>BTPG01000002.1:200919737-201294737 GCA_036245525.1 Semisulcospira habei | reverse complement strand
ATTTCCTAAAACAGTTTAACGTTTAAAGCTTAACCCGGTCAGTGCGGAGCAAATCTGACCACCACCAACTGCAAGAGGTATAGATCCTCATAGGCCCCCGCAGCCTCCTCACAATCCATACCTTGTCGTCGTGGGGGGGGGGGGGGGGGGGGGGCTTGTGTATCTAAGTGCCCCGGAGAGCTATACCAGTAGGAGCTTATGCTCCTGGCAGGGTCACCCAAACTGGACAGGTCACAGGACCACCTCTCCCCGATGCTAAAGGGGTTGGCTTAGGGCTAACAACCTTATCCCTAAGAACCAAGATCGACAACATTTCAAGAAACTCCGTCCCTGGAAGAGGAAGGGCTCTCATCTCGAGAGCGTATGACGTGTTGTTGTGATAGCCGCAAGGAAGCCACAACGCCCACCACCCTTTTGTCAACCAGGAAAACCTTGACCATCGGATCATGGAACATCAGGACAATGTACGAGGCAGGGAAAAACAGCACAAATAGCTGCCGAGATGCGCATTTGCAAACTAGCTTAGGGCTCAGCGAGACCAGACGGTTACAGTCAGGACAACTGAGACTGTCAACGGGTGAACTGCTGCTGTACGCAGGACATGAGGAAGACAGGGCTGCACACACAGAAGGCGTGACACTTTTGTTGTCCAGAGAGGCGCAGAAAGCACTAGTTGGCTGGGAAGCCCATGGACCAAGGATGATGACTGCTTCCTTCAACACAAGAAAAACATCAAACTAAACATTATCCAGTGCTACGCACCAACAAATGACAGCAGCGAGGAAATGAAAGACCACTTCTATGGTAGACTGCAAGCTGTACTGGACAAGACGATGGGCAAAGATATCAACATCCTCAACGCCAAAATAGGAGCAGACAACACATGCTATGAGGAAGTGATGGGCCCACACGCGCTTGGGGAGATGAATGAAAACAGAGAGAGGTTTACAGACATCTGTGCACTGAACAACATGGTCATCGGAGGCAACATCTTTCTACACAAAAGGATGCACGTGGATGTCTCCGGAACACACCACCGAAAAACAGATAGACCATCTCTGTATCACCAGAACGTTTAGAAGATTACTTGAAGATGCAGCAACCTCCTGGTTACAACACTGAAAATGAAGCTAAAAAAGAACTTCACAGCCACACAAGCCCAAAGGCAGAAATTCAACGTTGGTTTCCTGAAAGACCCAAGGACTCAAGAAGACTACAAGCTCATGCTAACCAACAAGTTCCAAGCGCTGTAAGAGCTATATGACGAGGAAACTGACCTCCACACCCTGTGGAAAGGAGTGAAAGATGCCAGCACATCAACCTGCCAGGAAGTAGTAGGACCAAAGAAGCCCCAACAGAAAGAGTGGATGAAAGCAGGAACCATGCGCAAAATACAGTTGAGAAAAGAAGAAAGAAGCTGTCAGCACCAGCCGCACAAGAGCAGCAAAGGCAGCAGCATAAGCCGAGTACACAGAAGCCCACAGCGAAGTGAGGATGGACAAGCGTAACTATATGGACCACCTGGCAGAGGAGGCAAAGCAAGCTGCAGCAACAGGCAACATGAAACAACTGTACGACCCAAAAATTAACGGGAAAGTACTGCCGGCGGGAAACATCTATCAAGGATAAGGAGGGACAGGTCACCATGGGGACAGAGCAGCAACTGAACAGGTGGGCAGAACACTTTGAAGAGCTGCTGAACAGGCCAGCGCCAGCAAGCCCGCCCGATATCCAGACAGCTGACGTGGACCTACTGATAGACTGCGGCAAACCAACCAGGGATGAAATCAGGAAGGCCATTTTGAGAACAAAGAATGGTAACTCACAAACCAGATAGGTGAGGCTAGCGCTGGCAGAATTGGACACATACCAAGGGAAATTACTCAGCGCTGGACAGACAAACAGTTAGATCTCCTGCCCCCGCCTATCAGGCACCCAGTCGCCAGCCCACAGAGAAATACGCAGGTATAGGCCTACAACAAGACCAAAGAATGGTAACGCTGCAGGCCCCGATGGCATCCGTGGGGAAGCACTGAAGGCAGATACTGAAACCACCGTTGAAATGTTGTTCGCTCTGTTTGAAAAGATCTGGGAGGAAGGAGACATACCAGCAGACTGGAAAGAGGGCTACCTCATTAAGATACCGAAGAAGGGCGACTTGAGCAAATGTGCAAACTACAGGGGAACCACACTAATTTCAGTCCCAGGAAAAAATCTTCAACAGGATAATCTTAGATAGAATGAAAGACGTAGTGGACCACCAGATGAAAGACCAGCAAGCAGGATTCCGAAACAAACATCATGCACCGACCAAATCGCAACATTGCGCATCATTTTAAAACAGTCCATCGAATGAAATTCGTCCCTTTATATACATTTTGTTTACTGTGAGAAGGCGTTTGACAGTGTCCATCAAGAAAGTTTCTGACAGCTACTCCGGCACTACGAAGGAATGACCTGTAGAGTCGCCAACAGTGGCCAGTTCACAAGGTGTTTCGAGCTTACAACTGGAGTCAGGCAAGGCTGCCTGTTGTCACCATTCCTATTTCTCCTGGCATTTGACTGGACTCTGAAGAAGACAACAGCAGGGAAAAGATATGGAATTCAGTGGACACTGCGGAACCAAATCGACGACATGGATTTTGCTGACGGCCTTGCCTTAATCTCCCACAGTCTCCAGCAGATGCAAGAGAAAACATCCCACCTCTCAAATGTCTCAGCCCAAATTGGTCTCAACAGCCACGAAGGAAAGACCAAAGTTCTAAAGCTCTACGCAACCAGCACAGAATCATTGACGCTTAGAGGGAGCCCCCTAGAAGATGTGTAGGCGTTCACATACCTGGGGAGCGTCATCGACAGATGTGGAGGCACAGACGCAGAATCGGCAAGAATCGGGAAGGCGAGAACAACATTCCTCATGATGAAAAACGTGCGGAGCTCCCGCCAGCTTACAACACGCACCAAGACACGTCTCTTCAACTCCAACGTCAAGTCGGTCCTTCTTTATGGAGCAGAAACCTGGAGAACCACAAAAACAACTACCGGGAAAATCCAGACCTTCATCAACAGCTGCCTTCAGAGAATCCTTCGGATCCGTTGGCCAGACACCATCAGCAATTGCGACCTATGGCAGAGGCCGAACCAGCTTCCTGTAGAACAAGAAATCAGAAAGAGGATGTGGAGATGGATAGAGCACACCTTGCGCAAACCAACCACAAGCATCGCCAGACAGGCCCTGTCGTGGAATCCACAAGGCAAAAGGAAAAGGGGGAGACCCAGAAACACCTAGAGAAGAGACTTGGAGGCCGATACCAAGCAAATGGGGTACAGCTGGAAAGAGATGGAGAAAAATGCCCAGGACCGCGGACGCTGGAGAAAAGTTGTTGATGGCCTGTGTTCCAAGAGGGGCAACGGGCCCAACTTTGAATGTTCCTGCGACATATAGCGTTTGTTTTTGTCTTGAATTACCGAAGGTTGCAGAAACACAATCTGCGGCAGCTGGCACTAAACGTTTAACACTTTGCGTGTCGGTAGCGGTTTTAGTCGCGATGATTCCGTAGGAATCATCGCGACTAAAACCGCTACCGACACGCACAGGGTTAACGTCTATTGTCCACCGCACAAGTGATTTTAAATAGAGTCTGAGCAAATATGGTCTGTACAAACAGACATTGTTTGGAAATCCAAACTGGGTCAAACTTACATGTCCGACACGTTAGGCCTTTAGATATATACTAACGAGCAAAAGACTGAAATGCGACATTTTCGGCACGGTCGGAAACCACCGCCTTTCTTTTGCTCGGCACAAACATGCGACGTTGCGTGGGCTTTTAATCCACAGTCGAAAGACGTGCAGTTTGGACCTGCCTCTGGTTTCCGGAAAACGTCTATTTTTACTCCAGATGGATTCGAACTTGCGAAATTTCGGACGACAGCACCATACCACCATAGCAGCACGTTGACTTAATCATATAATACTCAGATCGACCTGGGTCACTTTGGCGTACCCGCGCGCGCTGTGCGAAACTGACCCGGGTCAATTTCGTGTGGTAAGTTTGGCGTGAAGCTGTTAAATTTCGCGGTGATAGTTTCACGGCGTGCACGAAATCGATCAGGACACCGGCTGGGAAGTGATAGAGGTGCGCTGAGCCTAACAACAATATTTGGATGACGCGTAAAGTGTTCATGTTAGGAAATCGTCAGCAGTACATGTGTATCATATATTAAATCTTAAACTCCCAGAACTAAATGACATCGATTCTATAGAATGGAAGTCATTTAGTTCTTGGAGTTTAAGACTGAGTTAACTCATTCAGCCCAGCGAACGTATTTCCCAAATTTTGGAGGAGTTATCTAAAGACTATGCACTTGTTGCAGGACTGAGAGGGATCGACCATGATAATTCAAGAGCAGTGCCAGATTAGCTTGGCGCCGACAAGCTAATCTGGCACTACCCTTGAATTATCATGGTCGACCCATCTGCTGTAGTGCGTCAGGGCTGAATGGGTTAACGACTGTCACTCGCAGTTGACCAGTGTTATTTTACGAGCGTATAAGCTTGACAGACAATGAATCTTGTGGTCTGAAATTGTATGTGATTGTACTCTGAGGTGCACTACTACAGCCGTGAGAACGAACAGCTCCAGACATTGACAAGATCGATGAACAAAAAAGTTCACAGGTCAAGTTCTGACAGCGTGGCACTTGAAAACTGATAAGGGCAATATCGTCTGCCGGTGTGTGTGTGTGTGTGTGTGTGTGTGTGTGTGTGTGTGTGTGTGTGTGTGTGTGTGTGTGTGTGCGTGTGTGTGTGTGTGTGTTTGTATGTGTGTGTGTGTGTGTGTGTGTGTGTGCGTGCGTACTCGCGCGCGCGTGCGCGCGCGTGCGTGTGTGTGTGTGTGTCTACGAGCGTGTGTGTGTCAGCGTGTGTCAGTGTCTGTCTGTCACACGTCTGTAAGATTTTATTCTCTGAATTCTTTGACTGTTTGTTGTACTGATAGTATTCACAGAATAAAGTCTTAAAGATGTGTGTATGTGTGTGTGTGTGTGTGTGTGTGTGTGTGTGTGTGTGTGTGTGTGTGTGTGTATGTGTGTGTGTGTGTGTGTGTGTCCTTGCGTGCGTGCTGTCGTGCATTTGTGTATCGTGTGTGTGCGTGCTGGCGTGCGTGTGTTTGTGTATGTATGTGTGTGTGTGTGTGTGTGTGTGTGTGTGTGTGTGTGTGTGTGTGTGTGTGTGTGTGTGTGTGTGTGTGTGTGTTACACTTCTGAGTTAGAGGTGTTGAAGCAAAAAAACACATGTCTGACATGTTAGGCTTTAGATATAATATACTGACGAACAAAAGTGTTTCCGATGTTTCCGAAACTTCGTCTGCTGCTTTAGTGCTTTGAGGCTAAATTTGTTAACTGTTATTGCCATCGGGGCGATCATAAGAAAAGTAAATAAACAACCTTCCGCGCGTCTGCCAAAGTGATCAACCCATGGCCCAGGGTCCATCTGGCGTGAGAGTAATTTATTTTGGCTTCAGGTCGTCACTCCCTTGACGCAAAATAGTCGTACATTAGAGTGAGCCCGGGTCGACTCTCGTGGGTTACACAGACACCCGGATTTCCTTTGGTTCATTCTGTCACACACAACACTTTCTCGTTTGCAGCATCGGCCGAACTTTGTAACGACACGAAGAGTTGTGCCGTTGTTGCAGGTTTTTCCCCTCCTCCGTTGATTGATTGATTGATTGATTGATTGATTGATTGATTGATTGATTGATTGATTGATTGATTGATTGATTGATTGAATAAGAATAAGAATAAGAGTACTTTATTATTTCGAAAAGAGAAATTCGGTTGTGGTACATTTATAACAAATAGTACAAACAAGACATGAAAACATTATAACATAATTATGAACATTTTCTCCCTGCACTTGCACAGCTATAAATTCCAAATGGACATAAGTGAACACCACAAAATCTTTACACATAATTCTTACACATCTCACACATAAACATCTTTTATGGACTGAACTGAGCGGCACTTATACATTCACACCCACCTCTACACGTGGATTCATAATACGCGTGTTTCAACCTAATCCTAACCCTCACTACTTATTATACAAACGTCCCAATACATTATTACATTTATTGCACAAGCTGCGTAATTAAAATCTACCTTAGTAAAATAATTAGTGGGTAAACACTCGGTAACAACAATCCCAATATATCCATGTTCACCACCAAATAAAACACAATATAATCACTTCTTTAAAATCAACAAGCTCCATTCCTACTGATTGCACAGGTAAAGGAGGATAGGGGGAGGCGTTAGGTTTGGGTATGCGTGGATGTACCTACGGATTGCTTAGAGTGATGGATTTGGGTATGAAACTGTGCTGTAGTCTGAGTGTCCTAGCTTTGTGCGTGCGGAGTCTGCGGTCAGAGGGGAGGAGTTCATAGAGGTGGGCAAGGACATGGGATCTGTCTGAAGCTATCCGCCTACCCTTTCTCACCACACGCTGTTCATACAGGGACTCCACACTGGTTTGCTTACTGCCAGTCACTTTGCTGCAGATGTTTACCATTTGTGCCAGGGTGTTCTTGTTCTTCACACTCAGACCTCCATACCAGCACACAGAACCGAAAGTGATGACAGACTCAATAAAAGAGCAGTAGAAAATTTGAAGGACAGAGGGGTTCACATTCAGCTTCCTGAGTTTCTGGATGCAGTAGATGCGTGACTGACATTTCTTGTGTATGACGGTGGTGTTTGCGTTAAAGGACAACTTATCATCTATAACTGTTCCAAGATACTTATACTCAGTCACACGCTCAACAGACACATCACCAATCATCAGAACAGGGACATCGGCAGGGTTTCTTCGCGAAAGTCTATCAGTAGTTCCTTGGTCTTACTCACATTTAGGTCTAGAAAATTATCTTTACACCAAACACTAAAACGTTCTACTTCTGCAAAGTAAGTCGCATCATTATTGGAGAGATCTTCTAAGGCAGTGTCATCCGAGTATTTTATAAGAAGGGTAGAGTCAGTGCCACTACAATCGTTAGTGTAGAGTGTGAACAGCACAGGGGAGAGAACTGTACCTTGAGGGGCGCCTATGGAAGTGGACCTAAGGGATGAGAGAGCTGTTTGAAAGCGAACTGACTGGGTCCTATTTACAAGGAAGTTGACAATCCATAGGATAAGCCTTGGAGTTACATTGTAACAAAGAAGTTTTTGAGCTATGAGATAGGGTTGTATAGTGTTCAAGGCCGAAGAAAAGTCTATAAAAAGAATGCGTACAAAAGAGCCAGGTTTTTCTAAATGTGTGTATGCATGGTGCAGGAGTGTGAGTGTGGCGTCGTCTGTACATCTGTTTTGCTTGTATGCAAACTGGAAAGGATCTTGATAGGGCTTGACCTGATCGAGCAGTCTAGAAAGGACAACACGCTCAACGCACTTCATTACTATAGAGGTGTGTGTGTGTGTGTGTGTGTGTGTGTGTGTGTGTGTGTGTGTGTGTGTGTGTGTGTGTGTGTGTGTGTGTGTGTGTGTGTGTGTGGTGTGTGTGTGTGTGAGTGCACAAAAGACCTAAAATGGGTAACTGTCTTTACCATCCTTATGGCAAATGGGTGAGTGTAAAATTCTGGGTGCCCAAGTCAGACACCCATTTTTTTCTGAGGGTTGTTTCTGCATTGTCTTGTGGTAAAAATTCATAAAAAATACAAAAAACAAGTTTTTCTCATTTTGGCGTTAACACATGCACTGTTGTGCTTACAAGACACGCCTCCAGTGTGTTTGAACTTTTCCCAGCTGTGTGTGTATGTGTACTCAAATGGGCGTGTGTATGACATCACCCTTCTGAGCTAATAGCTGATATGGGTCAACTGCATCGGTGAGCCGAAGTGAAACGGAGAGATACGAAAGGTAGTGGGGCTGGGGGGGGGGGGGTGTATTGTATTTGTGTGAGGGAGGAAATTGTTTATGTTGCTGCAAAATGAAGTTTGTTATTTGAGGGTGTCAGTGGTTGTTTTGTAAAAAAAAAAAAAAAAGCTTGTTATGCTTCCGGGGTGATGTTGTCGGAGGTCATGTTTAGTGACAAATTTGAGACTTAGCATATGTATTCTCGTGCGCCGGTTGCTATGAAGTGAAGTGATTGTATGAGTGCGCATTGTAAGAGAGGACGTATAGACTTTGGGTGAAGCTGCTGTTGTCTTTTGTCCTGCCCGACCTTTTGGTTCAACCTGTTGCTTTATTTTGTAGGTTTGTCGATGTTATCAATGCCGCATCTCCTTTTGGATTGTATGCACAAATTGATTAAATGCAAATGACGTCACAGAGTCAGCGTCGTTACAAGCGTCGTCTGCTGCAGTCAGTCGTTTAGTGCAGTTAAAAGAGTGCAGGCTTGGATGGGCCATTTTCGGATGTAATAGTAAAGTATTATTTGTGTGAATGCTGTCCGTTTGAAGGAAGGTTGATTGATTGTACATTGCTTAACGTCCCAACAGGAACAAGACTTTCTCAGGACGTGCCTGCACTGCTAGTGACAAAAACTAAACAGAATATTGAATGTATGTCGCCAGCCGGTCCAATAGGTTAAATAAAACCTACGACATGGGGCCTAAATAAAGCTAAGACCATTTAGCAACACACATCCAATATGAAGAGCCACAGGCAGCGCAGACAGTAGGGAGAGTTTAAAAAAGGAAAATGCAGGTGAATGGACCAAGGGTAGACAGAAACACGTGCCCCCGGAATATAGAGAAAAACCCACCCTGTGGGGCTGATCAGGGTGACCCTGGGAACTAAAAAGTAGCCAACTCCACCCAAGTCCCCCAGGGCAGACCCGGTTGGGGGTGTTTGAGGGAAGGACTGGAAAGTCGAGTGTTGAGGGCAGACCCGGTTGGGGGTGTTTGAGGGAAGGACTGGAAAGTCGAGTGTTGAGCGAAGAGAGAAGGCGAGGATGGGAAAAATATCCAGCACTATACGTTGGAATAGATGCATAACAGTTACGACACGCTTGTAAATTAAAACACTTTTAACCCCACCCGGGTCTGCCCTGGGGGACTTGGGTGGGGTTAACTACTTTTTATTTCCCAGGGGCACCCTGGTCAGCCCCACAGGGTGGGTTTTTCTCTCTATTCTGGGGCATGTGTCTCTGTCGGCCCTTTGTCCATTCACCTGTATTTGCCTTTTTAAAACTCTCCCTACTGTCTGCACTGCCTGTAGCTCTTGATATTGGATGTGTGTTGCTAAATGGTCTTAGCTTTATTTAGGCCCCATGTGTTAGGTTTATTTAATGTATTTGACCGGCTGGCGACATACATTCAATGTTCTGTTTAGTTGTTGTTTTTTCACAAGCAGTGCAGGCGCGTCCTGAGAAAGCCTTGTTGCTGTCGGGACGTTAAGCAATGTACAATAAAACACTTTTAACATTAAGAAAAGTTGAGTTAAAAGAGGTTTTAAAACAGTTTTCATCAAAACTTTTGCCCGACACGCTTCTAAAAACAACATTTTTTTAGTTTTAAGCCTTGTACCGCGTCATAAACGCCCCGATTGCTTTTCAGTCTTAGCTGTCCTATAGTGTGGAATGTGGGATTTGGCCAACTGGATCCATCTGGTGCACTCCAAATGAGTATTTGTGAGTGGTTCGACGTGCAACTCGGTGCGCGCCTCTGAAATGACCTACTGATTCCACTGATAATGAAAATCTTTCATTCATAAGAGCGCATTGAGCAACTCTATGAACCAAAAGTGATGACCCCCCTTCCCCCCCCCCCCCACCTCTCCCCCGCCCCCCCCCCCACAACCCCCTCACAACCCCACCCAAACAATCATAATAATAAAATCAACCAAAGGTATTTTTAGTGAGGTATTTTCACTGTAATGCCAGTTTTGTGTGAGAGGCACCCACTTTTTGGGTAGAAACCCATTTTTTCTCAATCCAGTGGCTCTGTTTCTAGAAAATGTCTATTTTATTTTAAGTTGTAGAGCTTAGTTATAAGGTGAGTTCTAAACATTCGCATCAACTCCAGAGCCCTAGAATAAATAGAAATATGGGAACCCATTTTCACATAAAATGGTAGGTAACCCACTCTGAGGGTTTTGTGTCCATGTGTGTGTGTGTGTGTGTGTGTGTGTGTGTGTGTGTGTGTGTGTGTGTGTGTGTGTGTGTGTGTGTGTGTGTGTGTGTGTGCGTGCGTGCGTGCTTGCGTTTGATTGATTGATTGATTGATTGATTGATTGATTGATTGATTGATTGATTGATTGATTGATTGATTGATTGATTGCCAATAATACCGCCTTTTCCCCTTACAAGTTACACTCAAACATTCAGAAGATCGCGCAATTTTTAAAATTATTGCCATGTGCACTTCTTTTGGTGCGACTGATTTCAATGCTAGAGCAATTGTTTGTACACGACAAGTATAGACAGATCGCTGATCGAAATGAAGGTCAAGGACGCATTGCACGCAGTCCTTCAGAGAACCTTCTTTGGCTCAAAAATGAAAAACAAAATATTGCTGTTCATTGTCAACTTGTCACGACCAAACGTAACACTGTACAAAACTTGCGAAGCCCAGCAGTCGTGGTGACATAGTTGCCATGAATCCTGCGTGACAAAACGAAGTCAGTGATATATCGCGAAGACTATTAGACAGCATTTTTAGCCCCGCTCCCATGCATCCGGAGTTATCTTTCTCGGCCCGCGGCCGCGAAATTTCATTTCCCAACCGATTTCCCGTAACGCAATCTCCATGCATAGTTTTGCCTGTCGGCAGTGTCCAAGTGTGGCCTGTCGGCAGTGTGTCCGAGTGTGGCCTGTCGGCAGTATCCTAGTGTGGCCTGTCGGCAGTATGTCCGAGTGTGGGCTGTCGGCAGTGTGTCCGAGTGTGGTCTGTCGGCAATGTGTCCGAGTGCGGCCTGTCGGCAGTGTGTCCGAATGTGGCCTGTCGGCAGTATATCCGAATATGGCCTGTCGGCAGAACTATGCGTGGAGAGTGCGTTACGGGTTGGGAAAAGAAATTACGCGTTTGTAAGGCCACCAACCATCTCCCGTACGACTTGAGCGCAGTGGCAATGAAGTAGCTTGGATAGAACCGGTATGGCATATCAGGAAAAGACCTTACCTAATTTTGACTTGGTAGGGCCCTACTGCTCTGGCGCTATATCGTTGTGGGGAAAAATCAGTACAGTAGTTGGTCCTTCCTCCCTCTGACAAAATAAGAGCAGAGTGTATTTTTAAAAAGAAACAAAATCTGCATTCACCTCCGAAATGCATTGTGTATTGTGTATGAGATGCAATCAGAGAATGCAGACTATCGCCACAATACTACCCTCACCGCACCCCCATCCCCCACCACCACCCCAGCCCCACCCCCGCTACCATCCTTCTTAGATAACGGCTCTTCCTATACCACCACAGATATGCACCATAACTGACAGGCCCTAAGGTCCAAATTAACAGACCAGCACACCAATCCTTTAACCCCTTCACTGCCGAGGTAAATTGAACACCACCCATCTGCGAAAGGTATAGAGTCCCAACGGCAATAGACCGACCCATTCCTGGGGTGAAATGTCAAACACGCTTAGCCTCTCGACAAATCAAAACGCTGTAGACCATGTGCCTCTGATTGCCAAGTTGAAGGTCCGACACAACTGATGCATGGTTATGCTTGTAGGGCATGAAAGGGCGTCGATGTTTCAATTATTTTAGCCAATTTCGGCGGTATTGGAGATGCCTTGAAAGCACTGTTGTTATTAGGGGAGTGTACTCAGATTCCCCATTAGGGAAGTGTACTCAGATTCCCGATACCCCAATCGATATCTGGCAGTTGTAGAATTTTGTTCCGTTCTCGAAGCCTTTATCACGACTGACTGGAATACACGAAAGAATGGATACTGCGAAAAGCTTGCGGTCGCCGGCCACATGGTCAACTGAACCCTGAGAAAATCACAAGACATCATTACGTATGCTCGAAAGTAAAATTTCTACTTTTCCGTGTTCCACCATAGTATTCACAGGCTGACTCGATCGTTTGTACTTACATTTGGTCTGCTAAATTGGATCGTAGATCTGTCAGTTGTGTGTGAAGCATTCGATGGTGTACGCTGACCCAATATGGCTGTGAGAGTGAGTGAGAGACGCCTCACTGATGTAATCAGACTAGCACAAGCAGACGTTTTCTTGGTGATTGTCTGCACGAGAATTTATTTTAGAAACTCAGCAGCGGGACAAGCACATAAATTTCCGATTACTGATAATACCTTCGGAAAGAGCGCATAAAAATATGTAGTAGTGCAAAATTTTAAAGCTCTGCTTTTTATAGTTTCTGAAAAATCACAGCTTGATTTGGCGAAAATGCGACGATTTTCGCGTTTAGGGTCGCGTAAGTACATAATCTGTAGACTGACAATATCCCCACTTGCTGTACTGATTAAGCCCATTACCTAGTGTGTACCGATTATTTTAGCGCTCCATTAATGGTATACCCTAGAAGATATGCCATCCTTTAAAAAAATATATATATAAAAAATAATCAACGTCGAGTAGCGTGCTTTACTACGCTTGCAGTCTACACTAGCACTCGAGTAGCATGTTTGCCAGATCATAGCAACTAAAGGGGCGGAGCCAAATAAAAAGTGGGTCGGTCTATTCCGGGGGCTCATAAGGATGTACACCTCTTGCTGAAACCACTTTGTGTGTGTGTTCCTTCGACGGTGAATTTACAAATTGGAAAACGCAGTCCGCGTTCACTGCAAGATGAAGGAGTCACAGTGATCAATACATTTTCTGCAGCTTGCTACCATCGTCGGACGGTTGACGAGCCCGGTAATGAAGTGAGAAGAAAACGTGAGCACGATCCAGCTCACAAGAGACATAGATAGTCCTCGTGAGCCCTCGCGAATGTGGGGTGCTCATGAGGATCTATGCCTCTTGCTGAGACCAATCCGCATCCATGCATTTTGGACGCTTGTGACTATTTTGGTCGTTGAACGAGCAACGATTTCAGAAACAGCAATGTACGTACAGTGGCAGTGAAGTGATTAATGAATTGACGAATCGCTAATGAGGATTAACGTATTAACCTATTCAGCCCCGAAGCACTACAGCAAGAGATGGATCGACCATGATAATTCAAGGGTAGTGCCAAATTAGCTTGGCGCCGACAGGCGCCAAGCTAATCTGGCACTACCCTTGAATTATCATGGTCGATCCATCTCCTGCAACGAGTGCAAAGTCGTAAGATGACGCGTCCAAAATTTGGGGTTGAATGAGTTAAAAGAACAAAGCAGCGACCTAATGAAGCAGATTGCAATGCTCGGTGTTCAACAACGTTTGGTCCGGACCGCCGCCATGGATTTGTGACGTGCGGTGCAGTCTTTTTTTTTTTTTTTTTTTTTTTTTTTTTGTCAACGTCAGCGATAGTACCTTATCCAGGCTGAGCTGGTCATAAAATTTATTTTTGTCATCGGGTATAGCCCAGCTCGAAGCCGGATGGTTGTGAGGGTGGCCGGCGGGGCTTTCGGGAAGAGTTTCACACAAACTCATCGTCACTCCAAAATCAGCTTTCGATTCCGGAGGAGTACACGAACCGGAAATTTCCTGTGGTTGGTTACCCTATATAGCTCCCCTTGCATGGTGAGACATCATCAGAGCGTATCGCCGTGGACAATGTGCATAATCTAGCCGACAGACTTGTTTGTTCACTGCAGGCGCCTGCAGCCGGTAAGTAGGCCTATTTAGGAATTAATGACATTAAGCGAGCACACTTGAACTATTGGACATTTGTGTGTGATCCGTTCACAAGACCTCTCACACGAACATGACAGTAACAAACTGTGTGTTACTATAATGTCGTACCTGTGTGTTTTATCCCTACATTTCACCCTTTCACTACCAAAACTTAATGACTTCCATTCTGACAGAATGGTGGTCATTTAGTTCTGGGAGACAAGGGGTTAAAGAATGTAACGCACACAATGCCTGCTGTGCCTGCAATGCCATTTTGCCGGAGTTATATTTGAATGAACAGATTCTGCTCCTCATTCTGCTAATTCCGTGTAACCCATTCAGCCGGCCCTGTCGCACTACAGCAGGAGATGGGTCGACCATGATAATTCAAGGGTAGTACTGACCAGATTAGCTTGGCCTATCGGCGCCAAGCTAATCTGGCACTACCCTTGCGTTAACATGGTCGATCCATCTCCTGCAACAGGTGTATAGTCGTTAGATGACGCCTCCAAAATTTGGGAAATACGTGCGTCGGGCTGAATGAGGTAATGATCTTCTGCTACAAGACAATCTGGTACTCAGCAGACGGCAACCGACTGTGCTGTATGTGTGCTGCTCTGTGATTTGGGACCTTAAGGCTCCTGCCGTACGGTCCAAACTCACAGACCAGCGCATTATTATCATGGCACACTTTTCAAGCGTTTGCAATGGTAATATACTTCCGTGCTAAAGTTAGTGCCTATGTCAGCATTGCCTCTTTTAGCAACAGATTATTATGAGTGGTACGGTCAAATTCAGAAACGTGATAGAGTGACCCCAGCATGAACATATGAAGATGATATGACTACACATTGAATCGAAGTATGTATCGGCATTCATTAACCCATTCAGCCCTGACGCACTACAGCAGGAGATGGGTCGACCCTGATAATTCAAGGGTAGTGCCAGACTAGCTTGGCGCCGCCGGACAGGCGCCAAGCTAATCTGGCACTACCCTTGAATTATCATTGTCGATCCATCTCCTGCAACAGGTGCTTTGTCGTCAGAGTGACGCCTCCAAAATGAATGAATGAGTCAATGCGTACTGCGCAGAGTGTTTACGTCTAGTACTGCGTCAATTACTGAAACACACGTACTCACAAACACTGACTGCACACTGACTCTCAAATCTACAAGATAGAATAGGATAAGATATCGATTAGTACCTTTTGGGTGTTTGCCATTTGGTTATTGTCACGATAAAATAATAAAACATAGGTATGTGCCTCGGAGTCGTTTCTAACACACTACATACACCAGTCAAATTAATACAGGAAACAAAACAAATAACGACCATGTAGAAAATAAAAGTCTGAGGACGCAACAAGGAAGCCCATATGTGTACCACTAGCAAGCATTATCTATATTTTCTGTGTCGCATGTGGTCAAACTTGACATTCTCACTGCTTGACATAGCTTACAACTCGTCAATGTACAACGCATCAACTGCATGGCCATCAACTGTAGAGTGTGACCAGACGAACCACTGACATGTACATGTGCACATGCACAAGTACAAGTACTCGCAAGCTTGTCAGTAAGACCCTTTACAAGTACAAGTATGATAGGCACCACAGACCAAAAGAAAGTTGCAAATTGCAACTTTCTTTTGGTCTGTGGTGCCTATTTGCAACTTTCTTTTGGTCTGTGGTGTCTATCGTAGTCCTTTGTTGAGTCATAAAAGACCGCTCCATCCCTCGTTGAAGTCTGACATAACTGACTCGGTTGAGTTACAAATCGTGTAGGCCTATTCGATACTGCTCACCATTGACGACACAGCCTTTTAGCTTTTGTAGTGCAAATTTAATATGCGTGGATATTTGTAAAGCATAGGTCGTTTTGCCAAACATAATACTTTAGCCGGACAGTTAAGCCTTTTGCCTGCGTGTGGGTCTTTCCCGTTAAATACCGTTTGCACATTTGCGTCAGCCGAGCGGAGCGTCGGCGGCGATACAAGATTTTTGCCGCGCCGCCTAGTATGCGAGTTCTGCCGCTAGCGACGAGGCGTCAGAAAGTGCATCACGGAAATAGAAAATGGTCAAAATTAGAATCAAAATGGTCAAAATTAGAATCAAAATGGTCAGATGAATAGAATCAAAATTTCATTTACTGCCGTCTTCACTGTTGATATCATACTGCATAACACACACACACACACACACACACACACACACACACACACACACACACACACACACACACACACACACACAACACAACACAACACAACACACACACACACACACACACACACACACACACACACACACACACACACACACACACACACACACACACACACACTGGCGTTCACAACAAAAGGGAAACATTACAATAATAATCTTATGCGGAAGAAACGCAATATTCAAAACTATTGTGAAAACTGTCTCAGTCCGTGAACACAAGATCTTTTGCTAGATGTAAACGCTACGCGGCAGAAGATTGTTGCGCCGTCAAAGACGTGAGACTAAAAGTCTTTTGCATTGCCATTGCAGACAAGTGGAGACACAAACTTGAAATTCCGACGGGCACTGCAATTTTTTTTTTTCAAGTTGTCAGACACCTGTCGCAGCACTATCAGCTCCAGGGGTTTCGTCAGTACACGGCAAATATTACATGTGCTGGTCTGTGATTTTGGACATTACGGCCGTGAGCCGTAAGTCCAATTCAAGTCCGAGACCAACACACACATAATCTTTACTGTGATCAATGTGATCAGTCCAACCTGTGATCTATTCATTGCCATTACCACTGAGATTTATGACATAATCTTACTTTCTTTACGTTTCATTTGACACGGCAAATTCTTAGGTATTATCAGATTTACTTCAGAGTATTTAATGGGACAAGTACTGCAGATTTCTGTTGCAAAGTATATCACTATATGCATGCATATGTGTGCATTACAGAGGAGGAGGAGTCTTCGAGGCTGAATAAACTTTACAGAATCTTTAAAACTCCCGATTGAACGTATTTCATGATTTTGTTAAGAAGTTCCCGACGGAGAAAGAAACACGCTTACAAAAGACAGTTACAACACAATTTATTAATATTTCGGGTAAATACCATTTTTCAAAATATTCAAACAAGCAAACAGAGTGATCAGTCGCTACTTATCTTCATCTAGATCGCAGAAGGAATGTGGCAACCATTCGACGTAAAATAAAATAAAATAAAAATAAACGTGCGTAAAAAAAAAAAAAAAAAAAAAAGAAGTAAAATAAAAATGACGTCAACGAAAAACTCGTAAGAGAGAGACTAAGAGAGAAACTGAACACGAGCTACAAGAGTGTCCGTAAGCAAGCGCGTGCGCGAGCAAACATGAATGCGTGTGCGTGAGGCCAGAAAGAAAGAGAGAGAGAGAGAGAGAGAGAGAGAGAGAGAGAGAGAGAGAGAGAGAGAGAGAGAGAGAGAGAGAGAGAGAGACAGAGACAGAGACAGAGACAGACAGAGACAGAGAGATACAAAAAGAGAGAGAGAGAGAGAGAGAGAGAGAGAGAGAGAGAGAGAGAGAGAGAGAGAGAGAGAGAGAGAGAGAGAGAGAGAGAGAGAGAGAGAGAGAGAGAGAGAGAGAAGAAAAAGGGGGACAAGGGGGGGAGTGGGGAGGGAGGGTAGGAGAGCGGGTAAAAGATACTACCTAAAGGCATCGCATTATGCATTATTGCCGCATTGGGCCTGCCGAAAACTGTCTACTAGAAGGGGGCGGGGGAGAGGGGGAGGGAGGGGGAAGGGGAGAGGCCAGTAAGAACAAGGAGAAGGAATGTAAGTGTACTCAAACAGAAGCGACGCAGTAAGGTAAAGTACAGTTAGCAGATTAGAATGTCACAGGTTAGTTCAAAAAATGTTCATCTTTCATATTCATCTCGAGTGGCGCCATATTCATCCCAGTTTATTAATCATAAATTTTTCTCGGTCTTTCCTGGCCCAGATATTGCTGGCTTGCATAAATATCGGATAAAACACGTTGGAGAGGTCGACTCCACTTTTTTTTATCACTCATGCATTTCCGCACGAGAGTACACTTTCCGCTCACCTCAAGGTTCGGCGTCGTTGGAACCGGCCGGCCGGTCCTGGAACGGCCGGGCCCTACCACTTTTTCAAATGGCGGAGCACAGATAGTGTGCTTGTGGAACTCAGGCGTTGACGAGCCTACTCTAACACGTCAACATACTCACAAACCAGATAGGTGAGGCTAGCGCTGGCAGAATTGTATACAGACCAAGGGGAATCACTCAGCGCCGGACAGACAAACAGTTAGATCCCCTGCCCACAGTAGACATCTACTGTGGGAAATTAGGGTATTTACCTGACCACATATGCTAGTGCACCTTCGTGTTTGTGTATGTATGTTTCCCCTGCCTACTTCCTAAGTTCCGGAGAAAGACATGGGTTATATAAGAGACCTGATGCATCTTTTTTGAAGATGCAAATGATCGTCTTATTCTATATCTGCGTATTTTTCTGTGGGCTGGCGATTGGGTGCCTGATAGGCGGGGGCAGGGGATCTAACTGTTTGTCTGTCCGGCGCTGAGTGATTCCCCTTGGTCTGTATACGTCAACATAACATAATGTATTCGGGACGACTATATAGTGATTCACAATGCGCCAAAGGCGATCTGGCAGGCGTCGGCCCGATGGCCTGTGCGTGCTGGGGTTAAGGTCCTCAGGTTTGAATGCATTTACGTGCTGGTTTCTAATGGTGGGCCTTTGCGGTCTCTACCCGCAAGGTCCAAAATCACAAATCAACATACCTCGTGCACAAATGTGCCATCCGTTCATCCTCAGCATTGCATTTTTTTTTTGTTTGTTTGTTTTTTGTGGTGGTGGATTATTACCTCCCATGATTATCTACCAAGGTCACTGCTATCTATTGATTTATTATTATTTTAAATTTTTGTATGTGACTTGTGTATCAGCTGTAGACTTTCACGTTGACCTAGTCACCATAAAAACAGAAACACTGACATGATCTGCGCTTGTGTAAGTGACACAACTAATCTCAGTCGGTCTCGAGCGTAAGCAAAAGACCCTCGGGCCGAGGTCGGCCGCAGTGGGCCCGCGCACGGCCGTGCACGCACCTACAGCGGCCGACATCGGCCCGACGACCTTTTGCTTACCGGGTTATCAGTCAATAGGTGCATACATTTGCTTCCTAGCTGGACGTACTGATGACACTAATGAAACAACAGGCATGGTGGCGGAGTGTCCACAGGGCACGGTTTTCCGCCGCGGAAGGAGACTATCGGTACGTCTTTAGCCCGAGACTTTGGTCTCCGACATTAAACCCCCTGATCGGACCCGTGGGACGAAAATACAAAATGTTTCCGGCTAGTAACTCTACAGTATGCACTGCGGTCACTCATTGTTTTCGTAGATACGTTCGTCGTGAAAAAAGACATTAAACCGAGCCAACAACCCTGGTCCCTGGTTATTCATAATGACATCTTCTACCATTCATTCCTACTTTGAAAACATTACAAGAAGTTAACCCCTGCAGCCCTCACGCACTACAGCAGGGGATGCGACGTCCATGATAATTCAAGGGTAGTGCCAGATTAGCTTGGCGCCTGTCGGCCCCAAGCTAATCTGGCACTGCCCTTGAATTATAATAATAATAACAATAATAATAATGGTTATTATATAGGCGCGTTTTCCCAATTCGGCGAATCGGCTCAAAGCGCCGCGAACTGCACCCAACACGCACGCTCACGTGACACACGCATTCACTCTGAAGACAAACACAGTACAAGACAAACACAGGACATTCACGTGGTGCGAAGGGTCAGCTCAGCTACTGAGGTTTCGGAAATTTTGATCGCTTGTATTTGAAATTTATAAAGTGGCCTGAACCGGTACCAAAGTGGAGGGGGTGGAAGAACCGGAGTACCCGGAGAAAGAACCCCCGACGGTCCGCCCGAATTAATGGTGACACTTACTAGAAGAGAAAAATCCGACGCCGAAACCCGGTATCGAACCTCACACCTTTAGCATTGGTGGCAGGGGCCTTAACCACTGCGCCACGGATCGACCCATCTTCTGCAACTGGTGCATACTCATAAGATGACGCCTTCCAAATTTTGGAAATACGGCCGTCGGGTTGAATGTGTTAATACATATTAAGTTTCGGACCGATCTTCTTTTCATGGTTCCAGCCCCTTCGTCCGAGATGACGCTAGATGCAACTCCGTTGTTGATGACGGTGCATCATCGTGTAAAAACTGCCCGGAAAACCGGAAGTACTTTACGGAGAGATTCGAATCATGTGCGGTCGGATTTCATCTGTCAGAAAGCTTTATGGTGCACTGCCCTTGACGTTATCTTCGTCTAAGAAAAAATAATGAAACGCTGGTTCCATCTGCAACTGAATCCCTTTGGATTTCATACATTTTTCCGGTTTGAAAATTCATTTTGACAGATCAACCTGTACGTTGTCTAGCAGTGTTTGCTAGACGTGACGTTACTTGTTACTTCTTTGACAAAATGTGGGGCCCGCACGTCCCCATTACGTCATGTGCATGCTCCGGAACTCGCCCCGTCGAGCCCCATTTCAAAGTTGTTCCTATTGTTATGTAGGAACAACAAAAACACATACTCATATCTCAGTCAACATAAATACACGCATTTTGGCTCATGTTAACCCATTTAGCCCCAACACACTATTCAAGGAGATGGATCGATCATTATAATTCAAGTGTAGTGCCAGATTAACTTGGCGCCAGGCTAATCTGGCATTACCCTTGAATTTTAAAATCGATCCATCTCCTGCGACTGATACACAGTCGTTAGATGACAACTCCAAAATTTAGGAAATGCGGCCTGGGGATACATGTGTTAATCTACGCTATGTCTTTTAGAAGTCGCTGGCAAAACATGACCATTGCTGATTTAAACAGACGTTTTGTGATTCCAGCATTGGACGTCCTCATCTTGGTGAGCTGCATGTGCGGGTGTTCTGACCTCAAGTGGGCACGACACGCAAAGGACGTCGATCAAATGTACACTCAACTGCACTCGAGAGTCCACCCACTGCTTAGATTACACTCACACCTTGGCTGATCCCTGAGCCCCGCAGTTCTCAAAACAGAAGCAGTATCCAGCTGAACTTACGTTTTTATGGAGAGCAGATGTACATGGACGTAGTGCTCTCACTTCCTCGTTGATTTCAGTGCTGGTCTATCAGTGTACATTCGTTTGTGATTTGTAACAGACACCTGAACAAGTGTTGGCTTTCTCAGAAAGTGACCCTACAAAGTACATCGGCATGCAGCAGTCATTAGTCGTTGCATTACAAGCTAGCGACTCGTTCGCTATGGACTGAACAAGGCACCTCCGTGGCACCGATACCTTCTTAACAACGGACACTGACACGGAACGCACGTCATCATGAAAAGATTTACCAATTGTGTTGCGCTAATATTTCTTCTTTTTCAAGCAAGCTCGGCGGCAGACAAGCAATTCACGGGCACCGAAGCTGAGACATGGAGTTTGACCTGCAATGCAAGTACAAGTAACCTCTTTACTGGAACTATCAAAGAAGAAGACTTGTAAGTACAACACAGGCGCATTTAACCCTTTTGGTGTCGGTAGCGGTTTTAGTCGCGATGATTCCTGCAGGAATCATCGCGACTAAAACAGCTACCGACACACACTCAAAGGGTTCAGTAGCGCGCTGCTAAGTAGCGTTGTAAGGTATTACCGGTATAGCGAAAAACACCTATATCAGTGGCCGGAACTGCACTGGTATGAGTGCCACGTACCGGCACACTGGGCTATTAATACTGAGGAGTGAACAAAAAATCAAAAAAAAAGTTATAGAGAAGAAAGTGACTTCTTACTGATGTGTGCGTGCGTGCACATGCGTGTGTGTGCGTGTGTGTGTGAGAGACAGACAGACAGACAGAGACAGAGAGAGTAAACATTTATTAAAGGATAACAATTAGGCACAATTGTGTATTCTGCCCTGTTAACTCCTAAAATTCATGAATTGAAACATTTAGAATTACGCAAACATGACAGAATGGTATCAACAAAGTAATGAGTATATTTAAAAGAAAAGAAAACTGAGGGGAGACTATATTTAAAAGTTTTCGGCGGTATAAATATATTGTATCGTAGAGGGGTAAAGTTAACTGTGCCTGGTCCCTCTCCCACCGACGAAAAGTTTAGAACTATCCGACTGCTAAACCTAAACAAGCAGTTCACATTTAATCGATGCATACTTATGCATAAAATTCTTCACCATAAAACCCCATCTTACCTTCGTATGTTATTTTTGGATAGTCAAAGACAAAACACGAGGAACAGTTTGTTACAGCTACCATGGGCCAGGCTCGATATATATAAAACCAGCCTTTCGTTCTCAGGTGCCAAAACCTGGAACGAACTACAACCCCAAATTAAATACATTTCTAACTCTACAACCTTCAAAACTCGTTTATATAACATCTTGTTACAGTAACTTACTACCTGGACGGACTACTTATATTATATATATATATATATATATATATAATTATTATTCACTGTTATTGATATGTGTGCGCATTATTTGCATTGCTTTCTTTCAGTTTATTTCTTCATGTTTCGATTTATTGTGTTATTGTGTTTCTCTTACTCTTTGCTGTTAATATTTCTTTTCTAACAGGACAGTTCGTAAGAGATGCGTTTCGCCTAAAACTTTATCCTGTCAATAAAACGTTTTATCATCATCATCATCATCTCTCGGCTCTCTCTCTATCTATCTCTCACGCACACTGACACGCTGTTACGATTGTGGTTGTGTTATCCTGTGAGAGCATACATGTGTTATTCGTAGGTAACGATCCGATGTTTATTTGAGCTATCAAGGTTACGATTCAAGTGCCTGCTTAGTAAGATTTTCTTTTGTTCGTGAGTAGAGCCGATTTCGTTTTGTTAAGTTTAGTCCGGAACGTTCTAGAAAGGTCGCACTGTCTAGTGACATCGTAAGTGTCACGTCGGGTAGTTGACTACACTTCGCTACATTTTTCGCTACCTTTTGTTTTCCTGTGCGCGTGTATAGAGCAGCCTTTATTTTGTTTTGGGAATGTTCTCGTACCTTTTTGAGCTATCATTGTACGTGGTGATAGGGATACCATACTTTTATGTGTCTTCATTATACTTTAGATTTTAGAGTTGAAGTTAGCAGCCGAGTTTTTGTAGCCTGCTATAGTTTTCTGGAAAGTTTATTTTAATGAGCTTCGGCTGCGTGTTTCGTTCTGATTGGTTGCGTTGTATGATTTCCGTAGACGATTCTGGAATTTGATAGTATTTATAAGGAGGGCGCTGGGAAAGCCCGTTCGTAGTTTATTGGGAGAGACGCTGTGTATGAGAAACTTTGTGTCGCAGTGTGGACATTGCAGAAGAGACTTTGTATCAGTATTTGTGCATTTGAAATTGCACTGTGTGGATATCGCATCGCTGAATTAAATATTGTTGGAACTGTTACTCCAGTATTGTCTACATCCTTAAGCCACGTGTGACGGAAAGAACTCTACGTGTGTGTGTCTGGTGTGTTTATCATACTTCGACTAAAATTCCACCACGTAACATTTTGGCGACCCCGACGAGATCTCTTCAGTTGGTTCAGTGGAAAGGGTAGCAGGAGAAAACAGCCAGCAGTGAAAAGCAGAGATGGCGACATCGGAAATGGAGACATTCCTGAAAATTGGAAAGGAATGTGGACTCGAAGGAGCTCAACTCCTCGAGTTTGTAAAGGAGAGAGAAGAGAAAGAAGAAAAGAAACGAGAGAAAGAGGAAAATGAGAGATTGGAGAGAGAAGAAAAAGAAAAAAAGAAACGAGAGAAAGAAGAAAAAGAGAGATTGGAGAGAGAAGAAAAAGAAGAAAAGAAACGAGAGAAAGAAGAAAAGGAGAGATTGGAGAGAGAAGAAAAAGAAGAAAAGAAACGAGAGAAAGAAGAAAAGAAGAGACTGGAAAGAGAAGAAAGAGCCAAAGAGCGTGAAATTAGGAAACTCGAAATTCAAGCAGAAGAGGCGGAGAGGCAGCGACAACACGAAATTCATCTGAAGCAGATGGAGATAGAGGCACAGAGCCAGAGAACTAATGAAGCAACAGCATTAGCGAGCATGGAAGAACAAACAGCCCGTGCGCCAAAACTTCCACCTTTCATTGAAAATTCAGATAAGATGGACGCTTATCTGAAGCGATTCGAGCGCTTCGCAAATAGCAACAATTGGAAACAAGAGACTTAGGCTATTAAACTGAGCGCACTTCTAACTGGCAAAGCGCTTGAATTTTACACCCGTTTGCCAAGAGAAGAAGCCAAAGATTATACACAGTTGAAAGCCGTTCTGCTGAGACAGTATGACCTTACTGAAGAGGGTTACAGGCGACGATTTCGGAACTGCAAGCCTGAAGAAGGAGAAACACCCGGCCTATTCATTGAGAGAATTAGAAGCTACCTGGAGAAATGGATAGAGCTGGCTGGTTTAAACAGAGAGTACCAGGAATTGTGTGACCTCATCATCAAAGAACAAGTTTTCAGCGCATGTTCTAAGGACCTGGCCGCCCACCTCAGAGAGCAAAAAGACCAGTCACTAAAGGCCCTGGCCGACTTCGCTCAAAGATACCTTGACGCTCACAACATGAAGTTCGGGTCCAGTAAGCCACAGCGTGTGTCTGCACCAGCAGAGGAAATCCACAATGTCAGAGACACCCCGAGATACAAGCCGGTGGAGAACCTGACATGTTTTCTCTGTGGAAAGAAAGGTCACAAAGCGATACGGTGTCCTTTGAAAGATGTTCCCCGATGCGACAACATCAGAAGATCCAACCAAGATCGTGGGATAGCAGGCAGAAGCAGTACCAAGTCTCAACACAGAGCTGCCGCTGTATTAGCCAATGATGTGACGTCATCCAAGGACTTTGAGTCTAGAGAAACGCGAGTGACACCAGAGCTGATTGAATCTTTCAAAAAGAATGGACGCATCCCAGCAGGAGATGGGGCTACATTTTTACCAGTCTCAAACATCGCGCTGCCTGAGAATGAAGTGCCGAACATGCCGGTGGTGTCAGGATTCGTCGGCGACACACCAGTGAGAGTGTTGAGAGACACTGGTTGTAGCTGCATCATCGTGAGAGAGGACCTAGTAGCTGAAGACCAGAAGCTACAGGAGTGGACCACCCTCATTTTGGTTGATGGAACTGTACGGATTATCCCCCTTGCCATAGTCTGTGTCGACACCCCATACTTGACAGGAGAGGTGAAAGCGTTGTGCGTGAAGACACCAGTCTACGACCTCATCATCGGAAACATTGATGGTGCCAGAAACGCAGACGATCCAGATCCAGAGTGGAGACCTGAAATATGTTCTGTTACCACGGGAAGTCAAGACAAAACACAAATGGCCGCATCGGTGCGTCTTGCTGATGACGAAAGACTAGACGACGAGAACCTGTTTGACCTTAATGAACTCCGACACAAAGAGGATGTAGAAGATATCCAGTTCGGTCAGAATCTGACCCAGACTCAACGTGAAGAACTGCGCGTCCTGACTCAAGAGTTCGAGCATCGGTTTACACCTGACCCAGGGACAACAGACACCATCCTGCACGAGGTAAACCTGACGTCAAACGAGCCAGTTCGCAGCAAACCTTATCGTCTTCTGTATAACACGAGGGAAGAATTGAAAAAGGATATCAAGGAAATGCTGAGTCTGAATGTCATCAGAGAGTCCAAGTCACCATATGCGTCCCCAGTTGTCATCGTGAAGAAACCAGATGGATCCAACCGAGTGTGTGTGGACTATCGCAGGCTCAATAAACTAACAATCTTTGATCCAGAGCCTATGTCCACAGCGGAAGAACTGTTCCAGAAGGTCAGTGGAGACCGATTTTTCTCCAAAATTGACAGAGCAAAGGGTATTGGCAAATCAAGGTTGCCGAAAAAGATATTCCCAAGACAGCGTTCGTCACACCCGACGGTCATTGGGAGTTCCTGAAGATGCCTTTTGGTATGGTGAACAGTGGTGCCACATTGAAGAGAGGACTGAAAAAGATCCTAGAAGATATGCAAAATGTGGTCTTTTACTGGGATGACATTTTGATCCATACCAAAACTTGGGGGGGGGGGGGGGGGGGCCACCTCAAAGCCCTCCGAGAACTGTTCCAAAGACTGTCAGATGCGAATTTCACCATCCGTCCAAGCAAGTGTATTCTTGGGGCTGACAACATAGACTTCATTGGACATAAATTGAGTGAAGGTTTAAAAGGGCTACACGACGCCAATGTGCAGAAGATCAGGGATGCCCCGCGACCTACGACCAAGACGCAAGTCCGCTCATTTATGGGCTTGGCGAACTACTACCGGGAGTTCATGCCAAACTTTGCGGCAGTCACAGCACCCCTGACTAATTTGCTGAGGAAAGGACAACCTAACATAGTGAAGTGGGAAGATGCCCAAGAGCGAGCATTCCAGGCGGTTCGAGACATCCTAACCGAGAAGCCTGTTCTACACCTTCCTGACCCGTTGAAAACGTTCTTCCTGAGAACAGACGCCTCCAACGAAGGAGTAGGTGCAGTCTTGATGCAAGAAGATAACGGAAAACTCCACCCAGTGAGCTACGCCAGCAAAAAGTTGACCAGAGCTGAGAGAAACTACTCGACCATCGAGAAGGAGTGCCTAGCCATCATCTGGGGAGTAAGGCGATTCGAACTGTACCTTCTGGGAGTGCCATTTGTTCTCCAAACAGACCATCAGTCCTTGAACTATCTTAACTCTGCAAAGTTTACAAATTCTCGTATTATGAGATGGGCGATGTTCTTGCAGAATTTTGACATTAAACTACAGTCTATCAAGGGTTCGCAGAATTTTGGAGCAGATTACCTAAGCAGAGCAGTTTGAATGAACATTTCTGTTTCCAGAACATTTGTATGAAACATTTCGATGCTCAGGACTGTTTACAGGAACTGTGAGACGTTTATTTTAATTTGATTTTTGATGTGAAATTATATTTGTTTAGGTTTTTGTGAAGGTTTACACAGCCACAACCGTATTTTTGAAATTTGAGAAGAAATTTTTGTGAAATTTCATTCTTAAGAGGGGGGTAATGTTACGATTGTGGTTGTGTTATCCTGTGAGAGCATACATGTGTTATTCGTAGGTAACGATCCGATGTTTATTTGAGCTATCAAGGTTACGATTCACGTGCCTGCTTAGTAAGATTTTCTTTTGTTCGTGAGTAGAGCCGATTTCGTTTTGTTAAGTTTAGTCCGGAACGTTCTAGAAAGGTCGCACTGTCTAGTGACATCGTAAGTGTCACGTCGGGTAGTTGGCTACACTTCGCTACATTTTTCGCTACTTTTTGTTTTCCTGTGCGCGTGTATTGAGCAGCCTTTATTTTGTTTTGGGAATGTTCTCGTACCTTTTTGAGCTATCATAGTACGTGGTGATAGGGATACCATACTTTTATGTGTCTTCATTATACTTTAGATTTTAGAGCTGAAGTTAGCAGCCGAGTTTTTGTAGCCTGTTATAGTTTTCTGGAAAGTTTATTTTAATGAGCTTCGGCTGCGTGTTTCGTTCTGATTGGTTGCGTTGTATGATTTCCGTAGACGATTCTGGAATTTGATAGTATTTATAAGGAGGGCGCTGGGAAAGCCCGTTCGTACATTGTCTTGCTTTGTCAGTTGTAGAGACACGTAGTTTATTGGGAGAGGCGCTGTGTATGAGAAACTTTGTGTCGCAGTGTGGACATTGCAGAAGAGACTTTGTATCAGTATTTGTGCATTTGAAATTGCACTGTGTGGATATCGCATCGCTGAATTAAATATTGTTGGAACTGTTACTCCAGTATTGTCTACATCCTTAAGCCACGTGTGACGGATTGCAGCTGAACGAGGTTTATTTTAAAGAACTCTACGTGTGTGTGTCTGGTGTGTTTATCATACTTCGACTAAAATTCCACCACGTAACACACGCACGCACGCACGCACGCACGCACGCACGCACACACACACACACACACACACACACACACACACAGGCAACAGAACTGCTGTAATAACTGAACCACACAAATAACGTTTGAAATTGCTTGAAAATGTCCTAATGCGAATAAATATTTCTTTGTTTTCCAGCATTGTGTATATTTTACTCAGTGCTCCCGGCCAAACTTTTGATGCGGGATCGGATTGGCTCGTCAAAATCACGGAATCAGGGTTGACTGATGGTCCAATCCTATCCAAACTGAACAAAACACAGTACTTTATGCGCGGACAATTAAGCCCACTGACGTCTGCTTTTCTGCAGCTAAACACAGTCGGCCATGCCCCTGGTTCGTCAAAAGCTCCACTTATTGGTAGTGATGAAGATATGCTCAGACATTGGAAATACATGTGTGAATATACAAAAAAGGATGGACTAGCAGTGGTGACTGATAAACCACCGGATTTTACCGTCACAGATTCTACAAAGCTGGTTTGTTGCACCGGAGATGGCTATGGGGCAAAGATTGGTGGTGGTGTCAGCTTTCTAAGGGTTGCCATAATGAGAGCTCAAGCAGACATCACGTCAGAAAAAGCGATCTGTGAGGTTCGACAGCTGCCCGTTAACAATCACACAATGATTAACGACAGCGTGGTCTTCTTCGAAGGTAACATAACCAATTCCGGCGCGTGCCTGGAATGTCACGTGCCCAGAGAACTAGGCTGTGAGTTTAAATGCCTAATGATCAACGAATCTGGCGAAAAGTACGAACTACCCCTAAGTCACTCGTTTAAAGACAGCCAGCATTGTGAAAAGGCGGGCTCCCACGATCCAAGCTCTACAACAAACGTGCCACCATCAGCGGCCATAGCTGGCGTAGTGACTGCCATTGTGGTTGTGGTTTCAATTATCATCGCCGTTGTGATAATCTTGGTGTGCCGTAAAAGACGTCGCAGGCATCACGAGAGCGGAGCAAGACAAAATGATGCCGATATCCCGTTTAAGTGTGACGATCGAGATAACGAATGAACACTTCCTTCTGTCTGTAAGTGACAATTAATTGCACAATTAGCAAAAGGCTGAATGCGCAAACGGCCACCGGGCCGCCCTTGGCCCGGACACGGCACGGCCGTGCGCGGGGCAACGGCAGCCGACGACAGCTTGATGGCCTTTGCGCAGTTGGGTTGAGGGGGGTGGGGGGGGGGGGGGAGGGGTCAACAAACATTCTTGAGGTGTTTGTTCTGTTGCCATGATGCATGTTGCAGGAAGGTCCGACAGTCCCCTTGTATCGTCACAACTAGGTATATCGTCCGGACAAAGTGTATCGTCACAAGGCATGTCGTCACAAGGTATATTGTCGCAAGGCCATACGTTTCAGCAACCAAATACCGAAATTTGACTCGGTACGCATCATCATGATTCTTCGTGCTAGATATGTGATTTTGGAACATACCGACTATAGCCGCAAAGTCCCCCAATAAATGATCCGTACGCGTATTTACAAAACTTTGTGAATTTGTCGTAAGCTGGTTCAGACGGTTTTGGTCAGTCCTCCTCAGAAATGGCGAAACCTGTTCTCTTCTGGCCACTCCTTTCTATAAATACAGTGCTATCAGTACGAGAAACAGCTAAAAATAGTTTGAAACGGTAACGGCTGCACAGAATAAATAAATGCGATTACGCATGTGCTGTTGTTGCCTGTCCTGCTGTTAAAGTTCATTAGGTGTGTCGACAAGTCATAACAAACACAAATGGTGCAGAAACGGGTCTTCGGATTTATGCGTAATGGTACTTTAAACTCCACTCAGCCCAACACACATACAAAACAGAACAAGTCCGAGCTAGGTTCATTTTTTTTTAAATCCTTTTAATTTCATTAAGTTGAAATCAGTTCGATTTAATTTGATGTAATGAAATTGTATTTTGTTTAACCCTGCCAATGAGACTGTTTCTGAAATCTTTGTCCATGCAACGCCAAAGAGATGGAAACGTCCAAGGAACATGAGTGCAAAGTGGTGTCAGCAAGAGGCATAGATCCTTATGAGTCACCGCAACTGCGGGGGTTCATGAGGATCTATGTCTCTTGCAGTTGAGTGGTGTTTAGTTTTTTTCTCGGCAGTGAAAGAGCTGTGTATCTTATGTCGAGGAGAATTCCATGAACCACAGCTGCGCTGTCCATTCTTACAGCATAATTCTTTCAACTCCAGTATGGGGTTTGTTGTTGTTGTTGTTGCTTTGTTGGTGATTGTTTTTCCCTTGTTATAAAAGTTTGAAAATACGTATGCACCTGTACGTTACAAGATAGTAATGAAACAGTCGCTGAGTGATTGTTCCTATGTTATCATCTGTGTGTCTACCGACGAACTTAAACTTAACATACAGTGTACTGAAGATTACGTGTGTATAATTATCATTGATAACGTGATTGACTTTTTTTTACGTCGTGCTTGCAGCAATTTGCATGACTGATTGCTTGCTTGATTTTTCTTGATTTTCTTTTACGTCGTGCTTGTAGCAATAACATTGCCACGTTCATAAAAGATTATATATATATATATATATATATATATATATATATATATATATATATATATATATATATATATATATATATATATATATATATATATATATATATATATATATATATATTCGTGTGTCAAGTGTTGAATTTGTACATACGCTATGACCATAGGCCAAGCTAGTTGATTGTAAAGTGTATTTCTTGCAGGGGAGTAACTCTTCATAAAACTCGAAGTCCGAGTTCAGTAATCCTCTACTGCATGCACAAAGGGGTGCTGCCAGTGGACGCCGATTGTGTTTTTGAAATCATCGTAAATTCCAGCGTCAAAAGATATCCACAGACGTCAAAGGAACATGGACGCAGAAGTAGAGTCAGCAAGAGGCATAAATCCTCATGAGCCCCTTGCAGGGGCTCATGAGGATCTACACCTCTTGCAGTTGTTCATTTTTTTCTGGGCAGTGAAGGGGTTAAAACTTGGAGGCCTCCTGCACTGAACTACTACATTCCACTTGTCCCTAGATGCATCGACCACGCTCGTTCAGCAGAAGTGCCAGAGTACCTTGGAACGTTGTCTGGCTTTGTTTTTCTTTGTTTTGTCTTCATGTAAGTACAGGGTTTGGATCTCTTTGATCGGTTTTTTTTGTTTTGTTTTTTTTTTTGTTTTGTTTGTTTATTTGTTGTTGTTTTTCTCTTTTTCCTGAACATTGTCGAGTTTCATGCACGCTTTAACCCTTTAGTTGTTGGTAGCCTTTTTGTCGCCATGATTCCTGCCGGAATCATCGCGACAAAAAGCGCCACAGACAAAAGTCTTTTAATTTAATATTATCATTATCTTCTCTCTTTTTTTTTTTCTTTTTTTTTCCCCTCTTTTTTGTTGGTGAAACGCAACGTTCCAGTACATCATGCAGCATTAAATGAAAAACAATTCCTCCTCTGTGAAGTCTTTGTCAGCGGAGATGTATTTCATCCAAAATCGAATTTGTATACATGTGTATTTGTGTGAACATTTTGCTTTAGGCATATCGGTACAATCTTCTTTACCCTCAGTCATTTTAGTGTGCTAAATTAACCCCTTCCCTGCCAGTGTACGTACATTTTCGTTTCTGAAATCTTGATTCATTCAACTTGACGACCAAAGGCCAACGCCTTCGAAGAAACATGGGGGCTCATGAGGATCTTTGTCTCTTGCAGTTGGATCATGTTCAGTTTTTATATTTTTCTCTTGACAGTGATGGGCTAGAAAGAGAACAGGATTGTTGTGATACTGGATCCGCTCAAAACGCACGGGCCTCTCATACAATGCATTGTGCCTCTCGATGTTATGTTGGTCATTCGATAGAAATGGCAGCGTTTGATTGGCTAACAGTACTGATTAAAGTGACATCGGACTCTATCCGTCCGATATCAGTTGACCCCCTAGCCTTCATCTCCCGCTTTAACCCATTCAGCCCTGACGACCATGATAATTCAAGGGTAGTGCCAGATTAGCTTGGTGCCGACAGGCACCAAGCTAATCTGGCACTGCCCTTGAATTATCATGGTCGGTCCATCTCCTGCAACTGGTGCATACTCATTAGATGACGCCTCCAAAATTTGGGAAATACGGCCGTCGGGGTGAATGAGTTAAAGCAAATGACGACTTTTCACAAATGAAATGGATCAACATTATACAGTTTTCTTTCAGATGAAATACAAAATCAAATCGCTTACTAGTCTTGCACACTGAGAAAATAGATGACAGCTGAATTTCTAAATGAATGGCGAAGTTTGGTGCCTTACTCATACATAGAGATAGAGGTATCCGATATCACGATGTATACAAATGCCTCGATGGCTGCTGAAAGCTTAGACGCCATAGCGTCCAGGCTTTTTTATCAGGCGATGTCGACATTTAAAAAATAAAATAAATAGTGACGTCGGACTCCTAAATCTCGTAATTCAAACTAAGCTTACGGAAATGTAGTTGTCTAAAATGTAGCACCGGTATTAATTTACGGGCACACAATACAGTCATTTCGTGTATGTTGAAAAGTGATATGCGTCTTTTAAGCTTCTGTGTTTAAATTTATCAGGTTTATTTATCGTCAGTGATCTGAAAGACATCCCACTTGGAGTACTACTGGTTTTTGTTTAGTGCGACACGTAAGGCCTTTCTGCGGTACTTTCTGTTCAGAGTATTGGCATTGTCATACGCACAACAGCTTTAAAATCGCCTATATCTAAAATAGCTTAACCCATTCAGTGCCGAGGAAAATTTGAATACCAGCCAGCTGCAAGAGGTATAGATCCTCATGAGCCCCCGCAATTGCGGGGGCTCATGAGGATCTATGCCTCTTGCCGATACCACTTCTTGACACATCTAGGGTTGTTGTCTTTTGGGTGTTGGTGTAATGCAGATTGCAGAACTGAACACAATCTGCGTGAACTGACACTGAACGGGTAAAATGCGACGCGCAAATGACCTGCCGACGTCGTCTGTTGTTACAGTTAGATCACTGTTGGTGAAATGTAGGACTGCCCTCTTAACCCTTTGACAGTCAGCGGACACAAATTATGGTTTTAGAAACCACGACAAATTCAACGCCGAATAACCACGTTCACCCCGAAGGCACATGGATATAACATGTGGCCAGCAAGAGGCCTGCAACGTCATGGGCCCCCGCACCTGCAGGGGGCTCTTGAGGTTCTGTGCCTGTTTGCTGTTAAGCGGTGTTCACTTTATCTCGGTAGTAAAGGGATCAGCCGGCCGTATCTAATGACGTACTAATGCAGATTGTGTTTTTCCATAGGGGCCTGACGAGTGGCGTTTTGCCAGACTAAATACATATCCGCTGCGCCACCGCGTGCTCGCCACCGCGTAACTAGCTCAAGTCAGAATACAAGGGAGGAAACGAAAGGCACGCGAAGCGGCGATGTGATTCCAGAGCAGTTTTCAACCCTCAAAGCAACCATCCGCCTAAAACCTCGAGCTGAACAAACTCAGTAGATGTTTTGCCACAAATCTATACCAGCCTTGTCCTCCGATCAAAACTGATAGTTTAGTATCTAGGCTTTTTGCGCTGTCAAGCATCATTTTAACAGACGTCTATTTGTTGGGGTTTAGATGTGGCCAGAAATACGCCTCACCTCATGCTCATTTTTGATTGATTTCACTTATGTAAATTAGCATATCCAATGAAATTAAAACAAGAGTGCATCTTACTGTCGACATGAACTTGTGACGTGCACGCAGCAATCGCTTTAGGTATGTATTTCCCCCAACCCGAAAAGCTCTACTTTAATGGAGTCTGGTTTAAACACTGCTCAGTTGTCAATAACTTTTCGAGTAATTCGCTTCGACTTTAAAGTAAACACGGCAGAAAACAATGGATGCACAGCAGTGCAGAGTGGCTTCTTTAACGGCACTCTATTAAAGGGTTTAACGTTGAACTCTACGAGATGTTGAGAAAGAGGTCCGGAATACTTCCGGCCACAGCTAGAATTTCGCGCGTGTGGTTCGTTTCCTCCCTTGTTTTCTGACGAGCTAGTTACGCGGTGGCGCGCATAGGCGGTAGCGCAGTGGATTTGCATTTATTCAAAGCACCACTCGTCAAGCCCCTATAAGTTTATCGTATACCTGGAAATAACCAGTATCTTCTTTTTTTTAATTTATTGTGTGTTGTTACCTTTCACACAATTTGGCAACTATATTTACATGCACTGAAGATCACTGGGGAAAAAAAACTGTATGTCATAAAAGATAAAGAAAAATATGTATATGATAATAATGTGTATTTTGCAAATTGTATCGCACTTATCTTTGTCGCAAAGAGCACACGATTTTGAAATAGTTTATCAAAGTCCACCCACCCCGACTTTTTCTTCTCTTTAAGTTCTCCATGAGGTGTATATAGTGACCGACCAAAACTGTTCCTCAAACAGTCTTTACCGTCTACAGGAGGCATAGATCCGCATGAGCCTCCGCTGTCGCTAGGGCAACTGAAACGTTAGGTATTCCTCATAGTGGGAGTTACAAAGTTTAGTCACATACATAGTTTAGACAGCCTTTCCCTGTCTCTGGTTTACATGTGCGACTGTGTACAGCACCAATGTCAACCGAAGTTGGCCCGCGCACGGATGTGGACTTTGATACTGCGGCGGAAGTTCGCCCGAGGACCTTTGTTGACTGGTTCTGAGTCTGTGGGAAAAAAAATCCTCCTATGATTAGATCATACAGTACAGCTTCGCATGTTCAGAGTGGCTAGGTAGCCCGTAAACACAGACAACACCCCCTACATTTCCAAGAGGCATACGAATCAGTCCCCATGAGCTCCCGCAAAATGCGGGAGCTCATGAGAATCGTTTCAGTGTCTGTTGCTGGCTCGACTTACCTCTGTTATGTCACGGTGTATGTAGAATGTATTGTAGCTTGCTCACAAAGGGTTGCTTCAAACTAAAAAACGGCAAAAGGCCCAACGATATATGCAAGAGGCATAGATGCCCCTAAACCTAGTAGGATGCAGGGGCTCATCACAAACTATGCCTCTTACTGGGATAGTATAACCTCTATATTGTTTAATCGCAGGCTCGTGTTTTTGTTTTGGTCGATATAAACCATGAGGCTATAAAAAACGCTATTTTTTCACCATACCGTTTTTCTTCGTAAATATGCTTTTTATTTGACGTTATTTGTGAGAGAATGTTATGAGGAGTGTGTTATGCCTCGTGTAAATGGAATGTTTAGCCTTCACAATCTCACATCGATGACTTATGACGTCATCAGTGACCCCTACCATCACGGGATATTGAAAGTGAAATGGGAAGCATGTGCAGAGGACACAGCTGAAAGCCAATCGACGTGCAGTGTTACTAGGGTCCGTATGAAATGAAAATCCGGCCTGTCTGGTCTTGACCTACTTTTCCTTTGTCAAAGGCACCTAATTAATCAACATGACCTACAGACATGAAAATAAAAAATATGTTTATTTTTAGGGTAGCGGCCATATTTACCTGATCAAATGGATATTGGTGCGTTGTTTATCTCTGTGTCAATCACTGGAGCAGCAAAAAAAAAAATGTTTGAAAATAATTCACATTGAATAAAATAAGATTTATTAAGAACATGATTTGCACCGGAAGTTCTGGTTCTCTAGTGATGTCAGACTCAAATTTCCTTTGAGGCAGTCAGTAGCCCACACAACATGTGTGTTAACACATTTCGTAGGAAATTTCCTTCTCAGAGTGTGTCCAGCCGGTTTAGCTTATTTTCATCACTTTTGAAATCATGTGTCTTCCACGGTAGCCAAGGGCGATAACTGTTCCATTTTTGTGTGTGAAGATAGCTCAGATAGTACCCTCAACATCTTAAGTAAGCAGCAAAGAAACATTTCTTGTAAGGGCGGCTCTTTTTTGCAGGTACATTTACCGATACTTGTATTCGCGTTTGAACTGCCTCGGAGTATACGTCACGAGCGCGTGTATAGCGCGAACGGAAATGTGACGCTTCGAACTTCCTGTGGTGAGATTTTGAAGGGCAAAGGTGTACGTAAGGAAAAGAAAGACACATGCAACATTGCTTGGGGGGAGGGCGGTGGGGGGGGGGGGGGGGGGGGAAGCGGACCTGAGTCATCTCATCATAGAAATGTCATGGAAAAAAACAGTAAGCAAAAGTCCTCGGGCCCACGACGGCCGCAGTGGGTCCGCGCGGGCCGGCCATTGCGTCCGTCATGGTCAGGTCCAGAAGACGTTTTGCTCCTGGGGAACAGTGTTGTGTTGGTTCCATGAGTGTATCATTTGTAATATCAAAGATGCTTTCGTCATGGAAATGTCCAGTAGCAGATTTTGACAATCGCTACAATGATATCTGACACCGCACAACCCTACCCTCATTCCAGTTGATGTCACCCTTGTTAAGTTCGCTTTTTAAACTCTTATGTATCTAACTTAGATGATATTCGCCGCTAGCAGTTTGTCCCACTGTAAGGTAATAGCTCACATTATTAGGTTCCCTTTTTTAACTCATTCTACCCCAACACCGAAATCCTTAAATTTTGCCGTTGTCCTCAGAAGACTGCATTGCAGTGCAGGACACAGATCGACCATGATAGCTCAAGGGTGATGCCAGAATAGCTTGGCGCCTATGGGCGCCAAGCTATTCTGGCATCACCCTTGAACTATCATGGTCGATCCTTATCTTCCTGTGGTGTGTCTGGGGTAGAATGAGTTAAAGGACTAAACTCTTAAATGACTGAGTTAATAGTAACATTTTGAAGACTCTACTTACTCTTTTTAATGAATCGACTCAAGGTTTTAGCCATAGCGAAGGCGTACATGCCCCTATCAACAAAAATAAATTGACTGCAAGTTTTCTCTGCATTCGCTTGTGAAAGCCAAGGTACACCCCTAAACTGTCACACAAACAGCCACATCTTGGAGACATGCAGGCGCATATACCTCTGCAGCTATTTTGTAAACAACGGTGTGTCGTTGACATTTGAAATTGTGCCAGTATGGTTTGTGATGTAATCATATTTACTGACCCTAACCCACAAAATCCCTTCTATATGAGAGCTGTCTTCGCTGTAAAGGGTCACTACCTTTTGTCTTTGAATTGATTCTGATGTTGTAATATTTACTTTTGAAAAAGCCTCGCAGATGTGCCAATGCGCCATAGTAAACTCTATAAGGGGCGCGCGCAGTGCTTACACGTCATTGGTTTGTCAAAAGTCATTTGTCATGACGTATTTGTTTGTTTTTAGGTAATTTTATATTTAACGTGATATGAGTTTCGCTTTTGCTTCAAGACATTGGAAAATGGTGACAAAACTAGAATTTCACGGTACAATTTCAGTCTTGCTATAATTTGTGTGAAAGCAGGTTGACTTTACCTAGGTACATGCTATATTAAGTACACCTGCATGCTCTTCTGAAGCGTGTCGATGTGAGTGTATGTATGTATGTGTGTGTGTGTGTGTGTGTGTGTGTGTGTGTGTGTGTGTGTGTGTGTGTGTGTGTGTGTGTGTGTGTGTGTGCGCGCGTGCATGCCCGCGCTCCAAACACCCACAATATGCATAGATGTTCATGAGCCCTCCGGGCACATGAGCATCTATGCCTTTTGGAGATGCGCGCATATGTAGAGAGAGAATTACCTCATATTTAGAATATGTCTTCGTGGTGACGGAGTTGCCTCTTTTACGTCACCGCCACTGTCTGACTTTCTCCAGATGTCAAGATTTTTTACTGTTTAATTTTTACTGAAGAAGTTGAAAGGGTTCAAAGCTGGCTAACGAACTCATCTAATGTCTTTCTCCAAACTAGCTATATCGGGTCACCTGAATGCTCTTCTGAAAGCGTGACGATGTGTGTGTGTGTGTGCGTGTGCGTGTGCGTGCGTGTTAGTGTGCAGGGCCGGACCTGGGAAAAGTCGATGGGGGGGGGTTACAGATTCAGTATAAAGCGAAGGCGCAAAGCGCCGAGCCTTCTAGGGGGGGTCCGGGGGCATGCCCCCCCGGAAATTTTTTTTTTCAAGGATGCAAAATGGTGCAATCTGGTGCAATCTGAGCCTTGAAAAAGCCATTTGTGATGGTCTGGGGACTTTGAGCTTTTTGAACAATCGAACTGACAAACTCTGGGGTACAAAAATTATCACCTGCCCCTCCCTTAAAAAAACACCCACCCACCCACACACACACACACACACACACACACACACACACACACACACACACACACACACACACACACACACACACACACACACACACACACACACACACATTTATTTATCAACATGATGTTTTGTATACTATTATTATTCACTACTTTTCGTTGATCGTTAACGGTATAAAGCTTTACCTTGTAGTTTATGAACATCAGGGCCCTGCTTTCACTTTCAGTCTTGCTGCACTAGGTTCCTCGGCATTAGTACCATTTGTGAATTGTATCTTCTGGCAAAACAGTTCACTGCCTCTTTGAAGTCAATATCAACATCCCTGTGCACTTTCAGTAAAGCAAGTGCATTGAGTCTCTGTTGCCCCATTGTAGAGCGCAGGTAGTTTTTCAGGTTGCGCAACTGACTGTTTGAACGCTCACACTCGGCAGTAGTGACAGGCAGGGTGCAAAGGTTCTTTAGCATGATGAACAGGTTGGGATAAAAATCCCTGTCACAGTGTTTCAGTGCTTCTGATGCCGTGGATGGGATGATAGCTGTCGCATTCTCAGCAGCACTTCGCCATTTGCAAACCCACCGTTGGTATTCTGCATCAAGGGTAGCGTTGTCTGGTAGTTCAGACTCCCACAACATTGCCAGTGTCTTCACCCCTTCTGGAACCTGCATGAAACCATCCTGGTTGTCTATTAAAGTGCTTGGCACCAGACAGAGACCATCAACTGCTAGGTCAGCATTTTTGAACCTCGAGTCCAATTCGGTTGACAGGTGTTCCAAGAAAGGAATGGCAATGCTAATCTTGAAATATTCTTCTGGAGTGGCCGCAGGTTGGTTGTCACGGAGAGTCTGGCGGGATGCTTGACGAGGAACAACAACATCAGTTGTCAAAGCATTTGCCATTTTGCTGACTTCACCAAACCAGGCAACGAACGCTGTGTCGACATCTCTTCTAATAGAAGACATGCAGTTACTGACCTCTTTGATTTCCTGTAGGCATCGACAACATCTTTTGTTCTTTTTTGGAGCTTCACTGTCAAGGGTTTTAAGTAACGCAAACAATTGCGGACGACAACGAATGCAACGAGGAAAACACTGCTGCTCAAGGTGTGGAGAAAGCCAGTTGCCTTGGTCAATGTCTCACTGTCCCAAATGTCACTGTCTTCACACATTTGTCCCAAACAGTCGTGAACAAACCAGGAAGAGAGATGTGTAAACCTCCAGTGCTTCATGTTTTTCTACCCATCTTGTTCTGCACAGATCAACAAGCTTTGTCTTTGTCGTGTCAGGCTGAGATGCTTCGATAGTATCTTCAAGTTTTATTTGTCTCTTTGGAGAGTTTGAGAAAAACAGTGACAGTTCCCTCAGTGCTCCCATCATGTTCTTCACTGCAGGCAAGCCGCATGCTTTTACAATGCAGACTCAAGCTATGGGAAGCACAGTGAAAGTACAGTGCTTTGTTGTTCCTTGCTTGAAAACGTGCCTGCACTCCTTTAAACTTTCCTGCCATGTTTGCGGCCCCGTCATAACCTTGTCCTCTAACATTGTTGAAATCAAGCCCCCACAAGGCCAGACACTCAACAATCTTGTTGTAAAGTGTTTCACCTGTGGTATCTCTGCACTGGACAAAGGCCAGGAACTCTTCACGAACTTTCAGACTTCCATCGACGAATCTCAATATAACTGAAAGTTGTTCCCAATTTGAGCTGTCTGTGACTTCGTCAGCAAGCACGGTAAACTGTTTTGCTGCAATAATTTCTGCAAGAATCTTGTTGCGGATCTGATCACCAAGAACCTCTATCAGTCTGTTTTGTGTACTTTTTGAAATGTATATGGCCTTCTTATCGCATGTATCTAGAAGTTTCCGGAGAGTTTCATCTCCTGCATTGATGCACAGATTCAAAAGGGCATTGAAATTGCTTCTGTTCTCACTCTGAAGAATGCCATCATCACAGTTGCCTCTCAGAGCTAACTCCTGTCTTCCTCACACTTCAACAATCCTGAAGAGGCTTGTCAGAACTTGTCGATTTGCAGCGATGTTTTCTGCATTTTTCTGATTGATTTCACTGGCGATGTTCTGCTCTTGTTTATCCCTGATTGTCAAAAACTGCTCTCCATTTGCCATTGCATCTTTGTGGTGTTGTGATAACGAGTGCTTTTTGATCTGACCACAGGCTTTATTCCAGTTCTTGCATGGCGTCTTCACAAACTTGCCCAGGTTTTCAGTAGACTTTGCAAATAATAGGCAATACTTGCAGTAAGCCCCATCCTCGAAAGGAGAATACACAAGCCAGGAGTACTTTTGCAACCACTCATGCTGAAATTTTCGGTTCTTGTTGTTTATCACTGTTGTTGGAAACTGAAAACCAGGTGATGGTCTCCAGTGTTGCCTTAGAAGATGCTCCTTGTCACTGTTTGACAGTGAAACGACTCGCGTGTGTTTCTTGAAATTGACTTCACCAAAATCGATATTTTTGTTGCTGGTGATCTGAGAGGAGAAATCTGAAGAGGAGTCAGAAAGCAGGCTCACATCAGGCTGGTTGGTCATTGGCATGGCAGAGGATTCAGAAAGCAGGCCCCCGGCAGGCTGATCAATGCTTGAGGAGGAGTCTGAAATACAAATAAAAGTTGGGTCTATGAGAAGTCTGAAATACTAAAACGATTGTGTGTGTAACTGTGAGAGAGAGAGAGAGAGAGAGAGAGAGAGAGAGAGAGAGAGAGAGAGAGAGAGAGAGAGAGAGAGATCATATAGAGAGAGAGAGAGATCATAGAGAGAGAGAGAGAGAGAGAGAGAGAGAGAGAGAGAGAGAGAGAGAGAGACCTGCAACAAGATAATTACATTTAAAGCATATATATGTCTTCGTTTACACACTTCAGTCAAGCTTAGATATATATTTATGATCTGAAATAACAGCTTTTCTTTTTAGACCCCTCCCCCCAAATGATGGACAAAATCTTTGCTACCTTATGACTCGTAGAGTCTTCTTCAGGCTAATGATAGCCAATGGAACCCACCAGTCATTTTGTTTAATATTAATTATTAAATTGAAACACTCAATCACGTATCAATTTCAGGTTGTATTTAATTTAATTTTTTTTTTTGGAGAGGGGGGGGGGGGGGGGGGCAGTAAATTACTCACCAACACTGCTTTTACTTGTTCCCATGTCACTGTTTCGAACTCCACTGCCAGTGGTCTCACTTTGGGTTGATTGTTGTCTCTTTCGAGGAACTGCATCATCTGCCGTTTAGAAAAACAACTTTTATTATTATTATTATTATTATTATTAAAAGTTTTCTTATATAGCGCTTACCTGTAAACAGCTCTAAGCGCTTTACAATTTACTCAACAACAACAAACAAAAAGAAAAAAAAAAGAAAAAACAAAGACATAACATAAAAATTAAAACATGAAATTATCCTAAAAGCAACAACAAAAATGTAAAATAAAATAGAACCGTCTTTTCAACATCTTATATATGATTATGCATTGCAGGTGTTAACACGTCTACTACAATTTTATAATAATAATTTAATATAAAAAAAAAGAAAAACAGTGGTTTTCTGACTAGTTCTTAGCTTATTTTAAATTTCATCAACAAAAGGCCTAAGGGTGAATAATCTTATTTTGTAGCACGTTGTTCACAGGCATAGGAACTGTTAACAAATTTGCTGATTTTCAGCAGTTGGCAAAATTTCAGCACATTTTTATTTTCCATTTTATTATGTAAAAAAGGCAGTGGTTGGGATGCCGTCATGATGGCTTCTTGTCGTTCCAGAAACTGAAGTCGTCATGACGGTTTCGCACCCGGAAAGGCTATGTTGCCGTCACAATTGATGGCGACGCTGTCAACAAGTGGCGTCAGATAGGCTATGGTTTCCATAGTCAGCCATCAAGACGGTTCTGTTTTGCTCTCCGAAGAGATTTACGTCACAATACATAGCTAGTAAGCTGCACTAGTGATAACGATACCTTATAACTTAGCCCTTGGTTTTGTTATTGAAAACGATATTTTGCCGTCCAAAGATTTTTTTTATAAATATAAAAGCAATATTGATCATTGATGCCGATATCTTTATTTTTTAAATTGACATTTTTAAAGTTATATATCATAATACTTTGTGAAATAAATTTTAGGCTATGCATTACTTTAATTGTTACCTGTTTTGGTATTTTAATAAGTGGGGCTGTTTTATATCTATGATATTCATTATATGCAGCTAGTATCAGCTCCTACAGCGTAGGCTACACTCACAGGAAGGAAGTACCGGCGCCATCGCCACGTGCTCATTTGAATCGAATTCGGAATGGGTGAATTTTACCTAGTTCTACTGACTACATTTCTTTTATGAGACAAAATTGGATTTAAAAATGTACCCACCTTCTGAAATGGAGCTTGATGAAAACCAGCATGACAGTCGCCTACTGCCATCAGCATCTGTTTTTTTCAGTTTCGGCATTTTCGAGGAGACAGCAAAAGTGAAGTGTTACCAAAGAAAATAGATCTAGATTTAAACTTCCCCCCACAAACCTTAATGACGTCAGACGTCTTTTCACTGATCTTTCTCGGAAAGACGTGCACTGAAGGAGAGCAACTCTTTTGGGTACCTGGTTGATTCAACGGAAATCCATTTCAACGATGTTTTTGGACGATTCAATGATGGTCGTTTCAACGGATGTTCGTTACAACGAATTATCATATATCAACTTAGCGTCTTAATTAATCTTTCTAAAAAGTCGTTTTTGGGGGATTAGGGCTGTATCAAGGTGAAGGCGCTGGAAGAGGCTTGCGGCCAGAACAAGAAAATATGGCTGCATTTACTAATAATAGGGTTAGGGGTTGGGTTACTTGGTCGTTTCAACGGGAAAACGTTTTGGACGTTTAAACTGATCCCTTGAAATGGATTTCCGTTGAATTGTCTATAAATAACTCTTTGTGCCTTGGATCAAAAGTGACTAAAAACTGCAATGTTTTAAAAACAATAAAAAAAATAATAAAACTTTGGAACTCCCTTTGCATAAAAAAAATTCACTGTTTTTTTTTTTTTTTTTTTTTTTTTTTTTTTTTTTTTTTTTTTTAAGTTGGGAGGGGGGGTTCCGGAACCCAGGTAACCCCCCCCCCTGGGTCCGGCCCTGGTGTGTGTATGCACGCGCGCTCCAAACATCTCCAAGAGACATAGATCCTCATGCGCTCTCCGGGCGCATGAGGATCATGAGGATCTATGCCTCTTGGAGATGCGTGCATATCTGTGAGAAAGAGAGAGCGCGGCGCGCTAGAGCGAATTATGTCATATTTACAGTATTATGTCAATGTCTGCGTGGTGACGGAGTTGCTTCTTTTACGTGACCGCCACTGTCTGACTATCTATAGAAGTCAAGTTTTTTTTTTTTTTTTACTGTTTTAATTATTTTCTGAAAAGAATTAATTTTTACTAAATAAGTTAAAAGAATACAAAGCTGGTTAACGAACTCATAGAATGTCTTTCTCCAAAATATCTATATGCAAAAGTTCAAGTAAATATGACAAAAATCATTACGGACTTTAATCTGGGTCAACCGACTTCCTATAAACGGTTGTTTATGTCTTCAATGAGACATTCAATTACAATACGCTCGGAGGCTCTCTTAGCCCGGCACCCACGTAAGAAATGAGTATTTTGCCAAGTTTCAAGCTTGTGTGTACAGACATATCGGAGAATCTCTTGTTTACATACATACGCGCACAACATACAAATGTACGTTCAGCAGCGAGGTTAGCGTAACTAGACATGACATACTTTTTATCTTGTTACTTCAATTGTTTGAGGTTTAGCCTGCCCGCCTTTGACATCATGGACATGCTATTAAATTCGCCCCACCGCGACCCGTCCTAAAAAGTCACTTCTATAAATAGAAGGCACTTAACCCATATCATACTGAGGCTAAAAGCTTCAAATTTGTACACTGCCATATGCAAGCTACATTCTAGTACTTACAGATAAGGATATAGACCAATCGGCTTTAGTTCAAGGGTAGTGCCAGAAAAGCTTGGCGCCTAGAGGTGCCAAGCTATTCTGGCACTACCCTTGAACTATTTTAGTCAAACTTATTTTACACACTGGTGTATTCCGAATGATAAGGGCTAAAAAAGGAGGACTTTTATTTACTTTTTACTATTTGCTATTTTAACCATAACCTCGGAGGAGTACATCAAATTATAGATGTAAATGAGGACGCATTTTGCAACCAAGAGCATAAATTGTCATGTGCTCCTAAGGACGCATGGGCCCAGATTCGCACAAGTTATGGTAGAACGCATGTGGAGGGAATTACTTTGTGTGTGTGTGTGTGTGTGTGTGTGTGTGTGTGTGTGTGTGTGTGTGTGTGTGTGTGTGTGTGTGTGTGTGTGTGTGTGTGTGTGTGTGTGTGTGTGTGTGCGCGCGCTCACGGTGATGAAGTGTTGAGCGCCTGTGTGTCACAGTTTTGTCCATTGTTAAAGTATCACTTATACATGTACCTAAATAACCGTTCGTTCCCGAGAACATTAAAAGACCACCAGACTGCAAGAGGTATAAATCCTCATGAGCAGTTGCGGGGGCTCATGAGGATCTATGCCTCTTGCTGAGACCACTTTGAATTTATATTCCTGGGGCAGCTGCCGTCTTTTGGTGTCGAATTAACAAAGATTACACAAACACAGTCTGCGTCAACTGCCACTGAAAGGGTTAAGAATGGGTTATTTTCATTCACAAGCGCGCCTCCATCGTTCTTTTTACCACAGACCATTTGATGTGAGCGAGGTTAAAGCATCCTTCCCAAACGCCGTTTGTGTCGACAGTAAATACATGTAAATAATTCTATACTGTGTGATTTGTTTGTTTGTTTGTTTGTTCGTGTTTTTAATATCAGCAGAGACTACATGTTTAGTATTATCAGCGTAAACGTATTTTGTGCAGCCAGTCATTACTATGCAATGTCGCCTTCTCTTCCAGATACAAATTATGGTTTAGTTTACGATCGCCATAGTACCTTGAAGATTTACGTCTTCCGTGGGATCGACTCTGAATATGCATTCAAGAGTTGAGCCTTATAAGCTTGGCGCCTAAGAAGGCGCCAAGCTTGTAAAGCTCAAATCTTGAGTTTTTCTGGTCGACGCAGCTTCCATTACCTCTGAAAGCCACGTAGAAAACTATAGTTCCTAGTGGTCCAAAAGTATTTTGTACAGTCGGCATATCATGTATGTAATAAAACGTGTATTTTGCTTTTCGCCGTGCATACTTAGTACGTGTACAGTTTGCTACAATCAGCGGGGTGTTTTATTATACAATTACAAATCATACCGATACATCCAAGTCATAAATATGTATTTTTTATACATAGCAGCGTGGCAAATGTTAGTCAAAATGTTTACAAATGGAAGGCTCGCATTGTTGTTCTTGTTTTTTCGGGTTTTTGTTGTTGTTGTTGTTGTTGTTTTGTGGTTTTTTGTGGGGGTTTTTTCTTCATGTTAAGGGCCCATAAATTAGCACTACCTTGGATTGCACACTGAAGACATACTGAGCAAACAGCCCTTTTGTTGTGTGTGTCCAAGCCAAATATCCCATAAAGAAAGCCAAATATCCCGGCAATCAGCTCAGTTTTTCGATCACTTGACAATTTAATATCGAAGGCCACCTAATGCAAAAGAGTTTCTGCCGCCCCCGCCCCCGCCCCCGCTCCCCCCCCCCCCACCTCCCCCCCCCCTACCCGCACGTGTCTTAATCATGCTTTTCATATACATTTTTAAAATCATGCTCCGACTTCATTTTAATATTATTGACTCGTCTATTATCTATACTAACACAGGTAACGGACTTATGAGTTTCCTCAATATCGTCGCTTGCTCAATGATTGGAGAATGTTTTACTTCTGTTTACGAGTCTACTGCCAACTCATTGCCAGCTATCGCCACAACTCTAGGCCTAGTGTCGCGGTATACCTTGGGCTTACGATTTTACGTTCGTGGTTCCTTTCCCATAGGTTGGCTTCACTTTAACACATTCTGCTCCAGGACCGAAATCCGCAAATGTTGAAGTTGCTCCCTGAAGACTGTATTACACTTCAGGAAACAGATCGAGCGTGATAGTTCAAGGGTTGTGCCAGAAAAGCTTGGCGCCTATGGGCGCCAAGCTATTCTGGCGCAACCCTTGAACTATCACGCTGGATCCATATTTTGCCGTGGCGTGTCGGAGTTGAATGAGTTATCCTGTTCAGTGCCAGCTGACGCAGATTTTGTTTCTGCAATCTTCGTTCATTCAAGAAGGGAAAACCATTCATGTCCCAGGAACACGGATTCAAAGTGGTCTCCGCAAGAGGCATAGATCCTCGTGAGCCCCCGCATCTGAGGGGGCTCATGAGGATCTATACGTCTTGCAGTTGCCTGGTGGGCAAAGTTTCTCGGCACTGAACCGGCAGACTGCGAACTCGGTCTACTGGATTTCTTTCTTACCAATACTTCAAATGACACCTTTACAAGACCTGACATAATGAACATAACTTGACCTACTTTTGGGTTTGCTGCTTGACATTTGTGTGTGAAGTGTGTACACGATTTGCCTGTGTAACAACTGAAGCCATATTTCATAGTCGTCACAACCAAAGTGGGCCGGCTTTGCGGTTTAGGTGTATGAAAACCAGAGTCGAAAACCTCACTCGGGGTTTCATACATGAAAATGCATTGTAGTCCATCCAGGGTTATATGCTCCTAGTAAAACTCCTGTTGTTTTGTGTTCTTGCATTTTTTTTTTTCTTCTCCATATTACGGAGTATTCGGCCGGGTATTGTCTGATGTGTTTTATTTGACATCTGTAAATAAATTGTACAAACACATTACGACTATGAATTTATTTGATTACTTCATTATGTTGTGAGTTTATCTTCTAATTAAGTCCATCGACACGAATATCATATTATGCATTCGTTCTTTTTTCTGGAAAGAGCAGCACCAAATAATAGCAAAGAAATTATCTAACAAAAAAGGCAAAACCATTCCGTTGTGGCTCACGTGTATGACCGATTTACATATTGACCTTTGTGACTAGGGCTGGCTTCTGCAGCAGGGAAATCCATGTTTTCTGAAAATGTAAGCCTTTATCACACATCTGTCAAACCCCCGTGATCCTTGACCTTTGTGATGAGTTGAATAAATTAGTAGGCATAGAAAGGTCTTGTTATCAGCTGTCTGTGTGCCAAATTTGGTTGAAAATTTTTGAAATATGTTGATAATACCTACAATTGTATTTAAAAAATCAGCATTTTACACACATTTGCCAGCTTCTTGTGACCCTTGACCATTCTGAGGGGTCATCCAAATTAGTACGCATAGATAGGTCTTACCATCAGGTATATCTATACCAAATTCGGGTTTGAGTTAGTTATTTGGGTTTAACGGCGAGCAGGCGACTAAGACCATCTCACGGCGGAAATTCGGGTTTGAAGTTGTGAATAGTATTTGATACAAAATTTTTTAAAAGTTTTTAAAAAAAGTTTTAAAAAATCCTTCGTCAAAATATGGCTATTTTTTTATCTATAATTATGTTGAGCTCTCGCGTGACCCTTGACCTTTCTGGGGGATCAACCAAATTAGTATGCACAGAAAGGTCTTCCCATCAGGTATCTCTGTAGCAAGTTTGAGTTTAAAAAGTTGTGAATAGTATTTGAGAAAAAAAAAAGAAAAGAAAAAAAAAAAAACTTTTTTCTGTCAAAATATGGCTATTTCGGACCTATTTCCTGAGCCCTTGTGACGCTTGACCTTTCCGAGGGGTCATCCAAATTAGTATGCATGGATAGGTCTTACCATCAGGTATCTCTGTAGCAAATTTGCAGGCGCCAAGCTCATCTGGCACTACCCTTGAATTATCATGGTCAATCAATCTCCTGCTGTAGGGTGTCGGGGCTTAAAGGGTTTAGGAAAGACAACATCGATGACACCTTGTATCCATGCGAATCAAAAGCCTGCCATGGAGCAACTGGCTTTCAAGCGGTCTGCTCCACGGCACGCTTTGATTGCTGAAATTCGCCGATACTACGGGCTATCAATGTTGTCTTGCCTCAAGACCCTTCTTTTCACAATCAGTGGGCCCATCAAATGTGCCACCAGGCTCAAATATAACCCATTACCCTTAAAATGCAAACACACGTAAAACAAATTTAGAGATATTAACCCATTCAGCCCTGTCGGCGCCAAGATAATCTGGCACTGCCCTTGAATTATCATGGTCGATCCATATATTGCAACTGGTGCATAATCATTAGATGACAGCTCCAAAATTTGGGAAATACGTGCGCCGGGCTAAATGAGTTAATCCTTTAGCTGTCGGTCGGTAGTGTGGTTTGCCGAGGTCACTGATTCCCTCAGGAATCGCCTTGACAAAACAAGCTATAGACAGCCAAAGGGATAATCAATAAACAAGTACTGAACGCATGCATGCTTATTATTGCACTGCACTGAACACTTAACGTTCAAGGTTGAAACCTTACTCCTCTTTTACTCGAATCGAAAACACGACACCGGCTTTAAAAATAACGCCAGCATTGAAATATGAACGACCCGCGTGCCGGCAGATCAACAGAGGATTGCTCAACGACAACTAAAACGGCAGCTCAAGTGACCTGACGCGGCAACCGGATGATTAGACCCAACGTAGATAATCCATTTTTCTGCCTGTGACCACGAACTGCGTGTCTTAACACGACTGCAGACCTACTGACATTCGCGTGAAAAACACAAATAAGACCAAAAATAGGCATAAATAACAAAGTCCTAACAAGAGACATAAATCCTCATGAGCCCCCGCGAATGCGGGGGCTCATGAGGGTTTATGTCTCTTGCAGCTGGATAGCGCAGAAAGCGATACTTTGCGAAGTAAAGTTAACCTTTCCTAAATTTGAGGCTTGCCATTGAAACCCGGGAGAGAGATCGAACATGGTGGTACCAAAATAGCTTGGGCTCTTCGGCGCCAAGCTATTAAGGCACCACACTTGAACTATCGTGGTCGATCCTTCTCCTGCAGTAGTTTGTCTGGGGCTGAAAGGGTTTAAAAGCCACATTAACTGGTTTGCAAGTCTTCTCTCAACAGACTTTCGAGTCCCGCGGCCTTCCTCAACTAGTCTAGACACCCGACTGGCCGTACGCTATACTATTCCTGTTCCTGTGCGTCAAAGGAACATAACACACACACACACACACACACACACACACACACACACACACACACACACACACACACACACACACACACACACACACACACACACACACACACACACACACACACAGTCACTGTTCCTACAGTACGATCATGGTAAAATAAACCGAACTACAACGCTGGGCAGCTTTGAAAGCATAGCTGATACAGATATAAATGCACATATTATGGGGGGGGGGGGGGGGTCTGATTTCAGAATGGAAATCATGGTGGCTTTGATCTTAGGTCCTCCGTTTGCCGACCGTTTAGCACCATCGTGGTGGCCTTGATCTTTGGTCTTCCCTATGTTGACCGTGTAGCACCATCGTGGTGGCGCATCAGTATCATCAAAATGCCTTTTAACTCGGGGATGGTTTTCTTATGTGTGTTTGTTTGTGTGTGCGTAGATTAAATTCGTTTAAAGGTAGTGAGATTCTGCATACATACATTTTTGTGACGCGCTTAGAGCCCACTGCTCCTGGGGATTGAGCTCTTTTTATTATTATTATTATTATTATTATTATTATTATTATTATTATTATTATTATTATACTATTACTATTATTATTACTATTATTAATATTATTAAATTACAGACTACTGGGTCACAATGGCAACTACAAACAAACAAAAATATAATCATCTCTGCTTGTGTGTTTATAAAGGGGAGTTCTAAAAACACGTCACTATTTAACACTCTTGTACATGCAGCCATCGGTATTATTTGCCGTATTGCATACACAAGCGTTGGGACAAGAAAGAAAACAAGATGAGGATTTCATCCCAAAGTCTACCGTTTTGTTTGGAGATCACTGCGTTTGTCTTTTAGGAACATTCAGAGTTGTTCATATTTGCAGGCTTATTGTTGATCGATTTCCCTCCTCCCAACATCTGATCAACACACACGTCGGCGCATACAAATAAAGACCGTCCGTAACACGGCGCTTCCCGCCACTAGTACGCTCTGTGGGCTCGTGTAGCGACAGGAATCCATCTTCTACTCTAATCCACCCTCTGATTCACACTAGCACACAGAAGTAAAGACGGACACACGGCGATTCCCGCCATTCGTAAGCACTGTGGTATCGCGTAACATAGCTATTCTGAAGAAGAATGATAGCACGAGCAGCGAAACGACGTCACTTCAAGCTTCACGTCATGGCATCATTAGTCCCACGACGCCGTGTTCATGGACCTCACCGCGCGCGCATTTTCAGCCAATCAGAAAATAGAAAAAAATTGCTGCAGCGCGGTTCTGTTGCTGGGTGCCACAAGCCTTCCCGTAACTAAGCAAGGAAATAGCGAAGCGCGATACTGTTTGTGCGTATACATTTCACTGAAATGGTCAGGCATTGCCTTTGCGGTACCTGCGATCGGGACGAAAGCTACCCTAAAACCATCAAAGAAAAGCTTCTGGCCTTTTTCCCTCCCGAAACCAACGCAATGGGCTGAATAAAACTGAACTAGACCGCACACTGATCATCTCAACATCGGGATACTACCCCCTTAGAGGACAAGGGCAAACGCAGAGCTGTTTGTATGCGGTAAGTGTCATTTTCTAGATTGTTCTGAAATTGGTTACAATTCACTTGCGGAAGTGGTACATAATTCAGCGATCGAGTTATCATGGCCGGAGCGTACTGTGGGCCGACAATAATGTGCAATCACTTGCTATCAGGCAGTGCCGCTACACTGATCTGCACACTCAGTTGGGATGTGTGATTTTAAATATGGAATTAACTCTCCAGAAACACCATAACCAAAGGTGTATGCCCTTACGTTTCTTCAGTTTGCACTCTCTCACTCACTGTAACAAATCGAGTCACGACAAGCACAAATCGACACATCACTTCTACAGTAACACATTTAATCAGATCTATTTATGAGCATATATTCATGCAACGTTTTTCTTCTCAGCATTTGTGGGATGGCGAACCCAGTGAGTTGCACCCCTACCCATTCCAGCAGACGAGTCACCTGCCTACAAATCCAGACTGCTCACAAATGTGGGCAGTACAGATTCCGGCTGTAAAATCTTCGCAGGAAGATCAAGCCTTGCAACATACACCTGACACTGTAGCTGGCAAGTGTGGGGCAACGGAACAATGATGCAAGGTTATCTTTGTGTATATATGCTGACAATAACAGCAGAGGTGCATACCTAACATTTCGCTTACACTCTGTGATGACATTTCACTTTCCAAGTCAGACTTTCTTTGTTCTTTGTAGAACGCTGACAGTGTGAAACAGTGATGCCATGAATGGGATGTCTGGTGTGATTTGCGATACATTTACATCCCTTTGGGTAAAAACAATAACGTATTATTTTGAGCTGGCCTTGCACCTGCGTGTGGTTGGAATATGATTTCTTCAGTCCCACGCTGGTGTTGTCAGCTAATTTCACACAAAATCCTGGTAACTGACATGCCTCGAGTATGGTGTAATTTCTGGATGCGGGTGGGCATTTGACTTTGATTATGCCTGTCTGGCCACTGTCGCACACTTTGAGTTGCTCCTAGAAATAGAAACTGGATTAACCATAATGCTGCGCCTGTCAGGAAGTACTTCTAAATATTTACTTTTGGCAGTGTCCTCATGTCGTTTACATAAAATGTGGCTGCAGCTGAGAAAAAAGTGTGTGAACAGATTCTGTCAAGACATTTGTCAGAAACGTTTGCTTTTCTATTTAGATCTATGTGGAAGTTTCATGTTGCTAGGTTTTTTTGTTGTTGTTTTTTTTTTTTTGGTTTTTTTTTTGTTTGTTTGTTTGTTTGTTTGTTTGTTTTTTCCCTCTACCCAGTGATTAGAACTGGTCAGTTCTCTGTTATTTCCTCGTGTTTCTCAGGATTTGGACACTAACTGGTCAAGCAAAGACGTTCCAGTTCTTGTAGGAGATCAACTGGGGGCCTCGTTGTGACACACATGTCAGCGACCCTGTTGATTCCCTGGCATTGGCTCTCTTTTCAGTCTCCTGGTCTGTGGACAAACATTGAGTGCAGCTTTAGAAATACTTTTGACGTTTTAAGTTAATCATAAACATATACTGTTTATAATTTTTGTAAATTTCTCTTTTAGGGATTACACCATTAGACTACCTGGCCATCACTGCAGAGTGCAAATTCTTAAATAGCAAGCTAGAAGATAAAGATAGACCTGCTGGAGGAGGAGATCAGATCAAGAATTTGAAAATCTGAATTCATCTCAAGGCTGTAAAGAACTAAAGGTGTGCAGACGCAACCAGCAGAAGAAGAAGTATTTGGAGTGGACTTTGTGAGAAAAAAGGAGAGACAACTAAACAACCTGTTCCAGTTCTACACTGCATTAACATATGTTTGGGTTTTGGCATTTTTTGGTCAATTTTGATGCCAAATAGTCAGTTTTTTAAGCACAAGTATAGTGAAAAAGGGCAGACTTTTAGCACCTACCAAAAACCAAACATATGTTAATGCAGCTGTAGCACAGCCACATGATAGACTGTTTCTCACTCTTTGGTGATTGAGAAATTTTGAAGACTTCATAATAAAATGAAAATGAGTTTTGAATCTAGTATTCCTATGCTATCAAAGTGTAAGTGTCACTGTAAATCAGCCATTTACGACCTGAACCCTTATTTCTCTGCGTGTTGTGTTTTGGCATGTGAACCACTTATATTCCAGAATAAAATATAATTTACCAGTTAATAATAGTTTTGATTTTATTTTAGGTAATGCCTACTTCTTGCTTGTGTTGGTGTGGCATGTTATGGGCCTTTTCGTCCGCTTCTCCGATGGCCTGGCTAGCACACCATGGTTTTATTATTGGGACAGATGCAATCTTGGTACCTTTTCATATTGCTGCTCACCAGGCTTGTGGCATGCCCCTGCAGCTCAGTCGATTAGGCACATGGGTCAAACAGTTTAGCTGCCTTGAAATACTGAAGAGATTTCTGAAGCCTAATGACATGAGAACAGTGACCATTGAACCTGAAATACAAATCATACATGCATGGTTCTTTATTAATAATCTCTCTTTCCCTCTCTCCTCTCACTTTCACACACACACACACACACACACACACACACACACACACACACACACACACACACACACACACACACACACACGCACGCACGCACGCACACACACACACACACACACACACACACACACACACATCGATTCTATTTGTGAGTGAAAGTAATCAGCTCAGCCTGACACTGAACACAGCCAGCAATAGAGAGCGCTGAGCAGCACTGCCATCCTGCTACGATGAGACAAGATGGACAAAAATGGCTCGGATAAGTGTGCTATTTTATTTTTAAGCAACACCAATAACAAAAACACCTACCCGGCTCTGCAGGCACTGACAGCTTCTGTGACCTGTGCTTGCTGATGCTCATTTTCCACGTCAGTTTGTGTGGATCGGCGCCGCGTTCTTAGATCTGCGACCGGCGGTCAACACGGATGCAACTTGAACGGAATCACTGTCAGTTGTGTGATAAATACGAACAGCATCAATGAAACTTGACGCAAACTTGCTTTGCCTGGATCTAGAGCCGTTTTTGACATATATTTGTGTCCTGGCATAATGTAGGCTTGTAGAATTTGCAACGCATTCAGTCGAATCGCGCGCGCTATCCGTCCGCCAGAGGCCAAGGGACAGGAATGCTTGTGGCACCCAGCAACAATTGCTAGGGGGCGTGGCGTTTGTGGCGCGTGCTCGGTGAGGTCCATAGTGACGACTCGATCGATGTTACTCGTCACTCATCGCAGTACTAACATTTGACGTATCAGAGAATCAATTTTGCAATTTTTTTGCTGATTTTCACGCCTAGGGCACAGGTCACAATTTGACCTAATCCTACCCCAGGGCCGGGACAAACAGCAGGCTTATGCAAATACTGTTTATGAAAAATCGTGAGAAGATAGGTTTTTTTCGTAAAAGAAAATTTAAAGTTATGTTAGCTGTTTTACAAATAACTCCGAAAAAGTGATGCAGAAAACTGATTGTCACACCTAGGGCATAAAGTCACAATTGACCTAATCGTACCCAACAGCCGAGACAAACTGCAGGCTTGTGTAAATACTGTATACAAAAAATCATGCGAGTATTAATGAGAAGATTGTTTTTTTCGTGAAAAAAATTCAATTGTTTTAAGATTAACCCATAAAATTCGTCAAATTAATCCCAAACCGATATCTTACGATATCTTCAAGTCCGCCATCGTTTGTCCTCTCCTCAAAAAACACAACCTCGACCCAAACGAACTCAAGAACTACCGCCCAGTCTCCAATCTCTCTTTCCTGTCCAAGCTTCTTGAGAAGGTTGTCCTCAACCAACTCAACCTCCACCTCGCCGACAACAACCTCCTCAGTCCCTTCCAGTCTGCCTATTGCAAACATCATAGCACAGAAACAGCCCTTCTACATATCCTAAACGACCTGCTTCTATCCACTGACTCGGGCAACATCTCCATTCTTACGCTACTCGACCTCTCTGCCGCCTTAGACACCATAGACCACTTTATCCTCCTCCACCGCCTTCACCACTCCTTTGGCATCACTGACTCTGCTCCCTCCTGATTTCTCTCCTACCTCTCCGACAGACAGCAGTCCGTCACCATCGACGGCGTCTCTTCCAACCCACTCAGGCTCTCCTGCGGCGTCCTGGGCCCGGTCCTTTTCACACTCTACACCTCTCCCCTGTCCAACATCATCCAGTCTCACCACATACGCTGACGACTCACAACTACTAGACAAAGACAAACTCGACAACACTCACACACTACTGACTTGCACGGCTGACTGCTATGAAGACGTGAAAAACTGGATGACAGCAAACAAGCTCAAACTGAACGACGACAAAACGGAAGCCAAGCTGGTAGGCACTCGCCAGAAACTTTCCCAGCTCCCTCCCTCTCTCCACCTTCAACTCGACAGCACCCCCATCTCCCTCTCTGACTCGGTCAAGAACCTTGGCGTTATCCTCGATTCCTCTCTTTCCATGACCAGCTTCGTCTCCGCCACGGCCCAGGCATGTTATTTCCACCTCCGCCGCATCAGTCAGATCAGAAAATACCTCACTACCGAAGCTGCCACCAAAACTCGCTGTCTCTCTCATCTTATCTCGCATCGACTACTGCAACTCTCTCCTTTCCGGTCTTCCTCACTCCACCACTCTCACTCTCCAGCGCGTCCAGAACAATGCTGCCCGCCTCGTCCTCAGAAAGAAAAAATCCGACCACATCACTTCCCTGCTCAAGCTCCTTCACTGGCTCCCCATCCCCCAACGCATCCAATACAAGATTCTGTCTCTCTGCTACAAATCCCTGAACAACTACGCTCCTACCTATCTCTCCAACTTACTTCACCCCTACACTCCTTCCCGCTCCCTCCGCTCCGCCTCCGACCCTCTCTGCCTCCTCATCCCCCGCACCAAACTCAGCACTTTCGGCCCCCGCTCCTTCTCAGTATACGGTCCATCCACCTGGAACACTCTCCCACTCTCTTTCCGTCAGACACACTCTCTCTCCTCCTCCTTCCAGTCCGCCCTCAAAACTCACCTCTTTCAACAGTTACAGCACTATATCACCACACTCCCCACCCCAAGCTGACCGTCGTAATGTTTTTTCACTATTTGTGGTACGTGAGTCATTGTCTAAAGCGTGCGCATGCGTGTGCTAGTTGTGAGTGCGCGCTTAGAGTTATAATTATTATAAGATAAGCGCATTATAAACACCGTTTATTATTATTTTATTTTTATTATCAAAAACGTGAAAAAAACTTTTTTTTTTCAAAAAATATGTAATTATCACGCAATAAGTTCTAGAGGTACAATGCTGGTTAACGAACTCATTCAGTATGTCCCTTATATCTAGCTATACGCAAAATATCTAGTAAAAATAAGAAACATTACGGACTCCAGTGTGGATCAACCGGTTTTTGTGAAACGGCCATTTTCTCGCCAATGAGCAACTTAATCAAAACATCGAAAGAAAAGGTCGGGATAGATCTTTTAGGGACAATATCCTAAATTTCAAGCTTGTCCGTCCTCAAACGCGGGCTCTGGTCGCTGTCACACACACATACACACACACACACACACACACACACACACACACACACACACACACACACACACACACACACACACACACACACACACACACACACACACACGCTTTGGCGCCCAAAAGACGATCTCTAGCAAGGTTTGCGTAGCTAGACGTGACGTCATTTTTATCTTGTTACTTCTTTGCCAGAATTTCTGCCTCGCACGCCAAAAACGTCATGTGCATGCTCCGAAATGCGCTCCGACCAGCCCCATTTCAAAGACTACCGTATTTTTTTTTTAAATACGGTAGACAAAAACTACAATTCTATCAACAACATGGGATGAACCATAACCTATAAAGTCCCTTCTATATAAGAGCTGTCCTCGCTGTCAATGGTCTCTACTTTTTGTCTTTGACATGATTCTGATGTTGAATTATCTCCTATTGAAAAAGTCTCGCAGATCTACCAATACGTCAGTGAGTTCTATAAGGGGCGCAGGACATACGTGTCATTGATTTGTCAAACGTCATTTGTCATGACGTAAGTTTTAGTTTTTACGTAATTTTATATTTTTATTGATATGAGCCGTTTCACTTTCGCTTCATAGGCTTGAGAAAATGGTGACAAAACTACAACTTCACGGTACAATTTCAGTCTTGCTATAATTTGCGTGAAAGCAGGTTGATTTTACCTAGCAACATGATATACAAATACACGGGTAACCTGCATGCTCTTCTGAAAGCGCGTCGATGTGTGTGTGCGTGTTAGTGCGTGTTAGTGCGTGCGTGCGCGCGCTCCAAACATATCCAAGAGGCATACATCTATTCCTCCTGGAAATGCGCGCATGTTTGCGTGCGTGTGTGTGCGTGTGTGTGTGTGTGTGTGTGTGTGTGTGTGTGTGTGTGTGTGTGTGTGTGAGAGAGAGAGAGAGAGAGAGAGAGAGAGAGAGAGAGAGAGAGAGATGATGATGATGATGATGAATCTTTATTCGTTCAGGATAAAGCCATTATGCAACTCAATGCCTGTCTTACAAGCTGTCCTGTAAACAAAACAGAACATAACAGGAAAAGAAACATAGTATGCAAATAAGAAGAAGAAAAAGAAGAAGAAGAAGCAAAATTACGGGGGGAAAAAACCCAACCCACGATAGGTGAATCACCGAAGGGAGAAAAAAAATGGCAATGGAGAATTTGTAAGTGCCACCGATGTAAAAAGCAAGAGAAAGAAACGAGTGCATAGAATAGCATTAATAACAGAGAGAGAGAGAGAGAGAGAGAGAGAGAGAGAGAGAGAGAGAGAGAGAGAGAGAGAGAGAGAGAGAGAGAGAGAGAGAGAATGACGTCATATTTAGAGTGTTATGTCAATGTCTGCGGTGACGGAGTTGCCTCTTTTACGTCTCCGCCACTGTCTGCATGACTTTCTCTAGAAGTAAAGTTTTTTTAGTATTTTATTTTTTTTTTAAAGAATTAATTTTTACTAAAGAAGTTAAAATGATACAAAGCTGGCTAACAAACGCATCCAATGTCTTTCTGCAAACTAGCTATATGCAAAAGTTCAAGTAAATATGACAAAAATTACGGACTCTAATCTGGCTCAACCGACTTCCTATAAACGGTTGTTTATGTCTTCAATGAGACATTTAATTACAATATGCTCGGAGGCTGTCTTAGCCACCGACTTAAGAAAGTATTTCGCCAAGTTTCAACCTTGTGTGTACAGACATATCGGAGATTCTCTTATTTACATACATACGCCCACACATACATACGCACATACATACATACCTACGCACATACGGCGCTTCGCGCCAAATGTATTTTCAGCAGCGAGGCCAGCGTAACTACTTGGCATGATGTAATTTTTATCTTGTTACTTCAAATGTTAGAGGTTTAGCCTGCCCGCCTTTGACATCATGGACATGCTATTAAATTCGTCCCACCGCGACTCGTCGTCAAAAAAATGACGTAATTTAATGACCGATGCGTCATTATTGAATTCATTGTCTTACGGATCTCTTATTATCTTTCTCTCCTTCTATAAAAAAGAAGGGACTTAAAAACTGGTATGTTTCACACACTTGCTAACCTCATGTGACCCATGACCTTTCCCATGGGGGTCATTTAAATGAATATGCATAATGCCTTATCTGAGACAAACAAACAAACAAAAACTGCATTAATCACAAATAATATCAAATCACCCCCCCCCCCGCTCACTCCCCCCCCCCCCCCCACCCTCCCCACCCCCCTACCCACCCCCCATATAGGTGTTAAAGACTTTAAGTAACACATACAGTACCAGGCGCCAAGCTAATCTGGCACTACCTTTGAATTATCATGGTCAATACATCTCCTGCTGTTGGGTGTTGGGGCTCAATGGGTTAACCAGGCTGGTAGAGATGGACGCCTTTGCCGACATTGCCAGTAACGGCTGCGTTTCACTTTACGGCAGGTGTCAAACCCAAGGGAGTTGTCGCATTGTGTGACAAGAAAAGAAGAAATTTGCAAAAGAATGACGCTAACAGAACGTGTTGTTGGGACTGGATCAAGCACGAACATGTCTGATTCCGTTCTGCGAGCAACTCTGAACTAGGACACCGACTGGACTTGAAATGTGAGGTACCTTCGTTGAATAAATACTTTTGATAACGACTGCTCACGCTGACAGATAAAATGCTCGCCAAATCTTACTCTGATTTTACCTGTCAACCTCGTGATTTATTTTGCGTCAAGGGAAGGCAGTCATAATTTATTCTCTACGGTTCGCTTCTGTTTCCTAGAATATAGATGTTCCTCAGAAACGGGTTGTGTGTCTGTGCATGGGGAAAACAGATTATGCATAGTTTAAGTATTTCACGGTCGGCTTCACTCCTCTACGAGTACAGGTGGCAGCATGTACAAGGGTCTATAATTTTGACCTATGCATGTATGTACTTGTAGTCGCACTGCGGTCATGCCGGCTTAATACCATAGGCAAGCAGATTAACCCCTTCCCTGTCAACGTACGTACATTGTGTTTCTGAAATCTGTATTCACTGAATGACCAAAAACCACAGCTGTCCAACGAGCATGGACACAAAGTGGTCTCAGCAAGAGGCATAGATCCTCATGAGCCCCCGCGACAGCGGGGGCTCATGAGGATCTATGTCTCTTGCAGTTGGATCGCGTTCACTTCTTCTCGCCAGTGTTAATGAGCCTCGTGAGATGGAAATTCAGTAGGAAAAAAAAAAAGCCTTATTTGAGAAGAAGAGAAACACGACGTATCGGATAGTAGATCCGTCGTCAGGTGGAAATGAAACAAACATGTCATTTCCACCTGACGATGGATAGATGATCCGGTAAGTTGCGCTTGTTCGCTTCTCTTCTCAAACAGGGGTCTTCTCTTTCGTGGTCGCGTAAAGTGTGAGCCCGATCAGCGTAGAGACTGGCGTACAAGGATAGTACCTGATTAGCGGGGCGGTCCGTAGCGCAGTGGTTAAGGCGCCTGCCACCAATGCTAAAGGTGCGAGGTTCGATTCCGGGTTCCGGCGTCGGACTTTTCTCCTCTAGTAAGTGTCACCGTTAATTCGGGCGGACCGTCGGGGGTTCTTTCTCCGGGTACTCCGGCTCTTCCTCCCCTTCCACTTTGGTGTCAGTTTCAGCCAACTTAATAAAATTTCAAATACAAAACGATTTCCAAATACCGTCACTTCAGTAGCTCGCTTGAGCTTGCCCTTAGCACCACGTGAATGTGTGTTTACGTACAGTGTGTGAGTGAATGCGCATGATCACGTGAGCGTGCTTGTTGGGTTCAGTTCGCGGCTACATTCTGCGCATTGAGTTATATTATAAATATGAGAAATGCGCCATATAAATACTATGTAATAATTAGCTCTGGGCATCTTTGATGTGGTACACTACTCTAGAAATAGTTCAAGATCGCTCCGTCTTCCCCGAAACATTTACCTGCCTAGCCGACTGAGACGAACACGCAAATAATGCAATGAACTGTTCGACTGAGGCTTGCATTAACCAAGTTTACCTGTCGGTAGGGTTTCTCTCTCTCTCTCTCTCTCTCTCTCTCTCTCTCTCTCTCTCTCTCTCTCTCTCTCTCTCTCTCTCTCTCTCTCTCTCTCTCTCTCTCTCTCTCTCTCTCTCTCTCTCTCTCTCTCTCGCGACGATTCCTGCTGGAAGGGTTAAGATGTGTGCTGGTCTGTGATTTCGATTTTACGAGTATTGGCCCTAAGGTGCGATATCACAGACCAAAACAGATACTGTGTCTCACCATTTACATGGTGTTTGAGTACACTGTACATGCACATACTAATTTCATGGGTCGTATAATATCACTGAATACACGCTAATTTGTAACTCAAAAAGAGTAATATTTATTATGAATGACTGATGCGAAGGTAGGAGCGACCCTATCTTAGTCCTAATTCTGCCTATGCACATTTCGCACTTAACCTTTTGATTGTCCGTAGTGTTTTGTTGTCGCAATGATTCCTGCAGGAATCATCGCGACAAAAAAACACTCATTACCGACAGCTAAAGGGTTGGCCCTCTTGAGCATGCAGCCACCTGCATTGTACAGAGTACTGGGCGCTTTATTTCAGGTTGGGGCTTTACCAATGAATTAAGAAGAAAAAGAAACACCAGTCCTACATAATTATGCTGGATTTGTGTCATGGGATTTACTGATAGGGGCTCCTCTCAGTGTGACAGACGGGGGAGGGGATAGAGGTGGCCAATGTGGGAGGGGGCGGGAGTTCAAGGTCTTTCATCTACTTATCTTAAACTGAACTAGGCATAATTCTGGCCTAGACTTTGACTTCGGGCATTCCCAGTAAGCAACAGTTCTTCGAGCCGGCCTCAGCCCGACGAACTTTACTTACTGGGTCTTGCGCCTCTAGGCCGTATGTGGCCAGTCCAAAATCACAAACCAACACACACTTGACTTGTTATTTGGATATTTTCTTTTTCAGTCGTTCTCGAGCTTTGACCTTTAGTCAAGTTTTAGGCTTTGGATAAGAAGGGGATTTCCTCCGTCCGCTCGCGTCAGTTATGTTTGTAGTGCACTTTAATCTCATGTACGGGCATTGATATACTTCCTTGTGCTCTGTCTCAGTCTTAGGTGGCAATGGGAAAAGTAAACAAACACGTGAATAACTAAAAAGACGGATAAGAAAACAGACAATGAATCTATACAACTTTATTTCATAACGACTGAGGTGTTAACACGGCAAAGACCACGCCATTTCTTCACACCTGCCGTTATGGAAAACAAAAAACAAATAGTTACCCAATGCGCGAAAGGTCATTGGGCCGATGTCGGCCGCCGTTGGCCCGCGCACGGCCGTGCGCGGTCCAACGGCGGCCGACATCGGCCCGATGGCCTTTGTGCACTAGTTAGGTAAGCCGGTAAGCAGGCAGGCAGGCACAGAGAGAGAGCCGAGAGACAGACAGACATTAGCCGAGGTCCAGCTGGGGTGGGAACGCCCGTGTGTTTGCGTTTCTGTACATGTACGCTTGTCAGAAATTGTGAACCTTCATTACGGCTCAACTCAGTACGCAAAGGTCATCAGGCTGAAATCGGCCTCGGTGGGTCGACAGTGCGAGGGCCCACTATGCCCGACTTCGGCCCGATAGCCTTTTGCGTACGGGGAAGGCCGTAAGCACAGGCCACTGCAGCACACACAAAAATCCCCCCAAACAAATGCATGCACGGCGGGCCGGGGGTGGGAACTTACACTGTCTTGCAGTGCATCTTGACCCAAGGATAACTGCCACGATGCACATACTGGTACAAGTTGTCGATATAAACGAAACCGAAAGGATGACTGCCTAGTGCTATTGATATGGGCGTAAATAAGCGGAACTTACAGCTCACAGAGCCGGACAAAGGCTTTTGCGCTGTGCATGAACGTGCGTGGTCGTCTGTGATTTTTTTTTTTTTTTTTTTTGGGGGGGTGGGGGTGGGGGGGGGGGCGTTGGGGTGGGGGTGGGGGGGGGGCGTTGGGGTGGGGGTGGGGTGGGCTGGGGGGGCAAAACTGAAAACCGAAGCTTGGGCGGGGACTTTTCTGCTTCAGTACATCAACTGTACCCACTTGGTTTGCTGTGGTTGAGTGCCAGCTGACGTAAATTGTATTTCTGCTATCCTCGTTGATTTAAAACTCAAATGAAGCCAAGCGGAACATGGATTCAAAGTGGTGTCAGCAAGAGGCATAAACTGATCCTGCAACCGCGGAGGCTCATGAGTATTAATATCTCTCGAAGCTAGGTGATGTTCAAATTTTCTCTGCCATGCGTGCATTGGATGGGTTAATATGTATATATCGAGTTTTGTCAGTAAAGTGCATTGGGGAGAGTGTCTTTTACTACGTTTTTGAAAATATCTACTATTCAGGCGAACGTCATTGGGTGGGGAATTCCCGGCTTTGGTCTGCGGTGCCGTGAACTTCCATTTGTTTGCACTGCATTTTTATCTAAACAGACATCGACAGAAATAACAACCACAAGGACACTCATGGCAGACCTTGACTTTTCACCTTTGCCTTTTCGCAGGTAAGGGGTTTCCATTTTTCACTGAACATTTTTGAAAAAGTAGATATTCGGCTTACGGGGTTTTCCTCGACCTGTTCTCAGTCAGTAATAGGTCGGTCTCGGCCCGTTGACGGTCGAAGTTTGCCGGTGCGCGCCGACTTCGGGCCGATGATCATTTCCTTATTTGGTTTCAGTTCGGGTGGGAACTTCCACTGACTCGCTTGCAATGCACGCAGTTTCGACGTTTAAAGACATCACAACCTATTTCCACAGCAGGGCCGGATCCAGGGGGGGGGGTGCTACAGCACCCCTCCCCCCCCCCCCCCCTTTGGCTGACATCAAATTATAAACAAGTGTGCTTAAAATCACATGAGTTGTAACGCTTGTGTTTCAGTGCCGTACGTAACACCAGTTAGAAACTTTCAAAAAAATCAAAAGAATGCTTTCGGTTGTGGTGTTTTGATATAAACTAGACCCTGGCAATAGAACAAATAAAAAATGAGACCCCCCCCCCCTTGAAAACTGATTGATCCGGCGCTGCACAGGGACGTATGATGGCAAAATCGTAGGTGGGGAACTTAACGTTTTCTAAGGGTAAAAGTCTGCTACATGCTACTTGGTTTCGGGTGGGAACTTCCATCGCTTGCACTGCATTCAGTTTCGATGTTTACAGACATCACAGTTAGTCCATAAGCTAGGAAGGTCTACCGTGCACCCCCCCCCCCCCCCCCCAGTACTCAATAAGATGGGTTTCAAAGTGTTCCTTAGTATGTCCTGAGATGTTTAAGCCATGTTCCCCGAAAATCCTTAGGAACACACCAGAGATATAGCCGATGGCGCAAGGGTACCCCCATTCACGCTCTTCGCAGGTGCTAAAATGAGGTTGAGAAACATTTTCCTCTAAATAAATCAGAATTCATTCCAGAAACCCAAATCAGGCAATATTATGTCAAGGCACACCTTCTGCATCCTCTGCAAAAAACAGAATGAAAAAATATTGAATCTCTGGCTCACAGTGAAGGTATTTGTGCACCCATTAAATGACCATTTCCGCGAAATCGCAAAAAAAGACAAAAATAATGTGTCAGATGCCTTCAGACATTTTCTATAGCACTGACAGTCCATTTTCAGGTTTACATCATTAAAACAGGATGTCACAATTATTATAAACTTGACTATGTGATGCTGTGATTACTGTGAGTGCCACAGTGGTTGATTTTGTATCCCTACCCCCAAGTTTAAAAATACACAAAATTAATTAGAAAAAAATTGCTTAAGTTATTCCATTTTATTTTGACCTCTCTTTACCTATTAAGTTTGAATAATGTGAGCATAAAGTGCAAGAAAATAAGGAAAGTCGGCATCCTTTACGGTATGTTCGTGGTGAATGATAGCTTTTTCCCATTTAAAATTGCCGAATTGGGAAACGTACGTTGTTTCTGATGCCCTCAGAAATTTTGTATACAACTGATAGGTCTTTTTTAGGTTTTATTGTTTAGGAAAGAGTACCACAGTTACTCCCAACCTGATTTTATGATGCTGTGATGCATTTAGGGGCCACAGTGACTGAATCTGCTGCCCTACCCCCATTTTACCTGTACGCAAAGGAACGAAAAATGATCATAACAATTGCTCCTCTGATTAAATATGTTTGTTGCCAGTTTTCTTAACAAAATATGCATATTGAGCATAAACATTTGTGATCATTTCATTAATTTCAATGTGACCCATCAATTTAATTGTAAATTTTTTTTTATTTAAGGCATGCTTAACAGGGGCTCCCGCTGAAGCTTCTATCGTCTGCACATTCAGCACTCTTGTCAAACTCGGGGAAGGTATACCTCAGGGAGATGTTGTGTCTGATGCTGTTTTTGGTCTACATTAATGACATCAGTACAACAGTACCTAGGTTCGTCTCGAACATCCTCCATGCGGATGACTTTGCAGTGTGGAGCGCAGCAGAACATAAAGAAATAGCATCCTCCAGAAAACATAAAGAAATAGCATCCTCCAGAATCCAGGATGTTGCCAATAGAGTCAGCAGCTGGACTGAAAGAGGCCACTCAAACTGAGCTAGACCATCTCTTTCAATCAGACGGAAGAGGTCACCTCAAAACTGGAGACCTTCGAGTACCAAAGACAGACAGGCCAACTTTACTGGCAACAAATAAATTACTGGATTCACGTGGAGGCCTCATATTGAAGCCATGGAAGCTAGATCTGCAAAAAAAAAAAGTCTCTGATGAAGAAACTGGTGGGGACCACATTGGCTCAAATTACAGCATCCTGGCACAAGCAAACACCTGCTCGGTCAGACCAGTTGTGCGGTACCAAGATACATCGACAACATGAAACACTGCCTGCAAAACCCAAAAAGCCAGGCTTGACAAGATGCAGAACATGGATCATTCTCATGATGCAGTGACATTCTTAGAGCCATCTGGAGTACCCCAATTTAGGAAATGGAGGACATTGGAGCCACTGGAATACAGAACAGCACACACGATGAAGAAACTTACTAAACACCGACAGCATGGGAGACTACAGGAGCAGACCAAGAACCGTCAGAAATGTCCAAATCTGAACCGCCCAAATCTGAACCGCCAACTGAAGGTCCTGCAAAGGGCTAACACTGACGTCCTGGAACCAAGCCCAAAGATGTGTGAACAGCTCCCTTCAGATACCTGGACATCTCGAAAGAGCCTTCAAGACAACATAAACAATGTTCCAGGACTCTTTACCAAAGGTCGCGGCACTGCACAAAGCCATCTTGCTGGAGGTTGTGCACAAGCGCTACCCTCACAGCAGCTGTGATACCACATAAGATGCCGTGCGGAATGAAGGAAGTGGTGTGTACATCTGTTGTGCAGACCGCACTACTACCTCCCTCTCCTTACCAGCTGGTGGCAGCAGCTCCAACTATCGTACAGATCTGCAGGTGCTCAACACAGCAGCAGAGCACTAGCTAGGGAAAGGCAGCAGCTTGATCCACTGATCTCACCAGGAAGCTTCAAGATAGACTGGATGCCCTGTCCACAAAATAGTGCTGCAGTGGATTCCAGTGCATTCTGGACTAGCTGGGAATGGAGACACTACAACAACAAAGTGATTGGCAACAGCAGAATGGCAGCTGCAGCCTGTGGGCAGATGACATCAACAAGCTGAACAGGGAGAGCCAGGCCACCATCTTTCATCTACGCACTGCTTACTCTGGACTGGGTCCGTACAGAAAAGCAGGAACGTTTCACAAACCCAAAATGAAGCCTGAAGGTTTACACACTTTAATCAGATCACTCTGTATCAGCAATTATTTGAAGCTTCCGTGCCTAATGCATGAAGAGATACCAAAATAAAAGAACGCTTAGCGAATGGCGGACTTCGGTAGAAGCGTAAACAACCAATCAGAATGTTCGGCAGAAAGGCCATGCAGTCACTTTATGATCAGAGCTAAATATAGATCACTTGCAACAAGCGTCAGCATGATCGTTCGCAATGGAATAGTCACAAATTGGGGGAGAAAAAAAAAAGAAATAGACAAAAGTCTGCCAGCACGTTGTAATTTTGTACAAACTTTCACAGACTTTAAGGAAAAGGACTGAAATTGACAGACTTTCCAGGGCCCTGAAAAAGCCTTGTCATTTTTTAACAACTTTCACAAATGTTCACAGACCGTAAGGACCCTGCTGGACTCACCTCGTGAGATTGGGTCATGCGGAAACAGCCCTATGCGAATTTGGCGTAGAAAATCAGTCTCCTTAGCACATTCTCCAAACATGTCCATACACAGAAGCGGTCTGCTGGCAGTTCTGACCAGAAGACACGCCCCTATACACCAAACTCTGAAAAAATGCTGCCTAGCTCTTGACAGCTCACTTATTGGCAGCCAGAACAATATAAGATTTAAAGACGGCCATACAAAATTGAACGTTGCAGAAGGTGGAAGTGGAGATCTCGTAGTCGACATGTGGAAACTAAGTATTTTTGATAACATTGTTTTGGCTATTAGGAACCATGAAACTTTATTACGCATTCATATTTACACATTTCTAGATGAAAATAAATGAAAGGAAAAGGGGAGACCTTACTAGACCTGCCTTACGCTAAGTAAAATATCACCTAAAAGACCAGCCAGTTAAAAATAGTTACAATTAAATTGATGGGTTTCATTGAAATTAATGAAATGATCACAACTTGTTATGCTCAATATGTATACTTTAAAAAAAAAACTGGCAACAAAAAATATTTAAACAGAGGAGTATGACGTAAGCAATTTTTATGATTATTTTGCGTTACTTTGCGTACTGGTAAAATGGGGGTAGGGCAGCAGATTCAGCCACTGTGGCCCCTAAATGCATCATAGCATCACAAAATCAGGTTGGGAGTAACTGTGGTACTCTATCCTAACCAATAAAACCTAACAAAGACCTATCAGTTGTATACAAAATTTCTGAGGGCACCGAAAACGACGTACGTTTCCCAATTCGGCAATTTTAAATGGGAAAAAGTTATCATTCACCACGAATGTACCGTAAAGGATGACGACTTAACTTATTTTCTTGCACTTTATGCTCACATTATTGAAACTTAATAGGTAAAAAGAGGTCAAAATAAAATGGAATAACTTAAGCAATTTTTTCTAATTACTTTTGTGTATTTTTACAACTTGGGGGTAGGGATACAAAATCAACCACTGTGGCACTCACAGGGATCACAGCATCACCTAGTAAGTTTATAATAATTGTGACATCCTGTTTTAATGATGTAAACCTGAAAATGGACTGTCAGTGCTATAGAAAATGTCTGAAGGCATCTGACACATTATTTTTGTCTTTTTTTTGCGATTTCGCGGAAATGGTCGTTTAATGGGTGCACAAATACCTTCACTGTGAGCCAGAGATTCAATATTTTTTCATTCTGATTTTTGCAGAGGATGCAGAAGGTGTGCCTTGACATAATATTGCCTGATTTGGGTTTCTGGAATGAATTCTGATTTATTTAGAGGAAAATGTTTCTCAACCTCATTTTAGCACCTGCGAAGAGCGTGAATGGGGGTACCCTTGCGCCATCGGCTATATCTCTGGTGTGTTCCTAAGGATTTTCGGGGAACATGGCTTAAACATCTCAGGACATACTAAGGAACACTTTGAAACCCATCTTATTGAGTACTGGGGAGGGGGGGGGGGTGCACGGTAGACCTTCCTAGCTTGTGGACTAAGTACTTCTACGGCGATTTATGAAGACAAAACCGTTGGTGGGGAACTTGCTGTTTTCTAAGTTTAGGTGAAAGTCGACGGAACTTCCACTCGCTTGCAATGCATGCAGTTTCGATCACAGTAACTTCCGCAGAGACGTATGTTGGCAAAATCGTAGGTGGGGAACTTGTCGTTTTCTAAGTTTAAATGTCCGAGTACTACATGCACAATAACATTATTGTACGTGCATTTTGACGGGTATGCTAGGAATGTTCTCAGCGCCTGTAAGTAAAAGGTCCAGGTCGTAGAGCCGACCCAGACGTGCGCGGGCCTGCTCAGTGCGGCAGACGGACATCGGCCTAATCACCATTTGCTTACATGGTTCCGGGTGTAATAGCCCGACGCACTAGGGCGGGATCGACCATGATAATTCAAGGGTAGTGCCAGATTAGCTTGGCGCCAACAGGCGCCAAGCTAATCTGGCACTATCCTTGAATTATCATGGTAAGATGACACGTCCCTTGAATCTGGCACTACCCTTGAATTATCATGGTAAGATGACACGTCCAAAATTTGGGAATTTGGGAAATGCGACGGTGGTATTAAATTGGGTAACGTCCACGTGTGGCCGTCCGGTGAGAAAGGACCCTAAAGGTGTCTAGAAATTCAGTTCTAGCCTGGCGCCGGTATCAAACTCTTTATAATATACTAATGGTCAAAACTTAAGGGCTACTTTTTATCGCAGACGCACCGACAAAACCACACAAATAATGTAACAATACTTGAAGTCAGTACTTTGCTAATTTATTCAGTAACAATTTCATTTAAGTTTTGAGTAAATCAAGCAATTGTGACAACAGCAGTACGTTAGAATGTTCACCCACCCCTCATTTGAAAGTCACACAAGACTGGTCCAGTCCGTAGCGAGTGTAGGCTACCCTCCGTTTGCAGCCAAGCATTCAATGCAGCTTTGACGCATGGAGTTCACCAGGGTTCGGAGAACATGTTGTGGAATCGCTTGTTGCAGGAACTGAGTCAGCTGGGGGACGCCTTGAGGTGGGAGGTGGTTGCTGACTACACGTTGCCAGAGGTGCACTATGGGAGCCAGATCAGGTGAACGAGCTGGCCACTCCATCCTCATGATGCCCCGTTGCTCAAGGTACTCATCCACCACACGGGCGCGATGAGGTCGAGCGTTGTCGTCCTGCAGAACAGCATTGTCGCCTATGGCTTGGAGTGCTGGCTGGATGAAGGGCTGCACAATCTCGTCCCAATAGCGTAGTCCAGTCAGGGTGCCTCGGATGAGGTGGAGGGGGGTTCTGCCTTCCCTGTTCAAGCCTACCCAGACCATGACTGAGACTCCTCCGTAGCGATCCACCTCTTGGACGCATCCATCCGTGAAACGCTCGCCCTGGCGTCTCCAGACCCTTACCCTGCCGTCGTTGAAGGACACAGTGAACCGTGACTCACCAGTAAACAGAACCTGAGTCCACTAGAGTCTGTTTCACCTCACATGTTGACGACACCAGGCAACTCTGGCTCTGCGATGAGCTGCATGAAGCCAGGCCAATTTTGCACAGACGTCGGCAGACTGTGCTTCTGCTGACGTTAACGTTTGCAGCTTGCATCAGTTGACGTCGCAGAGAGGTTGACGTGGCAGTTCGGTCGCGCAGCGCCGCCACACAAAGGTATCTGTCCTCCCTTCTGCTGGTGCAGTGCGGGCGTCCTGAGCAGGGTCGTCGTTCTGCCCTTCCAATTTATTTGAATCGTGCCAGCAGCCTCTGGATCACTGAATAGGACACCCCAAGACGTCTCCCAACTTCTCGTCCGGAAATTCCATCCTGTAGCCATGCTAGCGCCCGACCTTGATCTACTGGCGTTTGGCTTCGTCGTGGTGGCATGGTTAGGAAAGTGACAATTATGCCCCTACTGTACCGGTATTTGTAGAGAAACAGAAGTGCTCAGTGTTCACGACTGACCCCTTTAGCACGTGCATCACGACTTTACCGAGTTTTTCCACCTGCCTGCCTTTGGTACGCTTGTCAATATCGCACAGCTTTTCACAAAAACTGACGATGTTTCATGTGCATTTGACACGTTCGTGGAAATTGATGAATTGTTGTCTATTGTACCCTGTACAGTGGACTGTCTTAGGTCAACTTTTAACCCATTTGGTCGATAAGACTATTGTATTTTATTAGCGTACTTGCGACGATAAACAATGACACAAAAAAGTGGGGTGGCCCTTACGTTTTGACCATTAGTATATTACAGTGCCGTTAGTTGCCTGCATAAGTGTTCTAAGAAACTTATTCCTCGGGAATACAGTATTAGGCCAGTGATCTCCTCCGATTCGAATAGTGTTACTGACTTGTATTAACTCATTCGAGACGTGCCGCCTCCGGATACGCGGCTTATGTCGCGTATCCGGAGGCGGCACGTCTCGAATGAGTTAAAGCCACGGCCGGCTCCACATACAATTGAAAGGATTAATAGGTCATGCCATTGAAGTGGTTAATAGTTCTCTATATCCAATTTATAAATGTTATTAGTATGAAGAGAAAAGGAAAAAAAAAACACGTTTACGGTTTAACGTCTTTTGTCACACCACCAAGATGTTGATTTCAAAGACGGGGCACCGAATAGAGTCTCACGGAACAAATTTTGACCCCAGATTGTTCGAACCCGCGATCTCAAGTTTCGGCTGACAGTGGAACGCTCGACCGCTTGAGCTCCCCAGCTTCCCCTTTATCATTACGCGTTACAATATTCTTGGACAAAAGGGTTAACTTACCTCATTCAGCCCGACGCACGTATTTCCCAAATTTTGGAGGCGTCATCTAACGACTATGCACCTGTTGCAGGAGATGGGTCGACCATGATAATTCAAGGGTAGTGCCAGATTAGCTTGGAGCCGACAGGCGCCAAGCTAATCTGGCACTACCCTTGAATTATCATGGTCGATCCATCCCCTGCTGTAGTGCGTCAGGGCTGAATGGGTTAAATGATGAGTTTGTCAGTGAATGTCACGTCATAAAATGAAAGGTGCACAAGAGGCGGTTGAAATCCTCTGTTACGTGTGCCTCTCGCGTGGATTGTGAAAAGAAGGGTACAGCGGAAAAGTCTTAGTCGGCAGTATTGAGAACCCCGTTACACCGGCGAATTTGAGTAATCAAAGCCTGCCATGGCAGAACAGATCACTTTAACCCCTTTGCTGCCGAGAGAAACTGAACATGATCCAGACGGCTGCAAGAGACATGGATCCTCATGAGACATTATAAGTTATTGGTAGCAGGGGTTTGTTACACGGACCCTTGCAGGCCTGAGGGAGGTCAAAGGAACCATTGTACGCCCGAAGGCCGAAGGCCTGAAGTTTACAATGGTTCATTTGACCTCCCGAAGGCCTAGAAGGGTCCGTGCAGCAAACCCCTGCTACAATAACGTATTTGTTTTCATTCCTCCACTATTTTCCTAAAAGCTGAAATCTTCTGACCTGGATCACGCCAGACATGGCTGACATCAAAAGAATATACATGTATACTTATGACGTAATATGAAGATCTTTCATGACGTTGCCGTCGACATGACCAGCAGCATTGTCTACAAATTGTCAGAATAATGCAATGGAAGAGGTGAGTGATTGTCTCAAAAGCCGATTTAAAATGTCTTCAATACAATAGTCGCCTAGGACGCTCACGTGCTTTCGGTTTCGCAAAGATTCTTTCTTTTGTGGTCTGTTGCTGCAAAGGTGTGCTGCAGACAACTCCAGCAGTGTGGCTGTTGTTTCGAACAACACTAAGAAACTTTGCGCTTTAGCACGTTTTGGTGATCTTTTATAGAACAAAACCTGCACCCAAGACGCGTCACGGGCTACAAGACGTCCGCAATTAGTCGCTACAAGGGTTTTTGTAGCGAGGTCACATGGTACGGTTTGTGTTGAAGGTTTGGTCGTATGACGTAGGAATGAAAACAAAGGTTTTCGTAGCGAGGTCATATGGTACAGTTCGCGCTAAAGTAATTGGTCGTCTGACTTAGGGATCAAAACAAAGATATTTGTTTTCATCCCTACGTCACACGACCAATTTCTTTAGCGCAAACTGTACCATATGACTGAGCTACAAAAAACCCTTGTAGCGAAAATTGGCGGTCTTCTTGTAGCTCTCTTTGTGCATCTTGGATGCGAGTTTTGTTCCATGAAAGATCACCAAAACGTTCTAAAATAAAAAGTTACTTAGTGTTGTTCGAAACCACAAGACACTACTGGAGATGGCAACGTCGTGAAATATTTTAAATTACGTCATAAGTCTATTATGTATTATAAGTTAATGGTCGGAGGGGTTCGCTGCACGGACCCTTGTAGGCCTGAGGGATGTCAAAGGAATCATTGTACCCCTCAGGCCTACAAAGGTCCGTGTAGCGAACCCCTCCAACCAATAACGTATATGTTTTCATTCCTCCACTTTTTTCGTAAAAGAAATCAAGAAGACATCTTGCGACCTGGATCACGCCAGACATGACTGACGTCAAAGGAATATACATTTATACATAATAGACTTATGACGTAATTTAAAAATATGTCATGACGTTGCCGTCTCCAGTACTGAGTGTGCTTGTTGTTTCGAACAACACTAAGTAACTTTGTACTTTAAAACGTTTGGCGATCTTTTATAGAAACAAAACTGGCATCCAAGATGCGTCATCGAGAGGGCTACAAAACGTCCGCCATTTTTCGCTACAGGGGTTTTTATATTTAACTGAGAGATGCCTCCAATCCCCGATACCCGTTTGGCCCAGAAAAATAAGGCGTCTGCTTCAAACGTGTCTTCGGCCTCTCGGCCGCTCTGACCGTTGAGTCTTGAGTAAATGATAATAGAACCCCACGATTTTAACAAAAGCTTTCTTCTTCAATGAAAGAAATTCGTTCAATAACCCCATTACAAGGTCAATCTGCCACGCGATTTTGTTTCTTCTTTTTTTTTTTCTGACGTGTTAACTTGCCACATGCATGCACAGTATCAGTTGACTTTTATTTTTAAAAACAAAAATGGCGCCAGATTTCAATCCTCGTTCGCAAAACTGCCTCGCGATTCGAAGAACAAACGTCCACAAACATGTCTTTAGGAATGTGCAACTGAAGTGTCTCTTTTTACTGTATTGACAGTTTTTAGTTCTCAGGGTCACCCTGGTCAGCCCCACAGGGTGGGTTTTTCTCTCTATTCTGGGGCATGCATGTGTTTCTGTCTACCCTTTGTCCATTCACCTGTATTTGCCTTTTTAAAACTCTCCCTACTGTCTGCACTGCCTGTAGCTCTTGATATTGGATGTGTGTTGCTAAATGGTCTTAGCTTTATGTCTTGGCCCCATGTGTTAGGTTTATTTAACTCATTCTACCCCAGACACACCACGGCAGGATAAGGATCCACCATGATAGTTCAAGGGTGATGCCAGAATAGCTTGGCGCCTACGGGCGCCAAGCTATTCTGGCATCTCCCTTGAACTATCATGGTCGATCTGTGCCCTGCACTGCAATGCAGTCTTGAGAGGACAGGGGCAAAATTTAAGGATTTTGGTGTTGGGGTAGAATGAGTTAACGTATTTGACCGGCAGGCGACATACATGGCAATGTTCTGTTTAGGTGGGTTTTTTTTCACAAGCAGTGCAGGCACGTCCTGAGAAAGCCTTGTCCCTGTCGGGACGTTAAGCAATGTACAATTAATCTGATTCAAAATGTCAGTTGGTTTACATGGTTGTATTGGACATGTTCTCAGCAACACCGTTTTGGTCACACCGGCTCAGGACTTTCTGCACACACCCAGCGCCGGATGGCAGCAGGATGTCCAAACCCATCGGGATCTATGCTGCAGAATCATGGCCCCCCAGCCTCTGCCACAGAGGGTGCGTCTGGTAGGAGGGTGCATGGACGGCAGCGGAATGCTCCCAATTACAAACTGGTAAGTAAAGTGATTCTATGATCATCTTCATTTTATTGGCTGGCGTGCGTGCAAAGCAAAAGTGAGTTTATGTTCTGGGCCACTGGTCGTCCGTCCGTCGTCCAAGGTAAACTTTAACTCATTCTACCCCAACACCAAAATCCTTAAATTTTGCCCCTGTCCTCTCAAGACCGCATTGCAGCGCAGGACACAGATCGACCATGATAGGTCAAGGGTGGCATCACCTTTGAACTATCATGGTCGATCCTTATCCCAGGGGTGGGATTCTTCCGCGTTTCGGCGGATTTCCGCCGAAATTCTTTCACAATTCCGCTGAAGCATATTTATTTTCCGCGTCTAATAACAACGAAAAAGACGAAAAAAAATCTTCTTAAATGGCAAAAAAATCTCAAATGGGTTGGATTTGTATGTAGTTTGGTTCACTATCGCCCGACACTTCCGGTAGCTTTAGGTCGCAGTGGAAAATGGCGGTGAAAAAGGATATTGTCCAAGACAGAGTGCCGTTTAGTGTGCATCTGAACATAAAAACATAAACTGGTACGCACATTCCATTTTTATACTGCAGATCAGGAGTGTCATAACAAAGTCCATTTTCGGGTGTGTTTGGTCTCGCTCCCCCTGTCGGTTTTTGGATACTTTGGCGAACGGTGGACACGCGCCTATCCCCCCCCCCCCCCCCCCCGCCTCCCCCCCTGTCGTTTGATTTTTCGGCCGCTGAAAATGAAGGACATGAACCCAACCCCCCCCCCCCCCCCCCCCCCCCCCCCCCCCCCGTCGTTTGATTTTCCGCGTTTTCTTTCTTACTAGAATCGCACCCCTGTTATCCTGCTGTGGTGTGTCTGGGGGTAGAATGAGTTAACGGTGGCATTTTCTGGGAGGCTATTTAAGCCACATTCTTCAAGCTTGGCCCAAGGATACTTTGTGGCAAGACCTTTTTAAACATGCCAATTTGAGTGACCTCTCTCAAAGGGTCACGCAGGGTTGACAAATGTGTGTAAACTGCTTGCATTTTCAGAAAACGTGGATTTTGACTGCTGCAGAAGCCAGCCCTCGTCACCGAGGTCACACATATGTAAATCGGTCATACACGGGATTACTCTTTTTATTCTTGTGCAAGGCTCCTTAAACCAAAATTGGGCTGTTTCTGTTTCTAATGCAGCTTTGGTTTTAATCTTTCTTTCTTTCTTTCTCCAGTTGGCAAATGGCGCCTGGGATGGACCCGAGACTGAGAGCAGTGCCAGCGCATCGCAATACGAGGGCAGTGATGACGAGGAGTTTGTTCCTGGCTCGAGCTCACCGGATTCAGAGGGTGTGTCGGCATCAATTGCTGGGATCTCTGACATAGACAGTATTGTATCGACTATGTTAGATTTCATCAAAGTGGCAGGTTCGGGGTGGCCAGGTGTTGGTGACGCTAGTACCATCAAGGTGCAGTGTGCGTTAGGGGGTGGCAATGAGAATGTGGATAGGCAGGAGGAACATGATGCTGGAAAGAGTGGGGAAAGAGCACTTACAGAAGAAACAGGTGTGCACGTGTCGCAGAGAGGGAAAGGAAAGTACAAATGGGACAAGAAACATGCATGCAAATTGTGTGGCAAGCTTGTCTTGAAAATGAGCACGCACTTACAAGATGTCCATGCAGATGAGGCAGACGTTGCTAAAATTTTGTCGATGAAAAAAGGGACCAAGCAGAGACGTCGAGCATGGATCAGACTACAAGATGAGGGTGATTACATGCATAACGTTGCTGTTCTTGAAAATAAATCCGGATGTTTGATTCCTAAGTATCGCACGCACCAAAACTAGTAAGGTAGACGACCTTCTCGCCTGTAGCCATTGCAAAGGGCTCTATCAAAAAAAGCTGATCTCTGTACACTCAAAACGTTGCTGTCAGAAGCCAGGAGGGTTTCAGATCACTCGGCGAGGAGACGCGGCGCGCCGTGGTCGGCTAATGCTTCCAATACCCTTAGACGTTGAATTTTTATTCTATCACAAGGTCTTGGCCAGCCAGAGAGATGATGAGATAAGCCGTCTCATCAGAACTGACCCCTTGCTTCTTGAGTATGGAAAGAGATTATTTGACCGCAGGGACATTGAAGAACACACGGCTGGACAAATCAGCTCCAGGATGCGGGAGTTAGGGAGACTATTAAAGATTATCAGAGTGAGGTCAGAAATGAAAATCGCAAGCTTAAATGCTGTGATCAATTCAGCTAGCTTTGATCATGTTGTCCTGGCTGTAAAAGAGCTAGCAGATTTTGATGAGGACACACATCAGTTCAAAAAAGGCAATCTCGCAATGCGCATAGGCCATGCTTTGAAAAAGTGTTCACAGATCAGTCACAGGCATCCAAACAGCTTGGGCAGGGTTCAGACGACAGGTGGCGACAGGAGCTCTCTGAGGCGCAGCGGTTTGACTCTGTCTTCAACGGGGACTGGTATGATTGTGTGTCCGCTACAGCAGCCCAGTCGGTCGGGAAAATGACCATGAACAAACCCACGCTGATCCCATCATGTGAAGATGTGAGGAAGGTCCAACAGCTTCTTGAGACAAGGATGGTTTCGGAAGATTTCCGACAGTGGTTAAAGCAACTCTTTGTGCTGTATCACTTTTCAACCGAAAACGAGGGGGAGAAGTTCAGAGAATGAAGGTGTCAGACTTCCAGAATGCTAAGATTGGATCGATCACCAATCAAGATATCTTGAAAGGTCTCACAGAGGTTGAGAAAAAAATGGTGAATCATTTTCAGCGAGTGGAAATCAGAGGCAAGTTTAATAGGAGTGTTCCCGTTTTGCTGACGAAGAAGATGATGACAACTGTGGACAGAATCCTTCAAATGAGGCAATCAGTGCCAGCTCTCGCTGATTCCCAGTACATCTTTGCCACACCTTCTGGTCAGAGGCCTTACAGAGGCCATGATGTTCTGAAGGCCCATGCCCTAGAAGCAGGGGTGTCATACCCAGCCATGTTCACATTTACTCAGTTGCGGAAGCAGGTTGCAACTTTGGCTCAGTCAATGGCCATCTCGGAGTTAGACCAGGATCAGCTGGCAGATTTCCTTGGCCATGATATTCGGATACATCGCCATATCTACCGCCAACCTCAAGACGTCCTTCAAAAGGCAAAAGTGGCAAAGATTCTTCTGTCAGTTAACAATGGGATGACAGATTTTGAGAGTTGCATTAGAGCTGAGCTGGGCGATGATGAAGAGATTGACTTTGACAATGAAGACACACCAGAAACTGGCAGAGAGGTCTCGGGGGAAACAGCACCTGTGAATGAAGCAAGTAGCAAGTCAGCAACACAGGAATCGATGAGCATGACGGAGAAAAGACGTCCAGAGCCTGATGACAATCTAGATAGTTTTGATGAGGACAGTACTGCGTCAGCTCCTGTTCGAAAGAAAGCTAGATTTACAAGGAAACCATGGGGGGAAGCTGAAGAGAAAGCTGTTCAAACTCGTTTCAAGACACACCTCGTCATGAACAAACTTCCTGGAAAGGCCGAGATACAGTACGCAATGGCAGAGGAGCCTGCACTTAGACATAGGCGCTGGACAAACATTAACTCTTACCAGTTCGCTCTATTTGAGGCCAGTGAACAAAATGACTTTTACCCTCACACATGACCAAGAAAAAATGCTGGTGAAAGCTCTTCTAGTGGTCAAAAGTTGGCTTATTATACATCATATTAAAGTGTATTGAGTCAGCTTTCAGTCAGGATAAGTAAAAAGTCTGTACTTAACGTAGTTTAGAAGTTGTTGTTTATTTAGCGACGAAGAAAAAATAGTGTACGGTTTCCAAAAACAGTTTTCACGAAAGTCACTAAGAAGAAATTTTGTTTGTTTCTTGCCCCTTTGTTTAAAATGTGAATCCAGTGTGTGGACAAATCATTTCTACACATTTTTGTGAAGTTTCAAGAAAATGTGTTTGAATTTCTAAGAGTTACGCAACATAATCTACACCGGTCAAGGGCAGGAAAAAGTGGGCGTGTCAACACCTGGCATGACTGAGACAACAAACATGTGCTTCTCTGAAAATCTCTGACTTGCTGAAAATATCACTGAGGCAATACACAGCAAGTAATAAAACTTGTTTATGTACCTCATAAAGTTTCACGATTCTGAACCAGACAATAGGTAAACAAAGACTCACATGGATAGCACATGGTCAAACCAAAATAGAAAGTGTCACAATGACCTGCGATGGTTTTCTTTCGTTTTTTCCACATCGCTGGTGCTAGAATCATTTTCAGTGGCCTGGTTGCTGAAGATTCCCCTTCAGTGAGATACTCTTCACTTTCGGACTCAGATGAACTCATTTTGACGGAATATTCGCAGAGAGAAATCGCAAGCGAAAATAACGCAGTAGGGAAAGCAAGATGGCGGACGTAGTGACTCGATCGATAACAAAGGTCACGAACAAACTCAAAATTAATATTTTTTTCATTCTATCATATGAAAGTGACTTTCTAATGTCAATATGTTATGACAATAATACTGAGAGTAAAAATTAATTGGTTTTAATTCAGTAAACACGATGGAATTTTCCATGGGCGTGGCTTCGTATGTATACATACGATGGCCAAGGGAGCGAACTGGTAAGAGTTAAGGATTACGTCCGCAACAGACTGAAAAAGTTACAAAAGAAATGAATTGAGGTTCCCCGCCACTCGCGGCATTTTCGATTTCATACAGATTTATTACATGAGTGTTATTATTAGGGTGGTTTCAGCATGTATAGCCTGCTTTTTTTTATCTGATGGACGCCTGGATCATTTGTGACCCTCTCTCACAAAATCAGTCTTAAGAACTCGCATTTTGGATGTTTTGACATATATGCATTTATGAAAACTACAGTGTTTGCTGATTACTGTGATATATGACTGTATGCTGTAGTGCAAAAATTGTAAAAGCTGTTAGTGTTTAAAGTTGTTAAAGCCTCCGGCGGCCATTTTGAGAAAACAGCCTGTGAAGTTTCTGTGTGCAGCATAATTGGGGCCAAGGGCAGACTTTTAAAATTATTTTTTACCTATTTAATGGCATTTTTCATGATAAAGATTTTAACCATACGATACTTTGGTGTATGTAGAATACATTTATCCCAAAAAGTGAAAATGCCCCAGATTGACCCCCACCACATATTATTGCGTGTAGTGCTGATTGGCTCGCTGCGAGTTAAGACTGGTTTCGTGAGAAAGGGTCACATTTTGTATAATGTATAACCTTTGGATTTGCAAAACGAAACAGCCGGCTGGGGACAAAAGACAATAATAAGATAAGAAAACCATTGACAATGTAAAGATTGATTACAAGAGTGTTATTGGGGGGGGGGGGGGCGATCATTTTGTAATATACTGCATGCCATTTTAAAAAGTCTGCAAATGAAAGAATGGTTGGTTGTACTGCATACCATTTTAAAAACTCTGCAAATGAAAGAATGGTTGGTTGTTTGTTGGAGACGAAAGACGTTAAATAAAGGCTGAAGTTTCAAGTGATTTCTTATGTTGTCAGTTAATTAATTAATGTCAGTGTTCTGTTCTGTCATTTTAACTCATTCTACCCCAAGACCGGAATCCCCAAATGTTGAAGTCGTCTTCAGAAGACTGCGTTGCAGTGCAGGACACAGATCCACCATGATAGTTCAAGGGTGATGCCAGAATAGCTTGGCGCCCATAGGCGCCAAGCTATTCTGGCATCACCCTTGAACTATCATGGTGGATCTTTATTTTGCTGTGGTGTGTCTGGGGTAGAATAAGTTAAGCCCAAATGTTGAAGTCGTCTTCAGAAGACTGCGTTGCAGTGCAGGACACAGATCCACCATGATGGTTCAAGGGTGATGCCAGAATAGCTTGGCGCCCATAGGCGCCAAGCTATTCTGGCATCACCCTTGAACTATCATGGTGGATCTTTATTTTGCTGTGGTGTGTCTGGGGTAGAATAAGTTAAGCCCAAATGTTGAAGTCGTCTTCAGAAGACTGCGTTGCAGTGCAGGACACAGATCCACCACGATAGTTCAAGGGTGATGCCAGAATAGCTTGGCGCCCATATCACCCTTGAACTATCGTGGTGGATCTTAAATTTTGCTGGGGTAGAATAAGTTAAGTGTTCGTTTCTTCGTCTGGGTCTTTTTCTATCTTTGATATTTTTCCACCCTTTTTGACCCGCATCATAGTCATACTGAGGCTAATAGCTTCAAATTTGTTCACTGCCATAATTCTATGCAAGCTACATTACAGTACTTACAGATGAGGACATAGACCAATGGCTTTAGTTCAAGGGTGGTGCCACAATAGCTTGGCGCCTAGAGGCACCAAGCTATTCTGGCACTAACCCTTGGACTATTTCAGTCACACTAGTTGCACACACTGGTGTATTCCGAATGATAAGGATTCTCTCTCTGTTGCTGTTTGTCTGAAACTCCAGAGTACCCAAAAACACAAACAAAAAGTCGTTAATTTCAAGAATACATTATGTTGATTCTCACATCAATGCCACGATAAACTGTTTTGCTTCAGAAGGACAAAACGCAGCAATGTTTAAAAGATTTCCTCTGTAAAAATCATAATCGAAAGGTTTCGGGCCAGTGTTTATTGAATTTTGCACCATACAATGTAAAGAATGTTAAAGCACACATACACATTAAGTTGGGAAAAAAACATTAATGTGAAAAAGAAGTATTCCATGAACTTGACCTTATTACAGACGCCTACTGTTGTGAAGACACCCATTTTGAGTGTAATGCCAGTCAGTTTTGTGTTGTCACTTTATTGGCAGAAACCCATTTTTTCGGCATCTAGTGCCTCTGTTTCTAGAAAATGTCTATTTTATTTTAAGTTATAGAGCTTAGTTATAAGGTGAGTTCTAAACATTCGCATCAATTCCAGAGCCCTAGAATAAATAGAAATATGGGAACCCATTTTCACATGAAATGGTAGGTAACCAACTGTGAGGCTTATGTGCGCCTGTGTGTGTGTGTGTGTGTGTGTGTGTGTGTGTGTGTGTGTGTGTGTGTGTGTGTGTGTGTGTGTGTGTGTGTGTGTGTGTACAAGCTTGAAATTTTAGGATTTTGTCCCTAAAAGAATTATCTCGAGACATTTTTTTTCGATGTTTTGATTAAGATGCCCATTGGCGAGAAAATGTCCGTTTCACAAAAACCGGTTGATGCACACTAGAGTCCGTAATTTTTCTTATTTTTCCTAGATATTTTGCATATAGCTAGACTAAATGGACATATTGAATGATTTCGTTAACCAAAATTATACCTATAGAACCTTTTGAGTGATAATTAAATATTTTAGAAAAAAATATATATTCACCTTTTTGGGATTAATTTCACGAATTATATGGGTATATCTTAAAACAATTGAATTTTTGGTGTCTACTGTATTAAAAAATATACGGTAGACTTTGAAATGGGGTTGGGTCGGAGTGCATTCCGGAGCATGCACATGACGAGTTTGGCGTGTGGCGCAGCCATTCTGGCAAAGAAATAACATGATAAAAATGACGTCACGTCTAGCTACGCAAACCTTGCTAGAGAACGTCCTTTTGGAGCCAAACGGCGTGTGTGTCTGTGTGTGTGCGTGCGTGCGTGTGTGTGTGTGTTTGTACGTGTGTGTGTGTGTGTGTGTGTGTGTGTGTGTGTGTGTGTGTGTGTGTGTGTGTGTGTGTGTGTGTGTGTGTGTGTGTGTGTGTGTGTGTGTGACAGCGACTAGAGCGCGCGTTTAAAGACGGACAAGCTTGAAATTTTAGGATATTGTTCCTAAATGAATTATCTCAAGACCTTTTTTTAAAAATGTTTTAATTAAGATGCTCATTGGCGAGAAAATGGCCGTTTCACAACCGGTTGATCCAAACTGGAGTTCGTAATTTTTCTTATTTTTAAAAGATATTTTGCGTATAGCTAGATAAAAGTGACATATTGAATGAGTTCGTTAACCAGCATTATACCGCTAGAACTTTGTGAGTGATAATTAAATATTATTTGCAAAAGTATATTTTCACATTTTGGGGGATTAATTTCACGAATTATATGGGTTAATCTTAAAACAATTGAATTTTTTTAAACGAAAAAAGCAATCTTCTCATTAATAATCGCAAGCTTGTTCGTATACGGTATTTACATAAGCCTGCAGTTTGTCTCGGCTGTCGGGTACGATTAGGTCAGTTGTGGCCTGTATGCCCTAGATGTGACAGTTTTTTGCACCACTTTTTCGGAGTCATTTGTAAAACAGCTAACATAACTTTAATGTTTCTTTTGCGAAAAAAAAAATCTTCTCATTAATACCCGCATGCTTTTTCATAAACAGTGCTTGCATAAGCCTGCTGTTTGTCCCGGCCCTGGGGTAGGATTAGGTCAAATTGTGTCCTGCAAGCCCTAGGCGTGAAAATCAGCAAGAAAATTGCAAAGTTGATTCTCTGATACGTCAAATGTTAGTACTGCGATGAGTTACGTCCCTATCAACACGGTGTCGTTGGACTAATGATGCCATGACATAAAGCTTGAAGTGACGTCATTTCGCTGCTCGTGCTGTCATTCTTCTTCAGAACGGCTATGCTACGCCATACCACGGAGCTTTCGAATGGCGGGAATCGCCGTGTGTCCGTATTTATTTCTGTGTGCCAGTGTGTGTGGATCAGAGGCTCGGTTAGAGTAGGGTGATGGATTCCTGTCGCCACTTGAGCCCACACAGCTTACTAATGACGGGAAGCGCCGTGTTACCGTCTTTATTTGTGTGCCACCGACGTGTGTGTTGATCAAAGGTTGGTTTAGAGAGGAGGGAAATGGATCAGCATTATAAGCCTAAAAATATGAACTCTGAATGTTCCTAAGATAAACGCATCTGGGCTCCACACAATACGGTAGACTTTGGGATGAAATCCTCACCTTGTTAAAATATGGTGTGCTCTTTTACCTATTACTGGACCCCCTGTGACCTTGACCTTGAGAGATGTCATTGACTTGGGTATGTTTAGAGAGGTCTTGTCACAATATATCCCTGAGCCAAGCTTTTAAGTCTGTGTCTTGATTAGTCGCCGAGAAAATGCCAACGTTAAAGTTTACCACGGACGTCGGACACCGGACGACGTACGGACGATCACTGGCCCAGAACATACTCACTTTTGCGTCTCAAGTGAGCCAAAAACCACTACTGATACGCAACGGGTTAATAGTGTAACAGTTGACTGTACATGTATTATTAACCTTTTCGCTGTCTGTAACGCCCCCCCCCCCCCCTACAGTAATCACCTCAACAAAAAGTGCTACTTACTACCAACCGATTAACCCTTTGCTTGAACACAAAAAGGTTCATATTCAAGCAATAACAAAAGCTTCAATGGCAGATCTAACCAAGTAAACAGAAAACTGAAGACATACTTGCACAGAATAAAGCTTTTAAGTGCAGACAATTTTCAATCACATTTTACTTCGGAAAAAAACTGCAAGCCCATGTAAAACAATAAAGACAAATGAAGAGAAATATTGCTAAATGCGGGAAGCAGAAGATAAAGCGAAACAAAATTGAATACTAAAAATAGACAAACACAAGAAGACATGTCATGTGGGTGTCTGCAATTTTGGACCTTACAGCCATGAAGTGTAAGCTCCACAAGCACGGACCAGCACAAACATCATAATCTCAACCCTTTGGCTGCCAGTAGCGCTTCCTGCAGGTATCATCGCGACAAAAAAACACTACTGGCAGCCAAAGGGTTAAGCCACCTACTACTGAAGGTAAAGGGTTAATCATTCACAATATTTCCCGTGTATGGGTGTTTTTCGTGTCTTATAAAGGTCTCATTTAAAATGTGTTTGAATGAAAGATGTTTCTGCTCTTTACTCGTTTATTACGTAGGCGAGCAAGGGGCAGTAACAAAAACCTCCGTTACATGCGTCTACTCAATCAACACCAGTCCTGGAGCAGGTCGTTTTAATATTCAATAATGACTCAACAAAGCCACATTTAGTTGCACATACTCTCTCTCTCTCTTTCTATCACAATGTCTGATAAACACAGTATCGTCTTCCATGAGGACAAAGTGGAAATGAAGGGGTCTAATTGTGTGCTGGTCTTTGACTTTGGACCTTACCAGCACCCACATTACGGCACATACTTATGCAAACAACAACATCCAGCCTGTGTAAATCTGCCAAACTGAATATCATCTATTTACACAACCACAAATTCAGTCACCCATACACAGTCGACATCGCTTATCACAAGGTCGGAGTAAACGAGTCTATACTGACAAATTACTTTGTTTATAACAGACTTTGGATATAACAGTGAAAACATTTCGGTCCCCATAAATGAAAAGAAAAGGACTGGCAGTGCTAATATTTAAGGAAGATTACACAGTAAAGAGAGAAGTGTGCATGATCAACCAGTGATCGTAGATCTACTTTGGTCAAAGCACAAAAAAAGATAGGAAAGAGGGGGTGCGCTAAGAAAGTGTCTGGAAGCAATGCATAATGGCTTATGCATTGCTTCCAGTCACTTTCTTAGCGCACCCCCTCTTTCCTATCTTTTTTATTTGTGCTTTGACCAAAGTATGTCTATGATCACTGGTTGATCATGCACACTTCTCTCCCCTGACAGTGCTTTTACCTACTTTACTTTGTAATCTTCCTAAAATATTATCACTGGCAGTCCTTTTCTTTTCATTTATTACTACAATATCGACTGCAACCACTTCCCCCCTTTTGGTAGCTTCTCTCTTGGGGTGCATGGAAATTTGGCTTTAGGTGGAGGCATGGAATGTATGCCCCTGCAAACACCACAGTAAAATGTGGCTGTCTTTGCAGGTAGGTAAAAGTTCCTGCCTTCCACCAGTATGCCGAGTGGTGTGCTGACGAGGTCAGTCGTCAAAACCGAAACAGCTGTCCACACCGGCTAAATATCTGGACCCCTCTTGGGGGACCTAGATTTAAATTTTCATGCACCAAGGGGCTGGAACAGTGGGATATGTGATACGCCTTTATGCATTGCATTGCTTCCAGTCACTTTCTTAGCGCACCCCCTCTTTCCTATCTTTTTTTTGTGCTTTGACCAAAGTAGATCTATGATCACTGGTTGATAATGCACACTTCTCTCCCTGACAGTGCTTTTACCTACTATTTCGGTGCCCAGAAAGTTGACTGTACTTTTAATTCTTGTTTCCAATGTGACAAGATTAAACCTTTCACTGCCAAGGGAAGCAGATGCCGTGTCTGAAGTATTTGTTTATTCAACACCAAAAAGCCGCTAGAGAAGCGTGGATACAAAGCTGTGTCAGTGTAGGGCATAGATCCTCATGTGATCCCACAACTGCGAGAAGATGACAAAGCTAAAATCTTACAATGGATGACCAACGGATGATCACTAGTCTCATACATACTCACTTTTGCTGTCGCATGTGAGCAAAAACTCCTAAACAACGTGATATATAATATGTGATCTACTTAACATTACCACCCATCTTGTGATAGATGGCTCGTGAAAGATTGCTTGTGATGGATTGCTTGTGATATATTGCTGCAATGATAATTTTAATGGAATGTTCTTATAGTGTTTATTAGTGTCTTGTATTGTTGTTTTATGACGAGCCAAAAGGCAAATTTCTGTCGTTCTTTGACTCGAACAGACAATAAAGTTGTATTGTATTGTATTGTAAACAACAACAAACATTTTACACTGAATAAACAGATTGCACAAACACAAATAATGTTGTATTGCTGATGCCGACTACAATTCTTTCATTTTGGGTTGTCGTGTTCTACCCTTGAAGGAAACTGATTTTGAACGCCATGCTACTATCCGTCAGTTTGGACACTGGTTTAAATGAATCATTGTCGCCATCTTCTCGCATGTCTTCCTTTACTTGTCGCAGGTCGTCCTTGGTCATGGTAAAGGTGGGGTCTTCATCGGAATCATCGCTGGGCACATTTTCAATGTCGTATGGGTCTGCGGGTACCTGCTGTGTAGCCGTTGCTTGCCTGATGACAAAGTATGAGGAAAGGTAATGTAGCTACGTAATGTAAATAATATAAGGTAATGCAGTATGTTTGGTTAATCCCACTGTAAAGAAATTTACATCAGTCTTACAGGAGTAAAGTAACACATTATATATACATTGACTGTGTACAACATACATGAATATAAATTAACGCACGACAGACACAAGATTAGAGGCATAAAATAGCGAGCGGATTCAGTTAACCCATTTAGCCCCAACGCACTACAGCTGGAGATGGACTGATCATGATAATTCAAGGGTAGCGCCAGATTAGCTTGGCGCCATCAGGCGCCAAGCTAATCTGGCACTACCCTTGATGGTCGATTTATCCTCTGCAACTGTTGCATCGTAGTTTGGTGACACTTCTAAACTTCGGGAAATACGGCCTTGGTGTTAAATGGGTTAAAGCCATGGCTGTTACTGATGACGTTCGGCAGAAAAGATGTGTAACTACATTTTTGGACACATCTTTTCCGTGGAGCAGTATCATCGATAAGAATCAAGGGGTTAAAGACAGTAGCCACATACAAACCCATCGTTGGACAGACAAACAGTTAGATCCCCTGCCCCCGCCTATCAGGCACCCAATCGCCAGCCCACAGAGAAATACGCAGGTATAGACCAAGACGATCATCTGCATCCTCTAAAAAAGGATGCATCAGGTCTCTTATATAACCTATGTCTTTCTCCGGAACTTAGGAAGTAGGCAGGAGAAACATACATACACAAACACGAAGGTGCATTGCTATATGTGGTCGGGTAAATACCCTGATTTCCCACAGTAGATGCACAGAACATTACACGACAATGTAACGATACAAATTTGCCTCGAGTTATGATACTCACAAACCAGATAGATGAGGCTAGCGCTGGCAGAATTGTACACAAACCAAGGGGAATCACTCAGCGCTGGACAGACAAACAGTTAGATCCCCTGCCCCCGCCTATCAGGCACCCAATCGCCAGCCCACAGAGAAATACGCAGGTATAGACCAAGACGATCATCTGCATCCTCTATAAAAAAAAGGATGCATCAGGTCTCTTATATAACCCATGTCTTTCTCCGGAACTTAGGAAGTAGGCAGGAGAAACATACATACACAAACACAAAGGTGCATTATTATATGTGGTCGGGTAAATACCCTGATTTCCCACAGTAGATGCACAGAACATTACACGACAATGTAACGATACAAATTTGCCTCGAGTTATAGATACTCACAAACCAGATAGGTGAGGCTAGCGCTGGCAGAATTGTACACAAACCAAGGGGAATCACTCAGCGCTGGACAGACAAACAGTTAGATCCCCTGCCCCCGCCTATCAGGCACCCAATCGCCAGCCCACAGAGAAATACAATTCTGCCAGCGCTAGCCTCACCTATCTGGTTTGTGAAAACCCATCGTGTCCGATATTTATACTGTAGCCCCTCACTCAGCCCCAATACACTACAATAAGAGACAGATTGACTAGGCCAGTTTCAGGGTGGTGCCAGAAGAGCTGGCACCTTTGGCAGTTCAAGGGTGTTGATAGACTAGCTTGGCGCCTACCTGGTGGTAGGCGACAAAATAATCTCATACCAAAATTGAACTGCCATTGATGATTTATCTCCTGACATGGGATGTAGACGAAAATACAATTACAATAAAATTTCCACACACACAAAAAGTGGAAAATTATGTTTTGAACATTTACTGTTAACAATATCTGACTTTCAGGTAAATATTTTCAGCTTGTTTTCATTCTTACGCCACACAAACAACACATTCAATCCATTTTTGTGCTGCCAACAGGAGGGTGCACACCAAAAAATACTATACACCAGTACTACAAGCTTGCGTCGTCCTCTCTACCTTTGATATCGGATATCGTTTTAAAAAAATTGAGAATACCTAAAGCACACTCTATTGGTAACGTCCAGCATTCAATCAAAGCCTTTCGGCAACTTTTGTGGCAAATCATTCCCTTTAACATGCGTATACTGGAGCCTGGGCCATTTCTGTTGCTCAGGATAATGTTTATTACTTTTCTCCCTTTTGTTTAATTACAACAACTTTTTTTTTTTTTTTTTTTTTGGGGGGGGGGGCAGGCTGCATGTGATTTTTATCCCCCCTCCCCCCCCCTCTCCCGTTGATATTCAATCTTTCGTCACCGTGATTCACACATGTATCTACTTCACCCTTTTAGCTCCGGGACCCTGCAGCAGGAGATGGATTGATCATGATAATTCAAGGGTAGTGCCAGATGAGCTTGGCTCCTTAAGGCGCCAAGCCCATCTGGCACTACCCTTGAATTATCATGATCAATCCATCTCCTACAACTGGTACATAGTCGTTAGGCAACACCTCCAAAATTTCAGGACCTTGGGGCTAAAAGGGTTAACACTAAAAACTAAACTGAAAAAGCACCTAACAATGCATGGGTCTCCAATCTCATAAGTTGTTAACAAAAACAAAACAATATCAACAACTAATACAACATGCTCTTAGAAAATTATCACTATTATCTCTTCAGTGTGTTTTTGTTTTCATGTGCACATGTGTGTATAATTAACCTTTTGGGTGTTGGTAGCGATTTTGGTCGAGGCGATTCCTGCTGGAATCACCTCGACCAAAATAATACCAACACCAAAAGGGTTACAATTATGAGCGCCGGACTCAGACTCTGAACGCCACATCTAAAGAGCTGTAAGGACCAAAATTCTAGACCATCACACACAATGTGTACGCAGGGAGAGAAAAAAAACGCAAGCACTTCTACGCTCTCACAAATCAATCACTGACAACATGTATTGATAAAGAACAGTTATGAAAATATCATTTTTCGGCAACGAACCGCACAACACACACAAACTTAACCGCTCATTCGCGGCCAGCCGCACCCGGATGCGCGGCATAAGCAGCGCATCTGGATGCGGCTGGTCGCGAATGAGTTAACCCTCTCGTGCATGCAAAGTATCGGTGGCTGCATGCACAAGAAAAGGTTCATAACTTTCCACCATATAAGCCCTGCTGCTTTGACTGACATGGAGGGTCCTGCGGTCTCAGCACGTGCGCGAGTCGTCCTCCCCCTTATCTCTCCCCCATCAAGCTGGACGCATTTCTCCGTTTGTCGTTCTTTCGCTCCCTTCCCACCAACCATCATGTCGCAATATGGGCATACGAAATCATCCCTGGAAAGACGTCTACAAAGTCAGACTAAAGCTTCCTCTGTTTCACGAGAAAGGGCGTAAACTGAAAGTAAACAGAGTAAGGAAATAGGGTCAGTCTACCTCAGCATGACGAACGTAAATCCATGGGTGCCTGTGCAAAATAAAAAATAAAATAAAAAATATTTTTAAAGAATTAAATGACTGTAAATGGTGCACGGACGAACTTTGGCCCATAATTCATGGCCAGCATAAGACATAAATTCTCATGAGCCCCTGCGGACGCAGGGGCTCATGAGTATTTATGCCCCTTGCAGATGTTACTGTTGTCTTGAGGGACTGTGTTCTGTCTGAACCAAGCAGTTAAAATTCAGCTTTCTGGGACTTTGAAAAAGCTGAATCCGCCTCCAAAACTGAAAACTATCACCCACGTGAATCTACGGCATTACCCTTACAAACAGTAAGTGCTCACTGAACTCATTTGAGACCAGCTACAAAAAGATACACAGCATTTAGAAATTTGCATTTGAAATATGCTACAAACTAATCATGAAAGTGGAAAATTTGGCTGATCTCTTAACCCCTTCGCTGCCAGTCATCACAACATGCGCGTCTATAACTGACCAACATGCGCGTGAAAAACACAGACATAAATGATTCCCCCAAAATAGGTGGAAAGAGCACAGGACTAACGAGACATAAATCCTCATGAGCCTCCGCAGTCGAGAGGGCTCATTAGGGTTTATGTCTCTTACAGGTGGGTAGCGTTCTCCTTGTCATGGCGGTTAAGAGGTCAAATACACGGAGTCCCTTACACACATTGCCAAGCTTTTGAGCATACAAATCCATAAACATCAGTACAATCAACATGTTTTAATCAGTATCGTGATTTAAGACTTTTTTTTTTTCTTTTGTGGTTGTGAGTATGGATAGGCTTTGACAGCTCTATGCTGCTGCCTGATTAAAAGTAAAACATTTGGCAAATCTCCTGAACTATCCATAGTACGCACACAAAAAAAAAAAAAACCTGCACGGCCCACTGCGACCCACTGCGGCCTGACGATCTTTGCTCACTGTCTATACTAGGGATGTGAAGTGTTGAATGCTTTATGTTTGCTCACTGTCTATATATCCAACTCCAAGGGATGTGAAGTGTTGAATGCTTTATGTTTGCTCACTGTCTATATATCCAACTCCAAGGGATGTGAAGTGTTGAATGCTTTATGTTTGCTCACTGTCTATGTATCCAACTCCAAGGGATGTGAAGTGTTGAATGCTTTATGTTTGCTCTCTGTCTATGTATCCAACTCCAAGGGATGTGAAGTGTTGAATGCTTTATGTTTGCTCACTGTCTATATATCCAACTCCAAGGGACGTGAAGTGTTGAATGCTTTATGTTTGCTCACTGTCTGTATATCCAACTCCAAGGGATGTGAAGTGTTGAATGCTTTATGTTTGCTCACTGTCTATATATCCAACTCCAAGGGATGTGAAGTGTTGAATGCTTTATGTTTGCTCACTGTCTATATATCCAACTCCAAGGGATGTGAAGTGTTGAATGCTTTATGTTTTGTCATTGTCTTGGGCTGGCAATTTGCTGCTACAGGATGTACATTAGGTGTTGCAGTTTTTCTTTTAAAAAGCAAGTTAGGTCAAGTGACACTGCACTGTAATAACAGTGGAAGGCAGCCCAATTTCCCCTCATGGGACAATAACGTTGTAAATAGATCTAATTGTTTCCATATTAATTCCACTAAGTACGCGTATTGCATTTAACCCATTTAGACGCGACACACTACAGCAGGTGATGGATCAACCATAACAATTCAAGGGTAGTGCCAGTGTTACAATTGTAGTTGTGTTGTTCTGTGAGAGCATGCATACATTAATCGTAGGAAACGATCCGATATTTATTTGAGCTATCATGATTTGAGTTGAATCCCGAAGAATCTAGAAACCGCTCCAGTAATCACCATTGTTTTCTTTGCGCGTGAAGTTAGCAGCCAGAATATGTTACGAAAAGTCGGGTAATTTCCAGAGAATGCGGGCAAGATTGTGACCTGTCTAGCGTACTCTTGTGTCACGTCATAACGCGCCGGGATTTCCCAAAATAGGGGCTGGAAATAGCAGCCCGATTTTTGTAGACCATTCTTGTGTATTCTTTTTCATTCATATTTATGAGTTTTTGTTACGTATTTTTTTCTGATTGGTTGTGTTGTATGAATTTGCTCGATTATTCTGGAAAACATACCACTCACTATACAAGAGGGTGCTAGGAAGCACGTGTGTACATTGTTCAGTTGTAGAATTGAGTAACAGCTTCGGTACATTGTTCAGTTGTAGAATTGCAATGTAACAGCGTCGGTACATTGTTCAGTTGTATAATTGCAGTGTATCGTAAGCACATTGACATTGGAAGAGATACGCAAGGTATCGTGGTTCTTTGTCAGTGACGGAGTTATGCAGTGTGTAGTGATGTACATTGTATGAGAGACGCATTGTGTCAAAGTGTTGACATTTTGCAGAGCAGACATTATATCAGTGTTGGTGCATTTGGGAATGCATTGTGTGGAGATCGCATCACTGCAATAAAATATTGTTGGAACTGTTACTCCAGTGTGGTCTACATCATTAAGCCACGTGTGACGGGTTGCAGCTGAGTGAAGTTTCTTTAAAAGAACCCTACGTGCGTGCGTCTGGTGTGATATCATACTACGACTACGACTCAACACGTAACAGCCAGATTATATAACACCGCTTGAATTGTCATGGTCAATCCATCTTCTGCAACTGGGGCCAATTGCATAGGTGAGCTTAGTCCTGCGCCAGCCACTAAGCACGGCGCGCCTCTATAGCAGCGTGCCTTGCTTAGTGGCTGGCGCAGGACTAAGCTCACACATGCAACCGGCCACTGGTACAATCATTAGGCAACACCTCCTGAATTTGGTAAATGCGACTTTGGGGATAAATAAATATCAACTATGGTCTGTAGTCAACCTTGTATAGGCCGTTTGAAATTGGAACGCACAACGTTTTTGCCAAATATCTCCGCAAAGAAACAGTTTTCTGTACCACTTTCAGAACAAATATCATTTAGTGCCAGTAGGGTTCGGGAAGTTCCCCACGTTGCCTAGCACCGTCGGGGCGTCAGCCGCCATCTTAAGAGGATACCATAAACATGAGATAGTAACGAAATAGTGTTTCAACACGAGTTTTTCTTCATTTTTCTTTCTCTTTGGAAACAAATAAAATGAACAGATTCTGGTGAGCGGTTTCCTACAGTGATGGCAAGACTTGCTGTTATTGCTTTTAGTACATCAGGACTTTCCTGACATTACAAAAACAGCGATTTCCCTATGAGCGCTTAGTCCCGTATCCTCACAAGATGGCCGCCACGACTGGCGTGATGACGTCAGCTTCCCGAGCCCTATTGACCTAATATGGAACATTTTTACTGAACTCCTATGATTTGTCGATTTTGCTTTAAAGTCGTAAAAGAAATGGTGAAAAAAAAAAAAGAACAAGCCATTATCAATACCCTAAATAGAGCCCCGGCAGATTTCAATATCGAGGTCAAGCATGCAGACTTCATGTATTCCTGCGCTGTTTCAGGTTTGAAAACTTTAGCTAATTCACGTGAATACGGGTCTTTCTTATACTGGGCTTAATATATTTAGGGCACATTTAGGGATGTAAAATCAGTCATTTAATGAAAAAGTCCGAATTTTTACGACAGTTCAGCAAAACCGACACATTATTTGCGTTTCTTAAAAGTAAATGTTATTAGGTAAACCGTCATTGAATGATATTTGTTCTATGATTGGTAGAGATAATGGTTCTTCGTGGAGATACTTGCGATACACGTTGTGCGCTCCGATGGCAAACGACCTATAACGTGTTCGCAGCCCATCATCACCTGGGAAATAACTTACAAAGATTGGTGGTAACAACTTGTGGTAGTGGATTTTCCTCCGGTTCCTCTCCGCAGCTGGAGGCATGCTGCTTGATTTTGGACACCGGAAAACTTTTATCACACAATGGACACTCTGTTTGCTCCTCCATCTCAATTTTCTCTTGCACCTGATGAAAAACGTTTTTCTCTCAGAAAATGTCATTCATCCATGATTAATGAACAATTTTGGAGGGCATTAGAGACTGGTCTAAAATATATGTGCACTCAAACCCTTTCTTAACTAGAAATAGCACCATGCGCCAGTGTTTAGTTTTAAACTTTACATAAAATCACACATCAGCACAATTTTCAGGAACAAAAGGATCCGATCTCCATCACCATGAGGTTTACATACTCATGCGAATCTACGCCTCTTATAGAAGGAAAAGGCCCACCGAGGGCCTGTGTGCACAAATTGTAACCTTTTCATTATGATACACTACTGCTTAAAATTAATTTGACTAGGACAGTTCAAGGGTGGTGCCAGAATAGCTTGGCGCCTCAGGCACCAAGCTATTCTGGCACCACCCTTGAGCTAATCAGCCTCAGGATGTAATGTTTTCTTTTAAAAAAAACACGGACAGACTGACCTACAGGAATCATCACAACAAAAAGTGCTGCCGACAGCGAAAGGCCTTCAGAAAAAAGGTGCATGCATGGTGGCTGCATGTACAAGGGGGTTAACTGATGAGCTGTGAGGCCGCATCTGCATGAACTGTATACAGCCGCCTCTAAGGATGCAGCTTATCGCAAATGAGTTAAGCACCTTTTGGGTTCAAGCCACTTGGTGGTAGGTAATGTGAAAATATATGTATTGCTTATTTCTAAAACTGTAAATGGGCATTTAAAATTAAAGAATATTTCATTTTAATTTTCCATAGGCTCTGGCCCACATCATTAGTCAGGACACGGAAGGACATTCAAGTAAATTGATAAGCAATTATACTACAGCAAAAGTGGTCAACTCTTTATTTCAATAACGAGTGGGATTCCAGAAATTCTTCTTACCTTCTGCTGCTCTAGTCTCTGGTCCTGATTTCCTTGACCCGACTGCATCAGCGACACAAACTGGACAGAGTCATCGTCATCTGTAATTCTGCTTTCAACAGAAAGCGGGTTTATTTCCACTGGCCCTGAACATGCATGTGGTCCAGGTTTCTTTGTATCCAGTCTGAAAATATCTAAACTGTCATCCTTCAGTCCAGAGCGCCCTGGTTATTTCTGGCTGACCCAGACATTTCATGTTGAATATTTATTTGTTTAACATTCACACCGACTGGTATGCGAACGACTGCCCTGGAATTATCTGTGTCTACAAAGATGCTTATTTTTACCTGATGCTCCTGTGTTTTCGGATCAACCACAGTCTTAGGCATTTCTCTCTTCCTTTTCTGGGGAAATGAGATTTCGTCATCTGAAGCATCATCCAGGGTAATCGCAGCCCTCTCCATCTGTGTGAGGTTTCGCGCAAGGAGAGACTGAACGGTCTTAAGCTGCCCAGTCTCAGCTTGCCTACGTGTTTTTCTCATTGTTCCATCCCCTTTATCTCGCCTGTTTTGACTACGTTCTGTCACCCTTCGTTTTGGCTGTGATAGGACTCTTTCGCTATCACGTCTTCCTCGTCCAGGACAAACTGTGAAGGCTGGCGCCCCATGGGGAAATGAGATTTCGTCATCTGAAGCATCATCCTGGTTAATCACGGCACTCCCACACCTGTTTGCGCTTTCGCGCACATATAGACTGAACAGCTTGCCTACGTGTTTTTCTCATTGTTCCATCGCCTCCATCTCACTTGTTTTGACAGCGCTTTTGTCGCGATGATTCCGCCAAAAAGCGTTACGAACAGCCAAATGGTTAAAAAGTACCACCATCCACAAGGGTAGGAGGATTGCGTGTGACTGCACTGATTACTTCGCGAACATGTGATGTGCTGGCCTGTTATTTCAGACCTTACAGCTCAAGAGCCGTAAGTCTGAAATAACAGATCAGCAAATCATAATTAAGGTCTGTCCACATTCCGACAATCTGAAGTCAGTGACTGATCGCGTGACGAGTTTCACTTCTCAGATTACTTGCGCAGACTGTTTCTCCTTTAGTGGGCATAGTTTAATACACGTACATAATATATACCACACACATCTAGTTCAGTTCGTCTGCCGCCCGTTCGCCGTGACAATCCTGTAAAATGTATTAGCTTTCAGTCACTTCTGTATGACCAGCCAGTTTTTTTTTTTTTTTTTTTTTTTTTTTTTTTTTTTTTTTTTTTTTTTTTTGTTTTGTTTTGTTTTGTTTTTTTGGGGGGATCAAAGTTTAAAGCAGGCCAAGTCACTGACAATGTTAAAAAAATTTATCCCACTGTCGGCGAGGTTTTTTTTTATCCTTGCAAGTGTTTTTTTTTCTGCATGGTAATAACCTGAGTACAATCCGTATCAGATAACGTCAAAAGTACTTTGTCGTGTTCCGCGACCAAGCCGTACATTCCGGGATGGCCTATGGAACTACACGCAGACCAGGGCCACACTGGACGTAAATCTAGGCACAGCACTGCAGCTGAATACAGTAGGCAATTGTTGACATCACAGCAGAATTCGACAAAGAATTGCTGACGACATATAATAATAATAATAATAATAATAATAATAATAATAATAATAATAATAATAATAATAATAATAATAATAATAATAATAATAATAAAGGTAATTTGTATAGCGCCTAATCACCAAGGTGCTCTAGGCGCTTTACAATCACAGTAATGAAACAGTCAAGCAAAATACAAAAACAAGCACATACATTACAATAACAACAACAACAAAAAATTACAACAACAACAAAAATACATTGATTTACAAGGAGCAGAAAACTCACACACACACACACACACACACACACACACACACACACACACACACACACACACACACACACACACACACACACACACATATGATGAGCCTGCAGACAAAATGGTCTTACGTATATGCAACAGAAAAAAGGTGAGTTTTAAGCTTGGATTTGAAAATGGAAAGAGATGACGAGTGACGCACATCAGCTGGGAGAGCGTTCCATGTAATGGGACCAAAATACGAAAATGCACGATGACCTTGAGTGACCTTATTACGTCTAGGGGTACGGAAAACACGAGTGTCTGAAGCAGAGCGTAGTGAGCGGGACGGTGCAGATGAACCAGAGATGATGTTGAAACAAATAACACAGACTTTATACTGAATTCTGTATGAAACTGGAGGCACTAGAGGCACTCGTGTTCTAGAGGCACATTCAGGGTTATTATAAGAAAACCCGAAGTAAGCAAAACGTTTGTGTAGGCTCTATCGAGTCAGTCCTAAGTCAACCGGCATGCCGCTACACAGGGATCAACAAACGTTAAACCATGGCTGCTGCTGATTTACCAACCTTGACTTGTTTTTACACACAGCAGTGGCTCCTCGGCAGCTTCGGAGCCAGAACTATTGTATCAAAAGCAATTCTTAAATCATAACTGCTTAAGGTTTAACACATACTTGTTGCTTTAATATGACCCGTCGATAGTTTTCGAGAAATGAAAAGTTTCGGACAGAGTACGATATTGAGTTGAACAGAATGTACAATAACCCGTTTAACCCTCTTAACCCCACGGCCGCATTTCCAAAATTTTGGAGACAGTGTCTAGCGACTATGTACCAGTTGTAGGAGATGGATAGATCATGATAATTCAAGGGTAGTGCCAGATGAGCTTGGCTCATCTGGCACTATCCATGAATTATCATGATCAATCCATCTCCTGCTGCAGGGCATTTGGGCTAAATGGGTTAACCATTATGTCCATTATCATTATCATCACTGGCGTTTAGTGGAGCTTGAGCTTCGCTAGTGCGTTGGCTTGTTGGAGATTGTGGATTCTGGGTTGAGCCATTTCGTCTGCGTCGACACACAAACACAATCACCGTAAGAACAACGCCGAAAGCCACACCGGCTAACGGGGCAGCGACAGCGACAGGTATCATCCACCCTTGTGTTGCTGAACCAAGAGGAGAGTCGGCGGCTCTCTGACAGTACTGGTTCTCGTTAAACTTGGGATGTTTCAGGGACTGTGTTAACGTTTTACTTGTACTTGTTATGACCTGACATTGGAACTCGGCGCAGTCTAACTCTATCGGCACGTGACACTCCAGCCTGGCACCGGTGTCGTTCAAGCTACCTTCATAGAAGACGTCACCATAGAGTTTCAGCCTAACTACACCGTTGGTGACCCTACAGAGCCTGACGTTATTGTCCTGAATGTGCCAAATCGCTATTTCCAGATAGCTATCATCTGCGCGCCTGTCTGTGATGACTCCGTTGTCTGCACCATTGCCACCATCCCCGCCACAGCCATCTCCGATGCAGCAGACCAGCTTTGTGTAGTTTCTGGCTGCGAACACTGGCGTTGTACTTCGGCTACCATGAATACGGTGAAACTGCCCTTTGAAATTGCACTGGTAATCTAAGTGCCTGAGGCGACTTTCAACACTACCCAGAAGCGGCCTTTGCGAGGAACAGTGGGGATGTCCGACAGTGACGAGCTGCAGGAAGACAGACGTGTTGTTGGTGTTTTTTCCACGCGCGAAGTAGCTCGGCGCCGGAAACGTATCGTTGATTAAGCCCTCGTTTTCAGAGATCGACTGATTTTCTCTGAAGTAGTTGACGAGCGATATAGAGTTAGATTCGTCTTTCCCGACGGACAGCTGGACATAATTAATGCTGAAAAACACAGAATATCCTTTTGTAATTGCTACGCATCTGAACGACAATTATCAGGGGCGGATCTGGGGGGGGGGGGTCCTCCGTTGTTTGATATTTTGGCGAATGGTGAGAGTCTTAACATAATCACGCGTCTTCTCTCTTCCCTCCACCCTCCCCCTACCCCCCCCCCCACCCCCACTACACCCACCCACCCCCCACCCCCTCGCCTTTTTCGATTTTTCGACCCCTGGAAGCAAGGGCTAGCGTCGGGGAGGTCTTTTTGTTCCAAACAAAGAGTTGGAAACACCCCCCCCCCACCCCCACTGTCGAGGTAACTGATCCGCCCCTGACTAAACAGAATCTTTGAGAGGGCCATAAAACGATGAAAAGCATCTATGACCGCACAGTTAACAGGGGCGGATCAGTCACCTCGAAAAGGGGGGGGGGAATCCAACTTTTTGTTTGGGACCTTCAACCTGATACAAAAGGCCTCTCCGACGCTAGACCTTACTTCCCCAGGGGCCGAAAAATCGAAAAGCAGGGGGAGGGGGGGGGGGGAGAAATTGGGTCAAAATATCAAACAACAAGGGGGGGGGGGAGGGAGGCGTGTGTAAAAACTCGCCCAAATTTTAAACGTTGGGGAGCGGGGGGGGGGGGGGTCCAAACACTCCAAAAAAGGACTTTGTTATAGCATTTTCACAAATTTTGGGCGGTCTGGAGAGGAGGGCCCCCGCCCCCCCCCCCCCCTCCCCAAAACCTCCCTTGGGTATTCCCACAGCTAGCATTGTTTTCTTCTATTTTACAAAAAAATCCTATCTCTAAACAGGCGGTTGTTTATGTAGTGTATTGAAACCGTTATGAAACAACTACCAAACACCTAAAGGAATTAAGAAGTCGAACAAATGACAGACATTTTTCAGAATAAGTAAGTCTTGTTACGCTGATATGCCGCTAGTTTTGGATTCCTGACAGGGATTTCATTATGTGCATGAGGAATGCACAGTTGTTCCTCGTCGTGCGCCGATAGGCCTTTATTGTGTAGATTATTATTTAACCCCTTCACTGCCTCGAAAATGGGGTCCGGTAAGCGTGCTACGCGTGCTTCACGGAAAACAGCACGAGTGTAGACTGCAAGTATTAAAAATACGGTAGACTTTGAGATGGGGCTGGTCGGAGCACCTTCCGTAGCATGCAAATGACGAACATAGGAGGGCACACATCAGACTCTGACAGTGCAGTAACACGATAAAAATTACATCATGCCTAGGCTACGCTAACCGCGCTGCAAAACATACATATGGCGGGAAACGTGTGTGTGTGTGTGTGTGTGTGTGTGTGTGTGTGTGTGTGTGTGTGTGTGTGTGTGTGTGTGTGTGTGTGTTTGTGTGTGTGTGTCTGTGTGTGTGTATGTGTGTGTGTGTGTGTGTGGACACAAGTAGATCCGGTGTTTGTGTACGTACAGGCCTGAAACTTTAAGTAATGCTTTGATCGAGATGTATTTCGGAGAGCCTCCGAGCATATTTTAAAGAGAAAAATTGCCGTTTATATAATATCGGTTGACCTGCATTTGAGTCCGTAATTTTCGTTCTATTCACTCGGAATTTTGCGTATAGCTACCATGGAAATAGACATTGGGTGAGTTTGTTAGCCAGCTTTGTACCTTTTCTGCTTTTTCTTTAAAAGTAATTCATTGCAGAAAAAAATTTAAAAAGTAGGAATTCTCGACTCTCGAGAAGGATCAGACAGTGACGGTGACGTAAAGCCGGCGACAATCATAATGTTCCTAAATTGGCACAAAGCACTAGATGTCAGTGTTATACAAAGTTTCTGAATTGACATCAAATTCGTCACTGTGTACACGGCGTCGTGGGACTAGCGATCATGGATGCCATGACGTGCAGTAGTGACGTCATTTTGCTGCTCATCAAAATTCCTGTCGCTGTATCAGCCCACAGAGCGTACTAATTGCGGGAAGCGCCATGTGGCCGTCTTTATTTCAGTGTGTGCGCCGGTGCGTTTTGATCAGAGGCTGGGTTGGCCGAAAGGAGGGAAAGGGAGCAGAAGGATAAACTTTAAAAATATAAACATGAACTCTGAATATTCCTACAAGTAAAACGCATGTGAGCTCCAAACAATACGGTAGACTTGGGATGAAGTCCTCATCTTGTTAGAATGGCAAATCTTCTAAATTATACCATTATTGGAGCTGTTAAAGAATCAGTACAAACTACGTATTGGGTTTAATCAGTACAGCAAGTGGGGATATTGTCAGTCTAGAGATTATGTTCTTTATGCGACCCTAAACTTGGCATTTTATGGAATGCGCAAATTGTTTCATTTTCGCCAAATCAAGTAGTGATTTTTCATAAACTATAAAAGGTAGAGCTTTGAAATTTTGCACGACCACACGGCATTTTTACGCGCTCTTTCCGATAGTAATATCAGTTTTATGTGTTTACCGTCTGAAATTATGGGTGATCCTACATACATGTGGGCATATCCCCGGGTAGAAGAAGTTCTCGTGCAGGCTATCACATGATCAGTACACTTTTCTGAAGTCTGTCTGAAAACGTCTCTTGTTTTCCCCCTGAGAACTGCTGCTAGAGCTAGAATGCTTCACACACAACTGACAGGTCTACGATCCCATTTAGCAGACCAAAATAATGTAAGTACAAGCAACGAGGCAGTCTGTGAATACTATGGTGAAACACGGAAAAGTCGAAATTTTACTTTTGAGCAAACATAGTGATATCTTATAGTTGACCGTGTGGCCGACCGCAAGCTTTTATCCATTCCTTCGTGCCTGTCTGTTGTGCTAAAGGCTTCGAGAACAAAAACAAATTCACCGGGTATCGATTGGGATATCAGGAATCTGATTCACACTCCCCATAACAACAGTGCTTTCCATGCCTCTCAAATACCGCCGAAATTGACTAAAATAGTAATGGAAACATCGACGCTCTTCCACGCCCCGCAAGCATAAACATCGACTATCAGTTTTGCCGTGCTTCCCGCTTGGGACTCAGAAGCACATGCTTCTACAGCGTTTTGATTCGTGGAGAAGCGAACACGCGCTAAGTTTGAGTGACATTGCACGCCAGGAATGGGTCAGTCTATTGAATACAGCTTTAAAGTCGTCGCTTTTCTTCAAGTGCAAAACTCTTCAGCTGTCACACCCCACACATTCGTGTGTGCGTAATATTTGCTTTAAAGTTGACAAATGTTACGTTTGTAGTTGTGTTATTTTTTAAGAGAGCATGTGCGTGTTGATCGTAGAAAAGATCTGATATTCATTTGAGTTATTTTGGATAAGAATTACGTACCTTTTTAGTAGGATTCATTTTCTTTTGCTTGGAGAATTGCGATCAGTTTCGGTTGTCTAGCTATAATGACGCATATTTTCGAGACAATGTTGTAAAGTTTAACCTACATTAGACTGGAAGGTTCGGGCAGGGTCGCGATCATTCTAGTGACCTCAGATATGACGTCAAAGTTTTGTAGTAAACAAGTTGGATACAATTCGCAACAGTTACGGAATGCGCATAGATGTTAGTCGAAGGCTGTAGTTAGGTCTAGAGTGTTCTTTTTAATGAATATTAATAAGTTTTGTTTACGTTTTCTTTTCTGATTGGTTGTGTTGTGTAATTTGTAGGATTGTTCTGGAAATCTGTAATAGTAAAAAAAAAAGAGCGTGTTAGAAAATATGTGTGTGCATTGTATGAGACTGAGACGCAGTGTGTCAAAAGTGTTGATACATTGTAGAGGAGACAGTGTGGATGCATTTTAGAGAGACAGTGTACCAAAGTGTAGATGCAGTCGTGGATGCATTGCGCGGAGATTGCATCGTGATAATAAAATATTGTTGGAACTGTTACACCAGTGTGGTCTACAACCTGGTGCCACGTGTGACGAGTTGCAGCTGAGTGACGTTTCTTTACAAGAACCCTACGTGCGTGCGTCTGGTGTGATTGTATCATACTACGACTTCAACTACCACGTAACATTTGGCGCCTCCGACGGGACTTTGTCATTTGGCTCAGTGGAAAGGGTAGCCGGAGACAACAGCCAGTAGTGAAACGCAGAAAAGGCGACATCGGAAATGGAGACATTCCTGATAATTGGAAAGGAATGCGGACTGGAGGGATCTCATCTCCTGGAGTTTGTGAAGGAGAGAGAAGTAAAGAGATTGGAGGGAGAAGAAAGAGCCAAAGAGCGTGAGACAAGAAACTCGAAATTCAAACAGCAGAGGCAGAGAAACAGCGAAAAGAGGCAGAGAAACGGCGAGAAGAGGATCGAGAAGAGGCAGAGAGGCAGCGACAACACGAAATTCATCTCAAGAGGATGGAGTTAGAGGCACCGGGCCAGAGGACAGCTGAAGCAGCAGACTTAGCCAACAGCCCGTGCGCCAAAACTACCTCCTTATGCAGAAGGTAGGGATCAAATGGACGCTTACCTGGAGCGATTTGAGCGCTTCGCAAGCAACAACAACTGGAATCAAGAGACTTGGGCCACCAAACTGAGTGCACTTCTAACCGGCAAAGCGCTCAAGTTCTACACCCGCCTGCCAAGAGAAGAAGCCGAGGCTTACGCACAGTTGAGAGCCGCCCTGCTGAGACAGTACGACTTCACTGAAATCGGAGGGTAACAGACGACGATTCCGGAATTGCAAGCCTGAGGAAAGAGAAAAACCCGGCCAATTCATTGAGAGAATTAGGACCTACCTGGAGAAATGGATAGAGCTGGCTGGCTTGAAGAAGGAGTACCAGGACCTGTGTGACCTCATCATCAAAGAACAAGTCCTCAGCGCATGTTCTAAAGATCTGGCCGCCCCCCTCAGGGAGCAGAAGGAACAGTTCCTGAAGGCCCTAGAAGACTTCGCTCAAAGATACCTGGACGCCCACAACATGACGTTTGGACCCGGCAAGCCGCAGCATGTGTCTACTCCAGCAGAAAAAAACAACACGTCAGAGATATCCAAAAACAGATGTCGGTGGAGAGCTGACCTGTTTTTCCTGTGGAATGAAGGGACACAATGGTGTTCCCCGGGGCGACAACACCAGAAGGTGAATTTCTGCTGAATTTCGGGAGGAATTTTCACTTTTCCTCTCAAGTACTGTGGTCACAACACAAACACTGGTTGTACTTGGTGACTTTAATATTCACTGGGACAATAAGAATGATTCTGATACCAAGCAGTTCATGCAGCTCTTCAGCTCCCTAGACCTGTCTCAGTTAGTCTGTGTACCAACCCACGAACGGGGCCACATTTTGGATTGGGTTGTTACCCCTTCGTCTCTGTCACCCAGTCTTATTCACACGGTGTGTGTGGAGGACATGCAGCTCTCTGATCACTTTCCCCATGCGACTGGCGAAACCTAGGACTCCAAATATGAAAGTCAGGCGTAGAAACATCAAAGGAATGAATGTGGAAGCTTTTCGTTGTGAACTTGGTGACTCACCATTGATCAAACCCCACCGTCAGATGTGGCAGAGTGTGTACAACTGTACAATGATACACTGACTTCTCGTCTTGACAAGTATGCACCAGAAACTGTAAAGCAAATTCCTTTTCGCCCTGATACCTCATGGTATAATACCGATGTTCTTGCTGCAAAGCTGGCGCGTCATCGTTCAGAGTGTCAGTATCGTCGAACCGATCTAGAAGTGTACAAAGACTTGTATAGAAAGGCATGCAATCACTGCACACAGGTGGTTCGTCAGGCAAAGAGTGCACATATTCAGTCTGAACTTGATGCTGCCGCTTCAGATACTAGGAAAATGTTTAGGATTGTGAGCAGACTGCTTGGCAAGGAGGCCAAATCTCCTATTCTTCTTGACATGAGCAGTGACTTGGCTGCTGCCTCTCTGTCCCAGTTCTTTAACGAAAAGATTGGTGCCATCATAGAGCAACTGTTAAAGGAGAAAACAAGTGGTAAACCTGATAGCCAGGAACATTCATCCGCTCTTGCTGGTGATCCTTTCTCAGTGTTTGTGCCAGTCTCTGCTGATCAACTGCACAAAGTCATTGCAAAATCCATGTCCACGTTCTCTAGTGTTGACCCGATCCCCACCAAAATAGTCTTGGCAATTTGGACATTCTTCCGCCAGTTATTCTGCACATCATCAACCGCAGTCTCTTCACCGGTGTTGTTCCAGGAGCCTTTAAGACTGCTGTGATTCGTCCTCTCTTGAAGAAATCAAACTTGGACCCTGATGCTCCTAAGAACTATAGGCCAGTATCAAACCTTCCATATTTGTCCAAGCTCTTAGAACGTGTGGTGGCTGATCGACTGGCTGATCATGTGTCTAGGTACCAGCTACTGGATAAATTTCAGTCTGCATACAGGCCAGGTCATTCTACAGAGACCGCAGTGCTGCGTGTCTTAAACGACATTCTCTGTGCAGCTGATCGTGGTGATCACTCACTCCTGGTGCTGCTGGATCTCAGTGCGGCATTTGATACCATAGATCACCAGATACTGCTGCAGAAACTTTAGCTTGAGTTTGGTATCACGGACTGTGTCTTACAGTGGTTTCGGTCGTACCTTGAGGACAGATTCCAGTACGTCAGTGTTAATGGTGTGGCGTCGGATGTTACCCGGCTAGTTTTCGGGGCCCCTCAAGGGTCCGTCATAGGGCCTGTCCTGTTCTCTCTCTACATCACTAAGTTAGGACGTGTGATTGACAAGTACAGGTTAGGGCAACAGTTGTTTGCAGATGATTCTGGTCTCTATGACTCATTTCATCCTGACAGTGTCTCCGCTTCTCAGACAGTGCAGAAAATCGAGACGTGCTGCCAAGATATCAAGTCCTGGATGTCAACCAACATGCTGAAGTTAAATGATGATAAGACTGAGGCAATTCTGTATGGACCCAAGAACAAACTGGGTGTGGAATCTCTTAATGCCATCCGTGTTGGTGAGTCTCTCATTCCTTTCTCCAAGACTGTCAGAGATCTTGGTGTCTTTCTCGATACCAGTCTTACCATGGAAGACCATATCAGTGCTTTTGTCAGGGGATGCTACTTCCATCTTCGCTCCCTTGGGAAACTACGACCTGTCCTGACAGCCAAAGCTGCAAATGCTATCGCCGTTGCACTTGTCATATCCAGACTGGACTACTGTAACAGCTGTCTTTGGGGCCTGCCAGAGCAACAACTCAGACGTCTTCAACTGGTTCAGAACACTGCCGCCAAAATTGTCACAAGAACCAAAAGAAGGGAGCATATCACACCAGTCCTTACGCAGTTGCACTGGCTTCCAGTCAAGCAAAGAATTGATCACAAGATTCTCACTTTGTGCCACAAGTCTATAAAGGACCCAGACTCACCAGAGCACCTCCAGGAAATAGTCCCACGCCATAACCCTCAGAGGCAGCTCTGTTCTGCTGTCCGGTCTAAACTCTGCATCCCAAGTGTTGAAAGCCACACAAAGAAAAACTTGGTTTCTGGGCATTTTCACACTGCGGACCTAGGCTGTGAAATGAACTTCCACAATCCTTGAGGGACATTGACTGCATGGGCACCTTCAGGAGGCGCCTCAAAACCCAACTGTTTTTTTACTTTAAATTCTAGGACTACTGTGCACCAGAAGTTGCGTGTGTTTGTTTTTGTTGTTGTTGATGTTGTTTTTTGTGTTTGTTTGTTTTTTGCGCCCTGAGCATGCTGCTAGCATGGAGTGGATGCGCATTAGAAGTGGGCATCATCATCATCATCAGGCAGAAGTGGTACCACAACTCAACACAGAGCCGCCGCTGTACCGGTCAACGATATGACTTCACCTAGTGACTTCGAGTCTGGAGAAAGGCGGGCGACACGGGAGCAGATCGAGTCTTTCAGAAGGAGTGGACGCATTCCAGTTGGTGATGGGGCTACATTCTTACAAGTCTAATCGGAGATTGCATCGTGAGAATAAAATATTGTTGGAACTGTTACTCCAGTGTGGTCTACAACTTTGTGCCACGTGTGACGAGTTGCAGCTGAGTGAAGTTTCTTTACAAGAACCCTAATTGCGTGCGTCTGGTGTGATTGTATCATACTACGACTACAACTATCACGTAACAACACTAATAATCACTAGATTTGCAGAATCTCCTGATAAGGTGCTAAAGACAAATTATTACCGAAGTCAAGCCTGTAAACACACAGAGTGATAAACACAATCAGCTCTGAAAATACTAGGAAATTGATCTACCACAACGGCTACAGGGCACTTGTGCCCGATCACTTTGGTAGGCACCAAGCTGATCGGGCACAACTGCCCTTGATTTGCCTAGTTTATGGAATGCAGGCAGATGTCACGTGGGCCTTAATATTTACGACAGGGAATATATAGTTCAAGGTTAGTATTAGATTGGCTTGGTGAAATGGAAAGTGCAAACGTATCATCTTTGTGCATGCAAAAACGCGCTGCCACAAGGGAGTTAACCCATTTAACTCATTCTACCCCAACACCGAAATCCCCAAATGTTGCCGTTGTCCTCTGAAGACTGCACTCTAGTGCAGGACACAGATCGACCATGATAGTTCAAGAGTGATGCCAGAATAGCATGGCGCCCATAGGCGCCAAGCTATTTTGGCATCACCCTTGAACTATCATGGTCGATCCTTATCTTGCTGTGGCGTGTCTGGGGTAGAATGAGTTAACGCAAATTTTGGAGGTGTCGTCTAGCCGACTGCATACCAATTGCACTAAAAAGATGCATCGACCATAATAATTTAAAGGTAGTGTCCGATTAGCTTGGCGCCTCTTAGCGCCAGGTTAATTGGACACTACACTTGAATTATCATGGTCGATTCATCTCCTGCTCTAATGCGTCGGGGCTGAATGGATTAACCTGTAAGTTAGTAAATTGTATCGCTACGTGACGCGCCTCTCACAATCTGGGACTGCTCAGGAACTACCCTTCAATTATCATAGTTGATTTCCCACCATAGTTTGTGAAAGACGCTTAAAGATATCCTTACTAAAGAGTAGCAAATGCCACGGTATTGAAAACAGATTTAAAACACGGGTTTGTACTTACAAGTCTTCGTTCCAAAAAGTGACAGGTATGCTGCTGGAGTTACAGGTCAGACTCCATGTCTCCACGTCAGCTGCTTGTAAGAGTGGAACCTCAGAGGAGGTACCGACCATAACGCACACTGTTAACAATATAACAAGCTGCCCTTTGGACAGCATCTTGAAATGTTTTCCGCTGTAAACAACACCTATGTGTCGCAATGCGCACAGGTTTCTCAAAAATGCAGGTGAAAATGCCCACTGACATGTAGAGATCAAGCTAAGGCCTCAGTAGTTCCGGGACACACATTTCCAAAAACGATCGAAAGGTAACTGGATATATATCTACGAGGTGTCACAGTCAACAAGAGATGAATGCTGCGTCTTTCAAGACTGTTGCACATGAATCGGTGACCCGCGTGAGCATAGAGAAGGTCTCTGTATGCGATACTAAACACATTTTCACCTGCGAATGAATGATCAGAAAAATTTCATTGCATTGCATTGCAACTGCCGGGGCAGTTAACTGCCGCTACCCCGGCAAGAGACATAAATCTATATGAGCCCTCGCAGTATTGCTAAAAAATGTACAAACATTGTTAAATAGATACATTTAAAATAAACTATAATACCACAGTCGGAAATTCAGTATTTGAACATTTAACAAACGAATGAACTCATGTCTTATTGTGCTGTTCTGTTACCGGTTTGCAGTCTGGCGCATGTAACTCCACCTGACCCTCCTTTTTTCCCTCGGAAATAAAGCAGATCAGTCGTTTGGATCGTGAAGTGCCTTAGGTTTTCATATTCAAAGAGTTCTGTACCTTTCATCCCTTTCGGGGTATAGAGGGCAATACATCTCTGAGACGAAACTAACGTAAACGAACACGAAAGCATGAGACAAAAGTAAGAAACGCGACATCAAACGTCCATATCACTTGTTGATCTTTTCTTTTAATTGAAGGACATAAGTCCTAGCTATATCCGTCGCCAAATGTCAGTGGCCATTAGCCCAGAGCTATATGTGTCGGTCTATGCCATCGTCAAAAAAAAGAGACCTGCACACAGATGCCTGTGTGAATCAGTACTAGATCTGAACGTCAATCCCTAAACTGCAAAACGTTAAATGTTTAAGGCTTACTGAATGTCTTTTGTCAACCAGGAAGACGGGGCACCGAAATGAGACCTGTAAAAATTTTGACCCCAGCTGTGCTCGAACCCCCGACCTATCGGACGAGAGTCGAACACTCTACCACCGAGCCACCCAGCTCCCCCATCCTTAAACGCAGTTCACAAAGATGATGACGTACATGACTGGAACCACAATACTTGAATTTCAGGCACATCAAAAACAGCTGGCAATACATCTTGTCAAAGGGAAACAACCTCTCTGTCGGTGCTTACGACAGAGTTGTCCTGCTGTGCCACAGGCAACGGAACACAGTGCCGTTTCCGTACTGTCCACTCTCTTAGCCATAGTCAGTCCCAGGCATCCCCTAATATTTCAATCCCCTAAAAAACACTAGCGCCCACCAGCTGCACATTTGCCATGCACAAAATAACCACACAAAAAACAAGCACATTGACAGTCTCATTTCTTGGCTATGAACCTGATTCCTTACCAACCCGGCCACACCCACTGAAGCACAGCTGAAACCAGCGTGCCCCTCAAATCACTACGTCAATGGCAACTCAACATAGGCCCACAATTGTCCATTATATAAGCTCAGGATGGTATGAATCAAAGCACCAAACATGTCTCCTCTCAGCTAACCAGAAATTTCCAGCAAATTCCAACATTCAGCCCTACTACAAATTTTCAAACAAGGCAAAAATTATTTTTAAAAACACCGGTCCTTGCACTGCCTCAACTGCCAAATTTAAATATATAACGTGACCCACAATGCCATCAGCAGATCCAAGCGTTTTGCGATTATCTCCTTTGTGTGTAACGACTAGACATCAATATTCAGTCACAGTCGGGGTTTCAAAGTGTGCATGGTGTTCTGTACAAACTTTCGTGGTCAGATTGGCCGGGTACGCTTTGTCCGTTTTCAACTTTATTGTCGCACTTGCTAGAACTCAGTATTATATTTCTCTCTCCATTTTATGAATAGATGCACATAAGTCGCGGTAACCCTTTACGTGCCGAACGTGGGCAAGAACTAGTTTTCCTCATCACAAAGTTGGCAGAAAAAGGTTTGACTGCTCTTGATTGTTTGATTTGAAGTGTCTACAAACAATTACTGTGTTTTTATATGCATGCACCTTTGATGTGATTAATAAAGTCTGAAGTTTCAAGTGATTGATTTCCTATGTTGTCAGTTCATTAATTAATATCAGTGTTCTGTTTTGTCATTTTAACTCATTCTACCCCAAGACCGGAATCCCCAAATGTTGAAGTCGTCTTCTGAAAACTGCGCTGCAGGGCAGGACACAGATCGACCACGATAGTTCAAGGGTGATGACAGAATAGCTTGGCGGCCATAGGCGCCACTCTATTCTGGCATCAGGCTTGAACTATCATGGTCGATCTTTATTTTGCTCTGGTGTGTCTGGGGTAGAATAAGTTAAGTGTTAGTTTCTTCGTCTGGGTCTTTTTCTGTCTTTCATATTTTTCCACACTTTTTAACCTGCATCATACTGAGGCTAAAAGCTTCAAATTTGTACACTGCCATATATGCAAGCGACATTACAGAACTTACAGATGAGGACATAGACCAATGGCATTATTAGTTCAAGGGTGGTGCCACAATAGCTTGGCGCCTAGAGGCGCCAGGCTATTCTGCCACTACCCTTTGGACTATTTTAGTCACACTTGTTGCACACACTGGTGTCTTCCGAATAATAAGGGTTAATATTCGAAATGCTCTGTTGCTGTTTGTCTCAAACTGCAGAGTACATTTTTTTTTCCTAAAGTCGTTTAATTTCCAGAATTCTCACATAAATGCCATGATAAACTGTTTTGCTTCAGAAGGACAAAACGTAGCAATGTTTAAAAGATTTCCTCTGTAAAAATCATAATCGAAAGGTTACAGGCCAGTGTTCATTCAATTTTGCACCATACAATGTTAAGAATGTTAATGCATACATACACATTAAGTTGAAAAAAACAAAACAAAAAAATGAATGCGAAAAAAAAAAGTATTCCATGCACTTGACCTTATTACAGACGCCTAATGTTGTGAAACACCCATTTTGACTGTAATGCCAGTTTTTGTGTGAGAGAGACACCCACCCACTTTATTGGTAGAAACCCATTTTTTCTGCATCTAGTCTGTTTCTAGAAAATGTCTATTTTATTTTAAGTTATAGAGCTTAGTTATAAGGTGAGTTCTAAACATTCGCATCAATTCCAGAGCCCTAGAATAAATAGAAATATGGGAACCCATTTTCACATGAAATGGTAGGTAACCCACTGTGAGGCTTTCGTGCTCCTGTGTGTGTGTGTGTGTGTGTGTGTGTGTGTGTGTGTGTGTGTGTGTGTGTGTGTGTGTGTGTGTGTGTGTGTGTGTGTGTTTATGGTGTGGAAGGGGGGGGGGGGGGTTGTGGTGTTTTTTGTTTGGCTTCTTTTTCGTTTTGTTGTCGTTGTTTGTTGTTGTTGTTTTTTTTTAGTACCAGCGTGTGCTTATGTTTGGATGGTGAACGGTCTGCCACAGGAAAGGGCCTGCTGCAGAAATTGAACTGCGGCCAACGTTTTCCAGTTTACATTTTACTTAGTTTAACCCTTTTTAGCCCCACGGGTGCATTTCCAAAGTTTAGTAGTATTACTGAACGACTGTACCAGTTGCATGAGGTGGACTGACCATGATTATTCAAGGGTAGTGCCAGATTAGCTTGGCGCCTTCAGGCGCCAATCTAATCTGGCACTACCCTTGAATTATCATGGTCAATCAATCTCATGCTCTACGGTGTTGGGGCTAAAAGGGTTAATTAATTATCAGATGGTCCGACTGACTTGTATATATTTTTGCATAAGGGATCCGTTGACACAGGGATCCGCCGAGCTGACCCGTGCTGAAAGAAATGGTGTACCACTCAAAATCTTTTTTATTTTTATAGTAGTGATTTGTTGACCACACTAATGTGATACTGTTTAGGGATCTGTGTTGCCTTATACATAATGCAGAGCTCCTACTGTTACTTTAACTCCATGTACTTGGTGTCTTTTGCAAGAATAAACTTAGATCTCTGGGTTTTTTTCTTCTGTTATTTCATAATGTGATAAATGAAAGATTGGTGCCATTGATTAAGATTGAGTATGCCATTAACGATACATGTATATTATTATCAGTTTATCTACTTAAAGGTAATTACATAGTTTTGCAGTTGCATCATCTTCTGTCTATAATATGCATGTGTGTGTCTGTGTGTGTTTTCTTTCTCTCTTTCTTTTTTTCAGTGTGTGTTTTCTTTCTTTTTCTAATTCAGTGTGTGTCTACCTGCACATGTATCTGTCTTTCCGTCTGCCTGTCTGTCGATCAGTCCCCCACCCGGGTCTTCCCTGGGGGACTTGGGTGGGGTTAACTACTTTTTAGTTCCCAGGGTCACCCTGGTCAGCCCCACAGGGTGGGTTTCCTTTCTATTCTGGGGCATGTGTTTCTGTCTACCCTTGGTCCATTCACCTGTATTTGCCTTTTTTAAACTCTCCCTACTGTCTGCGCTGTCTGTAGCTCTAGCTCTTGATATTGGATGTGTGTTGCTAAATGGTCTTAGCTTTATTTAGGACCTATGTCGTAGGTTTATTTAAAGTATTGGACCGGCTGGCGACATGCATTCAATATTCTGTTTAGTTTTTTTTTCTCCACAAGCAGTGCAGGCACGTCCTGAGAATGCCTTGTTGCTGTCAGGACGTTAAGCAATGTACAATCAATCAATACACTGTCGATCAGTAGATCTGAAGGGATATACTTCACTATGGTCATCGATAATCTACCAGCTGAATCTACCCAAATTTGTACTGCTACCCAATCCTGATATTTTTACTTACTGAGGTGGATTCAAGTCTGTGTTTATCCATGCTGTGTATATTCACATCAAGTTAAAACTGTGTAAGTTTATGTCTATAAATATGAGTGGAATCGCGACAACTGCGCAAACTTGCGCAAGCCAGTAGTCGGTCTTGGGTGGATGCCTTGGAGTTCAGTGCCAGTTGACGAAGGTAGTGTTTCTGCAGTTTTTAAGTCCCTTCTATTTATAGAAAGTACTTTTTAGGAAGGGTCGCGGTGGGGCGAATTTAATAGCATGTCCATGATGTCAAAGGCGGGCTAAACCTCTAACAATTGAATGTAAGATAAGATAAAAATTATGTCATGCCTAGTTACGCTAACCTCGCTGCTGAACGTACTGTGACATTTGGCGCGAAGCGCCGTATGTGCGTGTGTACAAGAGAATCTCCGATATTTCTGTACACACACGCTTGAAACTTGGCAAAATACTTTCTTAAGTGGGTGGCTAAGAGAACCTCCGAGCATGTCTCATTGAAGACATAAACAACCGTTTATAGGCAGTCGGTAGACCCAGATTAGACTGAGACCGTAATGTTTGTCATATTTATTTAAACCTTTGCATATAGCTAGTTTGGAGACTCGGAAAGACATTCGATGAGTTCGTTAGCCAGCTTTGTATCCTTTCAACTTCTTTAGTAAAAATTAATTACTTTCAAAAAATAATTAAAACACCAAAATAAACCTTTACTTCTAGAGAAAGTCAGACAGTGGCGGTGACGTAAAAGAGGCAACTCTGTCACCATGCAGACACTGACATAATCATGGATACTACATTACTGGATGTCTGACTGAGCGCGTGTACCTTCTCAAAGCCTATTGCGAAGTTCGCTTCGGGTTTGTGCGCATGCGCCGGCTTGCGATTTTGCATAGGTTTTTCCGGTTGCATTTCGACTATCATGGAAGACAGAGAAAGGAATGCGTGTATCCCGTTTGAAACGGACATTTTTGATTCAATCGTCGAGGTAAGGTCTTCGGTTTTCTTTTACATCAACGCTAAATGAACTTGTTTGACATCTAACAGAGTTTTCATATCGAAAAACGTTTAGGATAAAAGAGAAGTCGTTGAGTGAAATGGTCATAGTTGATTGATTGATCATTCGATGATTGACGGAGTGACCGACTCACCAAGTCAATGTTTGTTTGTTTTGTAGAGGTGGAGTGAAATTTGAATAAATGTACTCCAGTCTTTGGTCAGATTTACTGATAAAGTAACTACTGTAAGTAGTTTTTATCATTAGACTCCTGACAATAGTCCCTATGAGGTCAAAGGAAGAAGATAACAGTGGTCTTTCAGAAACGCTAAAATTCAGAGGTGTTCAGCTTAGTCATACATGTTTATGAGTATTAAATTATTTATGTCTGTACAATGACCAACTTGCTGAAACGCATATTATTCGGCTACATCTTTTGCAAGTTCAGCTAGATTGTCACCAAGACAAAACTGTGAATGGTAGATGCTTCTTTGCACTACTGATACTGATAAGAAATTTATAATCATAAGCTGATTTGTTTTCTTACAGGAGACATCAGTTGATGTTGGACAAGTGACAATTGAGGATAGTTCAGCTTCTGATGGTCCGATCCAATATGCTTCTACGGTGGAAAACAGAATTCAGGTACAAAGCCTAATATTATTAAATTATTAATTTGTTAGCTTATGTTTACAGTTATGTATGCCTTTTGTAACACAATAAAAAGGTGAATTGTGCTTTTAGTTATAATACAAAAGAATGTCATATGTTATGCCAATCATTTTTCAGTTGTGAGTGTAAATGTTCAACTTCAAATATAGTGTTATTTTTATATATTATTATTGTTATTATTTAGGGACGAGCAAACCCACTAGGAAAGTTTTTTCTCTTACCCCTCACAATGCACCCCCCCCCCCCCCTCCAACTCCACCACTTATTTATTACTAACAAAAATCTTAGAATAGATTTTAATAGCTATCTGCAGTGGGATTCAGGTTTATTTCATTCGTAACAAACTCTTTACCTACCCAGTACCTTCTAAACTTTTCCATAGGTGCAGAATTTCAATACATTATCAGCAATTTGGAGATTAGCTGCAGTAATAAAAATTCAAATAAACCCCTAAGTTTGTAAGTTTGTTTCACCAAGACAAATATGTTTTTTTTCCTTTATTTTTACGTTGAAGCTTACTATTTTATTCTTAAAGATGACATTTCTAATCTACAGGTTTTCTAGCCTTAAGTTTACAAATTTGGAGAGGTTTTCTAGCTTGAAACTTTTCAAGCGTAACATAGCACAGGGCCTTCTTTAAAGTAATTTTTTGGCCTTGGTCAATTCCATGCCCATCCATGAACTGCTATCTGGGTTGTAGTGATCATCTGTCTTTTCATCTGCATTAAATTTCAGATCACTAGCGACCTTGTGGCTTCAATTTGTTCAGAGCATGCTGTAGACGACAACTTATCAACTGCTCGCAGATCCTTCTTTGAAAGCATTCAAGGTATGTTGCTCTATTTCTTGCTTCATTTTAAGTCCAGTTTGGTATGACATATAACCTTCATCCAAAAATCTGAGGTCACTAAATAGACTTATAGAGGGATCTTTAAGCAGAGCCTAGAGGTGGAGATGGAATATATGGCACAACCTGATCTCGTTGGGTTGCCAAGTCTGAACATTGCGTTAGTTTAGATGAACTTCAGTTCTTACCAGTTATGAAATTTATATTTGTTGTTGGTTATTTTGCTTCTTTATTTTTCAAGTGTATAATCATGTGATTAGATCCACAAAAATTTAGGGTCAGATGTACTTAGAATAGTGAAATATAGGATTGGTCAGATTACCAAATTTTTTTATTTTTTTTTGGTGGGCTTATTTGTGATTGGGATGTTTTGCTTATGTGTGTTTTTACAGCTGAAGCAGTCCTGCCAGCAGTGGGTTTCATGACTGCATGCCTGATGCCTGCTGGAAAATTTCACAGCGCCACAAGAGAGAAAGCATGGATGCGGTACCACCAGGAATTCCTCAAACATCGCCTTGATGTCATGAAAGCCATTGACACCACTGCTGCCAACGCTGCATTTCTGTGCTTAAAACTCTTTGAACGCTTGATAAGTCTGGCATATCCGAGAACGAGTGAGCTTTCTGTACAGAGACAGCACACAGAGTTAACTGAGCTTGACAGTAAGGTTGTCCCATACATTGGTGGATGTATTCTGCGGAAACAGAAAGAGCGACTTCCCCCAGCATTTCTAGAATGTCTTGATGCTTTCCAGTGTGAGGAGGAAAGTAGCCCTTCACTCACAACAACACTGGACAGGGGTGGACTCACCCATTTACATCAGATGTCGAAAGAACTGTTTGAGATGCTGGAGGTGAAGTTCCGTGACTATACTGGCCAAGTTGCGCAGTCCTTTAGTAGCACAGACTTTCAGCAGTTATGCCTCAGTGATAAAGAAATAACGTTGAAGTTTGAGGAGTGTTTGCAAGGTGTGGACAGCAAAGACAATTTGAAAGAAAGGTTGTTTTCAGCCATTGTTAGCCACTACTTTAGGGTGAGGATTCACCATGAGTGTAAACTCTACATGGAGCGACTTCGAAGTCGAGAGGCCAGCTCGAAGCATAGCAGAGCTTTTAGAAGGGGGCTTAAAGAAATGCAATGAAAATGCAAATGACTAAGTGCCAAAAGGTGGTCTCCTGATTTGGGACAAAGGGGTAAATAATTCAAGTTTGTCTCACAGAGTTGTCTTTTTTACCATCAGATATCTTTCAATACCAAGCAAGATTCTGCAATAGGAAAAGATAATTGAAGGTTTGGTTTGTGAGATATTGTAGTTTAAATGGTAAAATGCCTGTCATGTCGCGTGTCAAACATTACAACACAAATAGTTGATCAAGTAGACAATTCAAGGGATGTTGGCAACAAAACATTTTTTTTTCCTTTAAAGACTGGCCTGCATCTACATTATAATCATATTTTGTTGTGATGTTCACATTCTAAAATACTTTATTGCATATTCAGTGTTGTAAGGTTTGACACACGACACCGACTAAATTGTTTACAATTTGTCTGCAAGTCTATTTTAACTTTTTATTCGTAAAATAACATTGTACCACATCCATACAAACAAAACAAGACCAGGTGTATTGGTATTTCCAAACAGAGATTCATTAATATTTAAAAAATAGTGCATTTCCTGCTGATGTTGTAATGTTGACGTTTGACACTGACTGGACCATAAACATGCTGTAAAAGGTCCTGGCAAAAAAAAAAAAAAAGGAATCAAATCAAAGTACGAGCATTTTGGCAAGCTGAGCTAAACTTGCAACATTATCTATAATGTCGAGCGTCAAATTTACAACAACAGAGTCCGGTCATACGTCAACATTTCTACACATGCCGCCTCTGTTGTACTAAAGTAACACTGCCATTTTGTCACTCTAACGTAACTACGCATTTCCAAGTTGTGGTAAATCGATTTTCCTAAATGCATTCTACCCAAAAGATCTAATGAAAACAAACAACCAATGCTTGTTTACATAATTTTACACAAAAAGCTTCAGATATTAGTGTCGTTCGTCAAAACAGTGTCATACGTCAAAGAAGGAAAAGTCTTACAACATACATTTCGATCCTTGCTCTTCGTCAACAAAGGAATGAATCCCGCGAAAAGTCGGTCAAGAGGAAACACCACGTGTACCTGACGTGACCCACAGACACGTTTGAAAAAAAAAATGCTTGTGAAAGGAAATATTTGGCTTGGTGTCGTGACGTCAAACATTACAACAATTTTTGGCGATTGAATAGATCGCAGTTTTACACGTGATAACGTTGAGCTCAAACATTGGAAATGAATGTCAATGAATAGTTATTCCCAGAGTATACAGTGGCGTTTTTGGATAATCTCTAACGCAACTCGTTCGGATGGTAAACAAAGACAAAGTTTCGGGGACGGTCTTACAACACGTTTGACGTACGACACGGTAAAATTCAACGACCATATTCGCACGGATTCAGAAACATTGATATGACAAACCTATGAGCGTAGAATAATGTCTTATTAATCTACTTGCTAGATTTCAAGCGTCTTTGTTGCACTGAGACCGAGTACATGCCCATCATCTGAAGCAGACTGCTAAGTGTCCATTTTGTGCGCCATGATTTCTGGCTGAATATCACACATTTAGGACAATATTGCTCAAAATACTCGAAATTACTGCTTGAAAGTATTTATAGTATTCACACATTCACTCTTTCACACAGATAAAACAATAATTCAGTTTTCAGATGTACATATACATGATTTTATTGGAAATCATATCAGCACCCCTTCTGTGTCCCACCTTTTGGCACTTAGTCAAATATGGTTGACAATGACAATAAAAGGATGAAACCAATAAAGTTTGCTTTAGAAAAGAGTTGGCTTTTTGTGGATTATGTCATTATAGTAAGAAAAAGATAAGATATTTTTTGTTGTTGCTTAAAGTGTCATGGTGTCACACGTTACAGCTTACAGGAAAATAGTGAACAAAATAAAAGACTAAACATAGGCTCAAGCATACTATGTTAGGTGGTGTGCTATTATTTTATATATTTACCATTACAGTATGCATGTGTCTTGTTTGCAATTATAATCAACATCCTTCAGGCCTACTTCTTCTACAAAGGCAACTGCCTCCCAAAACAAAGGGTACAGTTCGTCAGCAGTTGCTGACCTGGTGCCAAAGAACCCTAGGCTCATTTTGATGTCGCTGTTGATGCCCACCACGTAGAAAACAAGAGCCTGTGTGGCAAGCATATTATCGAGGGCATGTAAGTTGCAGGTATTATCATCACTTCGGACAAACCCTATCAGCTCCCCGGTCTGTTTGTCGAACACCAGGTCACTTTTGATGGACATTTCATCATGAAGGAGGCAAACAAATCGTTAGCTCTCCTCCAATTTGCTTGCAGCCTTCCGCAGTTCCTCCTGCACATGTACCTGAAATCCCTGGGACGGCTTCAGGGCACCGGTGTATTCCTGGAGGGTAGATGACCCAGGGAGTTTAAGCACACCCGTAGTGCGTAGGGTTTCATATGCTGCCGGGCTCTTGCTGTGGAGCAGAATGGCAAGACGTATCATCATTGGGTGCCATTTTGTGGCCCGTTGTTTATTTTGGAAAGCCCTGACCTGTTCCTCCCAGAATAGCTTCGCCAATGGTTCCTCAATTTTGGAAGGATCCAGGTCTTGGAGCAGGTCATTGTGCATTTTGGGCGAAAGATTGATCGACTCCTTTTCCAGTTTTTCCTTGATTTCCTGCAGTCGCTTGTTTTGTGCCCTTTGTGTCTTGAACGCATCCTTCAGCTGTTCACGCGTGAATCCATGCAGAGGGTCATTGGCATGGACTTCATGCAGTGTCCTGGTCTCCCTTCTTTGCAATCTCTGCTGAAGTAGTTTTTCAGTTGCAGAGCACTGCTTACACAGACAGCTACCATGAATGAGAAGGTCGCAGTCTCTTGCCCTAACACATGATTTTTGACAAAAATTGGAGTCCTTGCCAATATCATTGGTCACATGTCGAAAGTACTGTCTTGTATTTGATGCCAACTCTTGAAAATCTGAACCTGTGACTCCTCCACACACCCACATGTCACTCAGGTTCGAAAGGAACCTTACAAGAGTCTGGTCAAGAAATGTCGTGGTCAGCTTTGGAGCTGGAATGCTCAGAATCTTTACAGATGCTTTTACTCTCCCTTGTGAATCATTCTCTACCACTACCTCCCTCTCAACATTACCGTTCCTAACAATAGCAAGCTTAACTGTGCAGATACTGTTCAGAATCACACACCAAGGTTTTGGTATCAGCTGAAGGTCCTCCTGAAGGCTGGCTAGACTGCTGTAAGTGTAGTTGTCTGCATGTGGCAAATCTGATGCAGCTTTCTCCCCTTCAGCATCAGACGCATCTTCTTGCACCCTTCTGCATTTGTCAAACTGCAAAATACACAAAAGACGCACATAAATTGTGCATGCTTAATTCTCCAAACTATCACTGGAACAAAATAAACCTTGGTACATGAGAACAGCCATGTGTAATCCTTTACCAAAGGGCGATTAACGCTTTTTTTTTTGTTGCTTAAATTACGCATTTTTGGATTGATTGTATTGATTGTACATTGCTTAACGTCCAGACAGCAACAAGGCTTTCTCAGGACGTGCCTGCACTGCTTGTGAAAAAAAAAAAAACTAAACAGAACATTGAATGTATGTCGCCAGCCGGTCAAATACGTTAAATAAACCTAACACATGGGGCCTAAATAAAGCTAAGACCATTTAGCAACACACATCCAATATCAAGAGCTACAGGCAGTGCAGACAGTAGGGAGAGTTTTAAAAAGGCAAATACAGGTGAATGGACAAAGGGTAGACAGAAACACATGCCCCAGAATAGAGAGAAAAACCCCACCCTGTGGGGCTGACCAGGGTGACCCTGGGAACTAAAAAATATCCAACCCCACCCAAGTCCCCCAGGGCAGACCCGGGTGGGGTACGCATTTTTGGAAACTTTGCATTCGCAGTATTGCGTCGGCCTTACAAAGTATCCCAATACCAATTTTCACATTTCTGCTGTGAACAGTATGTGAGATACATTTTTTTTTTTAAGTTGGTTTCCGATTATGATACCCAGTTAACACGTTTTCCTGGGGATAAGCAAATTTGACTGCGTTAACCAGATTTCCTTGTTAACCAACATGGCCAATATAGTAAAATCCTCTTGGTTGTGTTAAGCAGAAAAACATGTTATCCCTAATTGCGTTAACAGTGTTCCACTGCATATTTATGACCACAAAAAAATCCCAGGTAGCACAGATTATTCGCCCTTTCAATGGCCCACTATTGAGCCAATGCTATGCCAGTACAGCCAATCAGGATCCATCAATGGACCGATTAAGGCCCAATGAACTGTGCTAGGAGGGAAATTAGGGTAGGTAGGTTAGGAACAATATATTATATATATATATATTATATTCTGTGTTTTTGCGAAACAAGGCAGTAAGCACAACGCACTCAGCATAGCTTGCACTAGGAAGACGAAATGTCTTCTTGTTCAGTTTGGCCGGATGAAGTTATTTCTCTTGACGATGACACACTTTCAGTCTTTTTTCTTTCTCCAAAAACCAAACAAATTCGGTAAAATATAGGGTCGGTCGGGTGATCTGAAACCAACTTTTTTTTTTGTTTTGCCCATAAATAATAAAATTAAAAAAAAAAAAAAGTACATACTGCATTGGTGCGTCTATGCTTTGGGATGCTAGCAAACTCCTTTGGAAGATACAAGGTTGGTACCGCCCCGCGTTTCAGTCGACGGCCTCTGAATTCTTCCTTTGTTTCTGCAACACAAATTGTATAAATCTATTGTCGTATTGAAAACATGTGAAATTCCATTAGTTAGAAAGAAAAATAAAAACAGCTTCTTTTATGTGGTACAGTGTTAGCGCTTAGAACATAGTAAGAAAAACAATGTTCACTGAGCTGAAAAGAAAATATGAGGGCTATATGTGTATATCTCCAGATATCTGGGAAAATATGTACGTACAGGTCAGAAATTTAGAAAAATATGTTTGTACATCTCCGAAACTGGAAAAATGTGGGCTTAAAAAAGGGGAAAAAACCCCTTTCCAGCCCACTGCACAAAAAGGCGTAGGGACCACAATAAAAATATGGTGGGTTGAATAACCTCAAACAAGCTTTTTGGGGCCAAATCATCTAACCTTAGCTTTAAATTAGGAATGAAAAGGAAAACAACAAAACCCCTAAACAAACACATTTAAATACCAAAGTACCCAAAATTGTCTTGACATAATAGCTGTAACAAACACTTAATTTTGTGTTTTCCTTGGAGATTCGCCATCCAGGAAAATATTCATTATTGAGATACAGTCAGGGGTACATTATGGAGGGTTTCCCAATTGCACCAAAAAAAACCTGGGCTGTCAAAAAAAATTTGTTAATGGAAAAGGATAGTCTTCATGTTATTATTCGATACAAACAACGTTCGTAGATCTAAAATTCAAGAAAGAGTGTCACCACTGTCACTGTGACTACATTACATACCGCACAGCTGTAATCAGGAATTGGCACCAACTTGATGCATTTTTTTATTATTAAGATCTGATGAAGCGTGTTGAAAAAGAATATATTTCATTTTTACTGAAGGAAATTACGTGCATTTATTTTAGCAGATAATATATTTCAACATTCCATTACACCACTTAAAAATGAAGATATTCTTTTTTAATAGTATTAATAATAAAAATAATATACATGCATTAGTTTCTAAATGGTGCAATGGAAAATTAAAATATATTATCTGCTAAACTAATTGCTTAAAATTTCCTTTATTAAAAATAAATTTTAAAGCATCAATGAAAGCGCAAACTATTTTATAAAATTTAATTCATAATCTTCTGAGAATGCTTCAAGCCACATATGCAAATAAATACACTTCTCTTTCAATTTGATAGCTATTTCTTCTCTTCTTTTAGTCAGCTGTCTCATTATTTTAACTTCTTTTGATTAAACATAGTAACAAAGATTTGCATTTTCAATGTACTAAAAAGTCAACAGGTTAACATGTCTCTCTTTATTTGAGTGTTAGCATGTGAGTTATTTTATTAATTAATTTTAAATATTATTTTTACGTTATCTGATATTATGTAGATTACAGTTCACGATCGAGGCCGGATCCAGATCGGCTTGTTTACACTATATATTATTGCCACGTTGGAAAACACACAGTCACACATGGCTCTGAGAGAACTGACATAACACACAACACAAAGACTTACGCTTTCCCATGTATTCGAAGCAATCGTCAGTGAAATGTCGCGAACAAATCTTCGCTGCGTTCGGATTGAAGCTTTTGTCGGTCCTGCTTGCGAGGTAGATCAACCGGTTTCTCCATGCATCTTGCTCCTCGCTCACACCTGCTTTCGGGTAGCCGTGAAAAGACACACCACGACAAAAAAGACTGTCCGTGTCACACTTGCTAAAACTGCAACGACTCCCACCGTGTTGTCGCTTCGACATCGTGCCGAAATAGTCAAAACAGTCCAAATAACTTCGTATGCACTCGTATTTCGACGTGTCTTTCTCATTGGTACCGGAAAGGGCAATGCAAAAGTGCGCGGCTAAGATGCGCGAAGGAACTTAAAGCGAAAATTGTCGAAGTCAGAGGTCAAGTAAATATAGGTCAGTGTAAATATAGGTCAGTGAACATAATACTCTAAATATGACGTCATTCTCTCTCTCTCTCTCTCTCTCTCTCTCTCTCTCTCTCTCTCTCTCTCTCTCTCTCGAAAGAGTGGCTTCCCCTTGGCGGCTTGTCGACACGCTTTCTGTCAGCTCCGATAGAATTTGGTTTTCCAAGTGGATATTGCCGCCACCATGGCAGTAACTGGCCTCCCAGCTGCTGTATCAAACATCCTGACCACTCTACTCAGCAACGACCACCATGTCACGTCGTGGAAAGTGACAGGGGAGGGTGACAGCTCAGTCGTCATACTTCGCCTGTCAGCTACACAACCGGGCGTGGCGCCATTACACACAACTGGCCAGTGGCGTCGAAAACCACCGGGACAGGTTCGCAGGGACCAACAACGAGCAGCACGACACAGACTACAACACATGGACGAAATTACAACTACAACAGCCAACAACCTATGTCAAGGTGACAACCACAACAACAACGACTTCGGCAGCGGCGATGGAGTGCGTAATGACTGTGCCACCGGGTATCCCACAACTGAAAATGACAGCAGTCGTTCTGACACGGGGGCAGGTATGGCTGTGAAAGGCAGGATTGACAAGCATGACGAACATAGACAGGCAAGTGACTTTATTACTCGTAGAACTTCGCCCTCGGGACTGTTTATGCCAAGCCCTACCCCCACCCTTATTTCTGAATGGGACATGCAAGCTGAAACAGCAAGAAATAACGCAATAGGTCTAACAGTTGACACACATGAACATTCACGTGCAGCTTACGTTAGTGTCAACATGAGTGATCCGACACAGATGTGTTGTGACCTTCCAGCCCAGACTACAACAGAAGACCTTTATGACATTTCAATCGATTCTAACGGAGAAACATCAGAAATGACGTCCATCGAACAGCTCCTTTCAGAGAGAGGATATGTCATGGAGAACGTGAAGGCAGTTGTGGCTGGTTTGACAAACAAATTCAAACAGTCGCATCTACGTCAAGTCAAAAGAAACACTGCGTTCAAGAAAACAGTATTAGACACACGGGGTAGCAACGAGATCATTATATGTGACAGTGATGATTATGTCTTCACCTATGACTGTAAGCGACAAATTTGTAGTTGGTTCATCAAGGTGTACGACGGTCAGATGTCTCAAGAAGATCGTGACACACTGTCATGTTTACGCAAGTGGGACGCTATTGACACTGACCCATATAAAGAGTATTGTGACGTTTTGCTGGAAGACATGGCCTGTGTGTCACGTGCGGTACGATATCTCATGGGCTAACATGCGTGTTGATAGATTGTGATATGTGTAGCCAATAATCACGGAGTTTTGACTGTGTCTGTGTGTGATTATGAGCCAAACTGAACACTTTTTCAAACATATGCATAAGTGTCATGGTTTCCATGTCACGACCAGATTGTCCATGTTTTTATACACGGTTCCTAAAGTGTGTTTTTTTGTAATCCCCTTCCCCCAACTCCCTCTTGTGTATGGGCTGAAAGCCTTGAACACAATAAAGAATCTGAATCTGAATCTGAATCTCTCTCTCTCTCTCTCTCTCTCTCTCTCTCTCTCTCTCTCTCACACACACACACACACACACACACACACACACACACACACACACACACACACACAAACATGCGCGCATCTCCAGGAGAAATAGATCCTCAGGCGCATGAGGATCTATGCCTCTTCTAGATGTTTGGAGCATGCACGCGTGGCACAAACACATCGACGCGCTTTCAGAAGAGCATGCAGGGGACCCGTGTACTTAGTATATCATGTAGCTAGGTAAAGGCAACCTGCTTTCACACAAATTATAGCAAGACTGGAATTGTACCGTGAAGTTCTAGTTTTGTCACTATTTTCTCAAGCCTATGAAGCGAAAGTTTAACTCATATCACGTAAAATATAAAATTACGTAAAAACTTAAACTTACGTCATGACACTAATGACATTTGACAAATCAATGACGCGTATGTCCTGCGCCCCTTATAGAACTCACTGACGCATTGGCAGATCTGTGAGACTTTTTCAATAGGAGATAATTCAACATCAGAATCAGGTCAAAGACAAAAGGTAGAGACCATTGACAGCGATGACAGCTCTCACATAGAAGGGACTTTGTGGGTCATGGTTCATCCCACCTTGTTGTTAATCCAACACCGGAAAGTCTCAGGAACATGGCGGTGCTAGGCATAGATATCCACGCGAGTCTCCGCAATTGCGCTGTGGGGGGGGGGGGGGGGGGCTCATGCGGATCTATACCTCTTGCAGTTGGGTGTGTTCAGCCGGATTGTATTGGCACTGAACGGGTTAAATGGGTCACCCCACCCCAAGAAAATCATAACACACGCTCTTCCCCACCCACCCACCCACCCTCTCCCGCAAGGTGGGTACCACGCTACTGAAAGCCTGTTGTCAGCAATCGGCAATACGGGAACTTCCTAAGAATATGGAATAAAGTCATCGGCACCCCCTTCTCCCCCACCGCACCACCACCACCTCCCACCCTCGCCCGCTTAGACAGTTGATGTCTTGGGGAATTTCGTCTTTGCTGTGTTGTCCACCTGCAAGAAATTCCCCTCAATGGCGTTACATTATGGCACATCAACTAGGGCACTTAAGGGCGCCGGGCTTGCCTCAGTCACTGCTGGCGAGGTCACCCTGCCCCCCCCCCCAACCCTCCCCCCTCACCCACCCCCTGCCCCCCTTACCCCTTTTCATCCTGATACACTACTGCTTGAAATTAATTTGACTACGATAGTTCAAGGGTGGTGCCAGAATAGCTTGGCGCCTAAGGCGCCATGCTATTCTGGCACCACCCTTGAACTAAAATGGTTGATCTATCTCCTAATCTGTAATGTAGCCTTCATAGGACAATAAGCTTTATTTTTTTTTAATCAGCCTCAGGGTGTAAAGGGTTAATCAGTCGCCTATGCAGATCCACATTCGAGTTGTGCGCGCAGGGACTAGGCTCCCTCACTAAGTCCATACCAAAACGAGAAAACACAACAGACACAACACCCTCCCCCCCCCCACCTCCCCACCCCCCACCCCCACCGCCCCCACCCCCACCACCTCACCCCCACCCCAACACCCCGTCTTCCACTTTACCAGAGCTGGTTATGTCACAAGTCGCTAAAAGACAATAGACCGACCCACTTTTTATTTGGCTCCGCCATTTCAGTCGGGGTCCGACAATGCAACGCGTGCTTCACGGAAAGAGCGCGAGTGTAGTCTGCTAGCATAGTAAAGCGCGCTATTCGACGTTCATTTTGTTTTTTTAACCATTAAGAGGATGACATATCTTGGACCGTTTAGCACCATCGTGGTGGCCTTGATCTTAGGTCGTCCCTTTGTTGACTGTGTAACACCATCGTGGTGGCGCATCAGCATCATCAAAATGCGTTTAACTTGGGAATGGTTTTGTTATGTTTGTTTCCGTTCTATGTGTGTGCGCACTCAGATTAAATTTATTAAAGGTAGTGAGATTCTGCTTACATCCATTTATTTTTTAACGAGCTTAGAGCCCACTGCTCCTGGGGATTCAGCGCGATATAAATGCTCTTTATTATTATTTATCTTCTAAAGTATACCATTATTGGAGCTGAAAAATAATCAATACAAACCGGCTAGGCATTGGGTTTAATCAGTACAGCAAGTCGGGATATTGTCAGTCAAGAGATTGTGTAGTTATGCAGGGACGTAGCGGGCCACTCCGGCGCTCCGGCGACCGCCGGAGTACTTTTTGGACAAAAAAAAAAAAAAAAAAAAAAGAGCGAGAGAGTGAGAGAGCAAACCTGTCGTGGTGTCAAAACTTCGCAAGTGTATTCATGTTTACCAAAAATGGCATGTTTGCGCCAATAGCTCAGTGCACCACTTGTCAGTGGCTGGTAAACAGAAAAGTGTCAATTTAATCGCCAGCCCAAGAACGAAAGCTACTGGCCGAAGCCGTGCATGACACAACAGACTTCTGCACCACTAGCTCCACCAATTTAGCAGTGGTAAAAAACAGAAATAATAAGGACATGAGGCACCACTAGCAAAAGGGCGCCGTCTCCAAACGTTAAAAGCCTCAAGTCATGACACATTAAACGAAGCAGAACGACTGACCTCCCAAGAACTTGAACCAACTGGCATTGCGGGAAATATCTTATTCCTACGCGCCACACTGCAACCAATACAAGGTTCCCCCCCCCCCCCCCCCCCCCAAACAACGGGGAAAAGAAAACGGAATGAACCAGAAACAGAAAAAACGCCAGACTTTTGAACTATGAAATTATCATAGGACCAGCACACCGTGCCAAATGGGCGGGGGGAAAAAGAAAATACATGAGGACAAAAAACCTCCCACACTCTTTCAAACAATCCAACTAGCCGCATTCATCTTCTCCAATGGACTGAACCCTACGATATTCTTTGAATGGGTCGACTTCATGGGCCTTTGCAGAGACAAGGGAGCAAGGAAACAACTAGAATACCTCTTCGTATACTTTAATGAGGGCAGATACAGCAAAGCTTTGTACGCCTACGACATCATTGATCAACGGGCACTCGAATACTTAGACGGAACCCCGAAACACCACAGACAACCACGGAATTGTCCCACCAACAATCAAAACTAAGGACACGACATGAAAAGAACACTGACACAACCACTCTCCACTAGTCTTTCCAAGTTATAGTGTGAGCGAGAGTACATCCTCTTGAACAATACAAACTAAACCACAAAACAAACTACCATAAAACCTAACAACAAAGGTTTACTCGGTCAACAAAAACTAAGGGTCAGCACGCTGATGAAGGCAGCCCTTAGCCAATAAAGGCTTAAACATGCCCGAAATACACCTGACAACTAACTCAAAACGTGACTGATTTGTGAATTGTCATATGGGTATACGGCTGGTCACATCAAGCCATCACAAAATGGTGTGCGATGTACCAAAAAAAAAAAAAGATCACGAATGCACGAGGCTCGATTGAACCACGTCCACAAGTCTAAAACTGACTCACTGAACTTGATTCGTGTTGCCAACAACTTTAATTGTGGCTTCTGCAGCACGCAGGGAAAAAGTTTTTAGGACATTTTCTGAGCTGGATGTGTCAAGAAACCAATCATAAAATCATAAATCAGTCCCTCGAGTGAGGCGTCTTTCTGTCAGAATTCAAATCAGCCGTTGTCAAACCTCTCCTGAAAAAGTCGAATCTTGACCCCAACCAGCTAAAGAACTATCGCCCCGTTTCAAACCTACCCTTTCTTTCTGTCCAAAGTTCTTGAGAGAGTCGTTCTGACATAGCTCACTAAATATCTACAGTCAAACAATCTCCTCCATCCGCTTCAGTCTGCTTAACGTGCTGGGCACAGTACTGAAACTGCTCTCCTCTGTGTCGTTAATGGCCTCCTAAGTGCCTATGATGAAAACCTGAGCTCAGTTCTTGCCCTGTTAGACCTATCAGCTGCGTTTGACACCATTGACCACTCCATCTTGCTCCAGCGTCTAGAAAACTACTTTGGTATTTCTGGTAAGTTCTACTCTTATCTGTCTTCCCGTCAGATTAACGTCTCTGTCAAGAACGCTCTTTCTGATTCCGAACTGCTGCGCTAGAGTTTGGGGTCCCCCAGGGCTCTGTCCTGGGCCCCATTCTATTTACGCTGTACACTCAGCCTCTCTCTCAGGTTATCGCATCGCATTCAACCGATCATCACATGTATGCGGATGATACACAACTTCCTAAATCTGCACCTCCAAACAGCTCCAGTCAGGCTATTTCAGATGTTCAGAACTGTGTCTCAGATATTATTAAGTCCTGGATGTGTGAAAATAAACTCCAGTTAAACGAGGGCAAGACAGAAGCTCTTCTTATCGGTGCCTCTCGACTGCTGCCCAATTCTCCTGACTGTGCGCATTTGTGACGCACCTATTCCATTTTCTGATTCAGTTCGCAATCTTGGCGTTTTTCTTGATAAAGATCTTCAAATGAAGGACTATGTAAATCATGTCTGCAAAATTGCTTTTCTGGAATTAAGACGTATCAGTTATATCCGTCATTACCTCACCACTGAATCTGCCACCAAACTGGTCGTCTTTTTAGTCTTGTCCCGCATTGATTACTGCAATTGATTACTTAGCTGGCCTCCCTCGGTCTCTCATTCAGAAATTGCAGTGAGTTCAGAATTGTGCTGCACGTCTTATCGTCCACGCTTGACAGCATCAGCCCATCACTCCTATCCTGAGACAACTTCATTGGCTGCCAGTCAAACAATGAGTCTCGTACAAAATCGCCTGTCTGTGCTACAAAACTATTAACTACTCCCCTGCCTATCTCGCTGATCTTCTTCAACTATACACTCCCTCCCACTCCCTCCGTTCACTGAAGTAGTGACACGGCGCGCCTTCTCAGAGTCCCGCTCTGCAAACAAAGGTGACCGTTGTTTTGCGCACGTTGGACCGCAGTGTTGTCTGGAACTCTCTACCCATAGATATTAGACATTCTCCCTCATTCACTTTAAATCTGCCCTTAAGACCCACCTATTCGATACCCCAATGTAGCTCGCGCGCAGTTCTTCGTCAGTGGCCGTTATGTGCCTGTGTGTTTGTCCCCTGTACGTGTGTAACGGAATCCTTTGTTCCTCTGGCTTTATGACCCCCTCCACTCCCACTCTTTATTTGTAAGGCGCTAAGAGCTTATTTTAGTATAAGCGCTATATAAGTAACCATTATTATTATTATTAAGAACCAATGTGCTTCAAAAATCCCGTGCAACACAAACGTCTGCTGTCAAAGTTGATTCAGGAGATGCAAAGCTTTTGTGATGAACATTTCTTCATGTATTATATCTCTTTTTTAAATTTTGTTTCGCAAGTCTCATTTACAACAAACGATCTTCAACTCTGACATGTTGTAATCTTCTAACTACAGAAAGGCGAGTTTGTTTACTAATTGACTGGTTTCCCCAAGACCACATGAAGGATTAAACAATTGTGACATTTCCCAATTCTTGATTCCAAGCCAGCATATCATAGGTAAGTCTGTCTTTGGCTGTGAATGTTGTTTCTTTAAAATAGAGTTAACATTTTAGTATCAATAAATAAGCGTCTGGTCGCCATCGTCCCTCAAATAGTTTTCGACTTTCCGAAACCGCCGGACTACTTTTCTCATGCCCGCTACGTCCCTGTTATGTGACCCTAAACTTAGCATTTTATAAAATGTGCAAATCGTATAATTTTCGTCAAATCATCTTGTGATATTTCTTAAAATCTAAAAGGCAGAGCTTTGAAATTTTGCACAAACACACATTGTATGCGCTCTTTCTGATGATAGTATCAGTTTCTGTGTGTTACAGTCTAAAATTATGGCTGATTCTATACCTACATATGGGCTTGTGTCTGAGTGTCTAAGTTTCTAATGAAGTCTAGCGCAGGCAATCGCGGTACAGTTTTCTGAAGTCTGTCTAAAAAGTCTCTTTACCCCCTGAAAACTTCTGCTAGTATCACTAGTCTGTTTACATCAATGAGGCGTCTCTCACTCACTCTCACAGCCAATACGAGGTCAGGGTACATGCACGAAAGCTTCACATACAGCTGACAGATCTACGATTTAATTTAGCACGACTGAATGGGTCACACACAACCGACAGATCTACGATCCAATTTAGCATGAATACTTCACACACAACTGACATATCTATGATCCAAGTTAGCAGACCAAGTGTAAGTACAAGCGACGATCGAGTCAGTCTGTGAATACTATGGTGAAACACGGAAAAGTAGAAATTTTACTTTCGAGCATACGTAGTGATGTCTTGTGATTCTCTCAGGGTTCAGTTGACCTGATGTGCCCGGCGACCGCACTGAAGCTTTTATATATTCTTTCGTGTATGCCAGTCGTGATAAAGGCTTCGCGGGGTTTCTGCTCAGTCATGACCAGCCTAGCAGCCATTTGCTCTGCTGTAGTGGCATCTGCAAAGCGTAATTCCTCAGTCAGTGAAGGTTTTGAGGCGATATTCAGACTGCATGGAGCAGTGCACATACCAAGGGTAATTACTGAGCGCTGGACATACAAACAGTTAAAGTCCCTGCCCCCGTAAGGCGGGGGCAAGGGATCTAACTGATTGTATGTCCAGCGCTCAGTAATTCCCCTTGGTATGCACTATTCTACCAGCGCTAGCTTGCTGGGTCCCAACCTCGGCGTCGACACAAGGCGCCAAGCTAATCTGACAATACCCTTGAATTATCATGGTCAATCCACCTCCTGCAAGTGGCACATAGTCGTTAAGCAACACTTCCAAAATTCGGGAAATGCGCCCATGGCGCTAAAACGGTTAACTCAGTTGACCACAGGACAAATGTCACAACAGTGAAGCACGCAACTTGATTGACTGTTGACGCCGCGTCGATTTATCTCGGTTCTGCAGTTGGTTCTAGAATTGAAAAAAAAAAAAATCACGTCGATTTTACGGGCGCTGCATTTATAAGTGTGGCGTATTTTGGCAAATGGTGAGAGTCTTAACAAACACGCGCCTTCTTCTCCCCCCCCCCCCCCCCCACCACACACACACACACACACCTTCCGCTTTTCCATTTTTCGGCCCCTGGAAGCATCGGAGACGGAGGCCTTTTGTATCGGTTGAAGCGGGTCCCAACTCAACAAAAAGCGTTGATCCGCCCCTGTTCTTGTTATTATCGGCTAAACTCAGGGCCACATACAACGCATTACTGGTTCCGTGTCTTAGCAACCATCGTTTTTGTGCCCGTGACATCGAAAAGTACTTTCTAAAAAAATTACTAAAATGTGCGCTGCGAGCACACTAAGGCTACACAGCATGTTCACGATTGTCACTTCATTTATTTATTTATTATCCAAGTATTGTTTATTTATTTATGCATGTATTTGTGTATTTATTTATACATTTCTTTTCAGTTATTTATTCCTTCGTTGATTTATTGGCTGACATAGTCTTTGAAACATTTAGTCCGTCAACGCAACAGCAGGAGACTGACCGACCATGACAGATCAATGGTAGTGCCAGAGTATCTCTAACGCCATTCAGTCTAGAAGCCAAGCTAACTTCTGTCACTGACTAACCATGACCTATCATGATCGACCTGAATGTCGTGTATAGTAGTTTTCAGAGGACAACCGCCCTTTAGTTGTCAGTAGCAGGTTTTGTCGCGATAGTGATTCCTGATGGAATCATCGCGACACTGAAAACCTCAGTGCTGCTGACATCCAAAGGGTTGGATCCACGCAAACAAGAACGTATGCCTCAGTGGGGGAAGTTCAGGGTCTAACCACACACAGATTATTGGATGGTGACTGATTTCAAAAGAGACTCATTACATATTTATGCACACACTGTTTGTCTCCCGCAGACCTGCGAATCGCCGCCGGGAGGCAGCCAGTGTGAATTAGGCCCTATACCATGAATGCAACGGTATTACTAACGTAATTTGTTGTAAATACCAGCTATGTAACGGGCCGGCGCTTACGCATGAGTAAACGCCTAAGATCTGCCGCTACTTGTTACCTCATTATCATAAGCTTTGACAGCGTTTACTCCTAGCGTGTCAGTGTGCACGCCAACGCACCTTCGGGCAATCGCTAACTGATTTCCGAGGAATAACCTGAATAGGTTCTCGGAAATTTAACTTTGTAGGCGATGAACAGTGCATAGAAACTATTCATTTGACATTCTATCTTGGTCAAATTGACGTTCTTTGATAGGTTTGACTGAGCCATATAGCTAGGCGACATTTGCCGCGTCTGGCTATGCGAGTGTCTGTCCGTATAATAATAATAATAATTACGGTATTTATAATGCGCTTATCTTATAATAATTATAACTCTAAGCGCGCACTCACAACTCGCACACGCATGCGCACGCTTTAGACAATGACTCACGTAACACAAATAGTGAAGATACATTACGACGGTCAGCTTGGGCTGGGGAGTGTGGTGATATAGTGCTAGAACTGTTGAAAGAGATGAGTTTTGAGGGCAGACTGGAAGGAGGAGAGCGAGTGTTTCTGACGGAGAGAGAGTGGGAGAGTGTTCCAGGTGGTTGGACCGTATACTGAGAAAGAGCGGGGGCCGAAAGTGCTGAGTTTGGTGCGGGGGATGAGGAGTCGGAGAGGGTCAGAGGCGGAGCGGAGGGAGCGGGGAGGAGTGTAGGGGTGAAGTAAGTTGGAGAGATACGCAGGAGCGTAGTTGTTCAGGGATTTGTAGCAGAGAGACAGTATCTTGTATTGGATGCGTTGGGGGATGGGGAGCCAGTGAAGGAGCTTGAGCAGGGGAGTGATGTGGTCGGATTTTTTCTTTCTGAGGACGAGGCGGGCAGCATTGTTCTGGACGCGCTGGAGAGTGAGAGTGGTGGAGTGAGGAAGGCCAGAAAGGAGAGAGTTGCAGTAGTCGATGCGAGATAAGATGAGAGAGACAGCGAGTTTGGTGGCAGCTTCGGTAGTGAGGTATTTTCTGATCTGACTGATGCGGTGGAGGTGGAAATAACATGCCTGGGCCGTGGCGGAGACGAAGCTGGTCATGGAAAGAGAGGAATCGAGGATAACGCCAAGGTTCTTGACCGAGTCAGAGAGGGAGATGGGGGTGCTGTCGAGTTGAAGGTGGAGAGAGGGAGAGAGCTGGGAAAGTTTCTGGCGAGTGCCTACCAGCATGGCTTCCGTTTTGTCGTCGTTCAGTTTGAGCTTGTTTGCTGTCATCCAGTTTTTCACGTCCTCATAGCAGTCAGCCGTGCGAGTCAGTAGTGTCTGAGTGTTGTCGAGTTTGTCTTTGTCTAGTAGTTGTGAGTCGTCAGCGTAGAGGTGGTGGTGTATGTGGTGAGACTGGATGATGTTGGACAGGGGGGAGATGTAGAGTGTAAAAAGGACCGGGCCCAGGACGGACCCCTGAGGAACGCCGCAGGAGAGCCTGACTGGGTTGGAGGAGACGCCGTCGATGGTGACGGACTGCTGTCTGTCGGAGAGGTAGGAGAGAAACCAGGAGTGAGCAGAGTCAGTGATGCCAAAGGAGTGGTGGAGGCGGTGGAGGAGGATAGTGTGGTCTATGGTGTCGAAGGCGGCAGAGAGATCGAGTAGCGTAAGAAGGGAGATGTTGCCCGAGTCAGTGGAGAGAAGCAGGTCGTTTAGGATATGTAGAAGGGCAGTTTCAGTGCTGTGATGTTTGCGATAGGCAGACTGGAAGGGACTGAGGAGGTTGTTGTCGGCGAGGTGGAGGTTGAGTTGGTTGAGTACGACCTTCTCAAGAAGCTTGGACAGGAAAGAGAGATTGGAGACTGGGCGGTAGTTCTTGAGTTCGTTTGGGTCGAGGTTGTGTTTTTTGAGGAGAGGACGGACGATGGCGGACTTGAAGATATCGGGGACGGAGCCATTTTCTAGAGATGTGTTGATGATATGACGTGTGACAACTGTGTAAGGCCGTCTCAGTGACTGCCGGTTGACGGTCATGCGAGTGCGAATTTAGAAGGGACAAGGACTTCCAGCTATCGCTGATTTCGTCCGGGGGGGGAGTGGGCCAGGGGAGGGGGGGGGAGATCGTTGGCCTGACTGTCTGTCGCTCCGTCGCACAGCGGCTGGTGGTGTCGCCGGGGCCGGGTGGTTGGTGGTGGAGGAGGCGGGTGGTGTGGCCGGTGGACCGTTGCTTCTTAGTACCAGGCTGGGGGGTGTTGATATGCCAGCCACTCAAAAAAGTCTTGTATGAGTGGTGGCGGTGGTGGTGGTGGCCGGAGGTACCGTTGCTGGCTGTGGAGGGGTCTAGGGAATTGGGGTGGCGGTGGTGGTGGCCAGTGGAGCCTGGGTCTGGGTGTCGGGCGTTGAGTTGGGCGGGGTGGGTGGCGATGTTGGGGTGGCAGTCGGAGGTAAGGTGGCGGCGTGGGGAGTAGAGTCCGGCGTGTCTGTTCACGGAAGCGCTTTGGTGGTCTGTTTCGCTTCCGTTGGCCTGTGGCTGGTTGGTTGGTTGGCGGGCGTGTTGACGGTCATCATTCGGCGGGCGGTTGTATAGTTTTGCTGGTTTGTCCTTGTCGTGTTAGTGAGTGCGTTTCCTGAACTCATTCAGTCCGACGGCCGTATTTCCCAAATTTTGGAGGCGTCACCTACTGACTATGCACCAGTTGCAGGAGATGGATCGACCATGACAATTCAAGGGCAGTGCCAGATTAGCTTGGCGCCGACAGGCGCCAAGCTAATCTGGCACTACTCTTGAATTCAAGTATCATGGTCGACCTATCTCCTGCTACAGTGCGTCAGGGCTAAATGGGTTAATAATACTACTAATGTATAACTCTTCTATAGCGCAATATCCCCACAGAAAGGCTCAGAGCGCTTTACATCTAGATAATCTTACTAGGTGAAATTAACTAACTAAAGTACTGACAGAATACAAAATACATTCATTCATAAGTACAAATGCACATTAACACAATACTAAAATAATAACCGTAAAACATTTCATTAAAAACCCGTTCAGACTTATAGATAGGAAAATGTAGGGTTTATCAATCCATTTCAAAGGCCAGATTGAAAAAAGAAAAAAAATCTAGCCCTGAAAATGGCTGAAGATGGCACATGGCGAATATCATGCGTGTCGCTCACCACTCAGTGAGGCCTTATCTCATTCAGCCCGACGCACGTATTTCCCAAATTTTGGAGGTGTCATCTAACGACTATGCACCTGTTGCAAGAGATGGATCGACCATGATAATCCAAAGTTAGTCAGTGCCCAGATTCGTTTGGCGCCGACAGGCGCCAAGCTAATCTGGCACTACCCTTGAATTATCATGGTCGACCCATCTCCTGCTGTAGTGCGTCAGGGCTGAATGGGTTATATATTTGTCGCGTTAGTGCCGTGCGTTTGTCTGTCTGAGGGAACGAATTTGTATTTGTCGTGCCAGTGCGTGTCTGTGTGCCTGCCATTGTGCCATGATGCTGTGTACGCCTGCGTGTTTGTGACTGACCGGCCGGGCAGCATGTACTTTTGGATTTTATGGCAACCACCGTAAGTCAAAAGTCTAGCACCCATGATAATACTGACACTGTGAGAGTCTTTTTAACCCATATCATAACAAAATGAGGCTAAAAGCTTCAAATTCAGTTCACTGCCATATGCCGCAAGCTACATTATAGTAGTACTTACAGATAAGGATATAGACCAACGGCTTTAGTTCAAGGGTAGTGCCAGAATAGCTTGGCGCCTAGAGTCAAACTTCTTTCACTGCACTGGTGTATTCCGAACTAGGGTTAAACGCTCTGCGTGTCGGTAGCGGTTTTAGTCGCGATGATTCTTACAGGAATCATCGCGACGAAAACCGCTACCGACACGCAAAGGGTTAGTTTTTGTTTAAACCCACGGCAGCATTATCAACTGCTTGGCGAATACATCTAAACTAAATTTGCCTCTGCTAACTTGTTGCACGCATGTCAGTACTATCATGGAGCCACAGTCATAAGCAACCGCAACCAGTGCCTGCGTAACTGATGCGGTTCTACTTATGGAGCTGCTGTTAGGGACATAACCAGTACAGGTTCCCGCGACATAAAAAATATGTACAATTGTACTTTCTGTGTGTGTTTAGTCACAATGTTATGTGTGTGTGAATGCACTGTCACGTAGCTACAATATACATGTGCAGTTAAGATAATGAATCTCTCTCTCTCTCTCTCTCTCTCTCTCTCTCTCTCTCTCTCTCTCTCTCTCTCTCTCTCTCTCTCTCTCTCTCTCTCTCTCTCTCTCTCTCTCTCTCTCTCTCTCTCTCTCTCTCTCTCTCTCTCTCTCATGTTTCTTTTTTAACAGGACAGTTTGTAAGAGAGGCGTTTCGCCTAAAACTTTATCCTGTCAATAAAACGTTTCATCATCATCATCATCATCATCTCTCTCTCTCTCTCTCTCTCTCTCTCTCTCTCTCTCTCTCTCTCTCTCTCTCTCTCTCTCTCTCTCTCTCTCTCTCTCTCTCTCTTTTTATACCATGGACCAGATTAGATATATATAAAACCAGCCTTTTGTTCTCAGGTGCCAAAGCTTGGAGTGAACTACCGCTTCAACTTAAATCCATTTCTGAGTTTAGTACTTTTAAAACTCGTTTGTAGAACATCTTTGTATCTTGCTTTATACTAATTGAACGAACTACAAAAAGCGTTATTATTATTATTATTATTATTATTATTATTATTATTATTATTATTATTATTATTCACCGTTATTTGTGTGTTTTGTGCACATTATTTGCATTGCTTTTGTATAATTGTTCAGTTTATATATTTATTTTCGATTTATTGTGTTTCTCTTACTCGTTTTTATTGTTCATTTTGTAACATAGTCATTTTGTTCATAGTTGTTCATAGTCATGAAATTGTATATTCTAATCTTCATTTTATGATACGATATGGCATCAAGATCAAATGTGTGTGTGAGTGAGTGAGTGTGTGTGTGTGTGTGTGTGTGTGTGTGTGTGTGTGTGTGTGTGTGTGTGTGTGTGTGTGTGTGTGTGTGTGTGTGTGTGTGTGTACACAAAAGCCCTAAAATGGGTGAATTTCTTTACCATCCTTATGGAAAATGGGTGTGTGTAAAAATTCTGGGTGCCCAAGTCAGACTCCCATTTTTTTCTGAGGGTTGTTTCTGCATTGTCTTGCGGTAAAAAGTTATAAAAAAATAAAAAAAATCAGTTTTTCCCATTTCGGGATTCTTACATGCACTTTTGTGTTTAAAAGGCACTCCGTTAGTGTGTTTGAATTTGTCCCAACAGTGTGTGTGTGTGTGTGTGTGTGTGTGTGTGTGTGTGTGTGTGTGTGTGTGCGTGCGTGCGTGCGTGCGTGCGTGCGTGCGTGTGTGCGTGTGTGTGTGTGTGTGTGTGTGTGTGTGTGTGTGTGTGTGTGTGTGTGTGTGCACAAAACTTCTAAAATGGGGGTGTGTGTGCGACATCACCCTTCTCAGCTATAAATAACTTAATACCTGATTGGTCGACTGCGTCGGTGAGCCGAAGTGAAACGGAGAGATACGAAAGGTAGGGGGGCGGGGGGGGGGGGGATTGTAGTTGTGTGAAGGAGTAATTTGTTTATGTTGCTGCAAAATGAGGTTTGTTATTTCAGTGTGTGGTTGTTTTGTAAAAAAAAAAAAAAAAAAAAAAAAAAAGGGTTGAGTTGTGTTGTGCTTCCGGGGTCATGTGGTGGCAGGTGATGTCTAGTGGCAAATTTGAGAGCAATATATCTGTGCGCCAGGGACTTGGGCAATGTATTTGTATGCGAGCAACTTGCTATGAAGTTAAGTGATTGTATGAGTGCGCAGTGTCAGAGAGGACGTGCACTTTGGGGGACGCTGCTGTTGTCTTGTCAGTGTCCTGCCCGACCTTTTGGTTCAACCTGTTGCTTTGTTTGTAGGTTTGTAGGTGTTGTGAATGCTTTCGTTTTGGCTGCATCTCCTCTTGGATTGTATGCACAAACTGATTGAATGCAAATGACGTCACACAGTCAGCGTCGTTACATGCGTCGTCTGCTGCAGTCGGTCGTTTAGTGCAGTAGAAAGAGTGCAGGCTTGGATGGGCCATTTTTGGATATAATGCTAGGTCAGAGAAAGAAACCTAATGTTGCCAAAAGGTGTAATAGTAAAGTATTGTTTGTGTGCATGCTGCCCGTTTGAGGGAAGGTCTGGAAAGTCGAGTGCTGAGCGAAGAGAGAAGGCGACAATGGGAAAAATATCCAGCACGATACGTTGGAATAGATGCATAACAGTTACGACACGCTTGTAAATTAAAACACTTTTAATATTAACAAAAATTGAGTTAAAAGAGGTTTTAAAACAGTTTTAATAAAACTGTTGCCCGATACGATTCTAAAAGCAGCAATTTCTTAGTTTTAAACCGTGTACCGCGCCATAAACGCCGCGATTGCTTCTCAGTCTTAGCTGTCCTATAATGTGGAATGTGGGACTTGGCCAACTGGATCCATCTGGTGCACTCCAAATGTGTATTTGTGAGTGGTTCGACGTGCAACTCGGTGCGCGCCTCTGAAATGACCGACTGATTCCACTGATAATGAAAATCTTTCATTCATAAGAGAGCATTCAGCAGCTCTATAAAACTAAAAGTGATGACCCCCCACCCCACCCCCACCCCTCCCCCACCCCTCCCCCACAACCCCACCCAAACAATCATAATAAAATCAACCAGAGGTATGTTTAGTGAGGTATTTGTTCATTGTGTGTTGTGTCATTGTGCTTGACATTTTTAATGCAGGAAAAAGAAGGAATACACATTAATGAAAAAGAAGCATCAAATATTCCGTGAACTTTACCTTATTACAGACGCCTAATTTTCTTGAGATAGTCCATGCTAAAATGAATGATTTGAAGAGGACACCCATTTTCACTGTAATGCCAGTTTTTGTGTGAGAGGCACCCACTTTATTGGTAAAAACCCATTTTTCTCCATCCACTGGCTCTGTTTCTAGAAAATGTCTATTTTATTTTAAGTTGTAGAGCTTAGTTATAAGGTGAGTTCTAAACATTTGCATCAACTCCAGAGCCCTATAATAAATAGAAATATGGGAACCCATTTTCACATAAAATGGTAGGTAACCCACTCTGAGGCTTTTGTCTCCGTGTGTGTGTGTGTGTGTGTGTGTGTGTGTGTGTGTGTGTGTGTGTGTGTGTGTGTGTGTGTGTGTGTGATCGGTTCATAGTTGTGCATACACACACACACACACACACACACACACACACACACACACACACACATTGCAGCCACAGCCACCAAACTAACAGTCTGCTTAGTGTGTAGCGAAAAATCACCATTGATATCAGTGTCCAAAGATGTAACTTATTATGCATAAATTTAAACAACTTGAAAAGAACCAATACTAACGATCATCATCATAATCATCATCATCATCTAGCGACTAAAATCGGTTTAGCGGTTTGAACTCTATCGCCTCCACATAGTTTCACTTTTGTATTGCCACCGACATCTTCACCTTGAAGGGAGGTGTGTGATTCTAGTGTATGATACTCCACATTGAGACAACGTATCATCAGCTACAGTTAGAATCAAATTGGTTCAGCAGTTTCAGAGATATCCCATGCACAAACAGTCGGACAGACATTCTCTCAAAGTAAGTCAGACATACCCACCATTGAGGGATATTTCCTAAAACAGTTTAACGTTTAAAGCTTAACCCGGTCAGTGCGGAGCAAATCTGACCACCACCAACTGCAAGAGGTATAGATCCTCATAGGCCCCCGCAGCCTCCTCACGATCCATACCTTGTCGTCGTGGGGGGGGGGGGGGGGGGGGCTTGTATATCTCAGTGCCCGGGAGAGCTATACCAGTAGGAGCTTATGCTCCTGGCAGGGTCACCCAAACTGGACAGGCTACAGGACCACCTCTCCCCGAAGCTAAAGGGGTTGGCTTAGGGCTAACAACCCTATCCCTAAGAACCCAGATCGACAACATTTCAAGAAACTCCGTCCCTGGAAGAGGAAGGGCTCTCATCTCGAGAGCGTATGACGTGTTGTTGTGATAGCCGCAAGGAAGCCACAACGCCCACCACCCTTTTGTCAACCAGGAAAACCTTGACCATCGGATCATGGAACATCAGGACAATGTACGAGGCAGGGAAAAACAGCACAAATAGCTGCCGAGATGCGCATTTGCAAACTAGCTTAGGGCTCAGCGAGACCAGATGGTTACAGTCAGGACAACTGAGACTGACAACGGGTGAACTGCTGCTGTACGCAAGACATGAGGAAGACAGGGCTGCACACACAGAAGGCGTGACACTTTTGTTGTCCAGAGAGGCGCAGAAAGCAATAGTTGGCTGGGAAGCCCATGGACCAAAGATGATGACTGCTTCCTTCAACACAAGAAAAACATCAAGCTAAACATTATCCAGTGCTACGCACCAACAAATGACAGCAGCGAGGCAATGAAAGACCACTTCTATGGTAGACTGCAAGCTGTACTGGACAAGACGATGGGCAAAGATATCAACATCCTGATGGAGGACCTCAACGCCAAAATAGGAGCAGACAACACATGCTATGAGGAAGTGATGGGCCCACACGCGCTTGGGGAGATGAATGAAAACAGAGAGAGGTTTACAAAAATCTGTGCACTGAACAACATGGTCATCGGAGGCAACATCTTTCTACACAAAAGGATGCACGTGGATGTCTCCGGATCACACCACCGAAAAACAGATAGACCATCTCTGTATCACCAGAACGTTTAGAAGATTACTTGAAGATGCAGCAACCTCCTGGTTACAACACTGAAAATGAAGCTAAAAAAGAACTTCACAGCCACACAAGCCCAAAGGCAGAAATTCAACGTTGGTTTCCTGAAAGACCCAAGGACTCAAGAAGACTACAAGCTCATGCTAACCAACAAGTTCCAAGCGCTGTAAGAGCTATATGACGAGGAAACTGACCTCCACACCCTGTGGAAAGGAGTGAAAGATGCCAGCACATCAACCTGCCAGGAAGTAGTAGGACCAAAGAAGCCCCAACAGAAAGAGTGGATGAAAGCAGGAACCATGCGCAAAATACAGTTGAGAAAAGAAGAAAGAAGCTGTCAGCACCAGCCGCACAAGAGCAGCAAAGGCAGCAGCACAAGCCGAGTACACAGAAGCCCACAGAGAGGTAAAGCGAAGTGTGAGGATGGACAAGCGTAACTATATGGACCACCTGGCAGAGGAGGCAAAGCAAGCTGCAGCAACAGGCAACATGAAACAACTGTACGACCCAAAAATTAACGGGAAAGTACTGCCGGCGGGAAACATCTATCAAGGATAAGGAGGGACAGGTCACCATGGGGACAGAGCAGCAACTGAACAGGTGGGCAGAACACTTTGAAGAGCAGCTGAACAGGCCAGTGCCAGCAAGCCCGCCCGATATCCAGGCAGCTGACGTGGACCTACTGATAGACTGCGGCAAACCAACCAGGGATGAAATCAGGAAGGCCATTTTGAGAACAAAGAATGGTAACTTACAAACCAGATAGGTGAGGCTAGCGCTGGCAGAATTGGACACATACCAAGGGGAATTACTCAGCGCTGGACAGACAAACAGTTAGATCTCCTGCCCCCGCCTATCAGGCACCCAGTCGCCAGCCCACAGAGAAATACGCAGGTATAGGCCTACAACAAGACCAAAGAATGGTAACGCTGCAGGCCCCGATGGCATCCCTGGGGAAGCACTGAAGGCAGCTACTGAAACCACCGTTGAAATGTTGTTCGCTCTGTTTGAAAAGATCTGGGAGGAAGGAGACATACCAGCAGACTGGAAAGAGGGCTACCTCATTAAGATACCGAAGAATGGCGACTTGAGCAAATGTGCAAACTACAGGGGAACCACACTAATTTCAGTCCCAGGAAAAAATCTTCAACAGGATAATCTTAGATAGAATGAAAGACGTAGTGGACCACCATATGAAAGACCAGCAAGCAGGATTCCGAAACAAACATCATGCACCGACCAAATCGCAACATTGCGCATCATTTTAAAACAGTCCATCGAATGAAATTCGTCCCTTTATGTACATTTTGTTTACTGTGAGAAGGCGTTTGACAGTGTCCACCAAGAAAGTTTCTGACAGCTACTCCGGCACTACGAGGGAATGACCTGTAGAGTCGCCAACAGTGGCCAGTTCACAAGGTGTTTCGAGCTTACAACTGGAGTCAGGCAAGGCTGCCTGTTGTCACCATTCCTATTTCTCCTGGCATTTGACTGGACTCTGAAGAAGACAACAGCAGGGAAAAGATATGGAATTCAGTGGACACTGCGGAACCAAATCGACGACATGGATTTTGCTGACGACCTTGCCTTAATCTCCCACAGTCTCCAGCAGATGCAAGAGAAAACATCCCACCTCTCAAATGTCTCAGCCCAATTGGTCTCAACAGCCACGAAGGAAAGACCAAAGTTCTAAAGCTCTACGCAACCAGCACAGAATCATTGACGCTTAGAGGGGCCCCCTAGAAGAAGTGTATGCGTTCACATACCTGGGGAGCGTCATCGACAGACGTGGAGGCACAGACGCAGAATCGGCAAGAATCGGGAAGGCGAGAACAACATTCCTCATGATGAAAAACGTGCGGAGCTCCCGCCAGCTTACAACACGCACCAAGACACGTCTCTTCAACTCCAACGTCAAGTCGGTCCTTCTTTATGGAGCAGAAACCTGGAGAACCACAAAAACAACTACCGGGAAAATCCAGACATTCATCAACAGCTGCCTTCAGAGAATCCTTCGGATCCGTTGGCCAGACACCATCAGCAATTGCGACCTATGGCAGAGGCCGAACCAGCTTCCTGTAGAACAAGAAATCAGAAAGAGGATGTGGAGATGGATAGAGCACACCTTGCGTAAACCAACCACAAGCATCACCAGACAGGCCCTGTCGTGGAATCCACAAGGCAAAAGGAAAAGGGGGAGACCTAGAAACACCTAGAGAAGAGACTTGGAGGCCGATACCAAGCAAATGGGGTACAGCTGGAAAGAGATGGAGAAAAATGCCCAGGACCGCGGACGCTGGAGAAAAGTTGTTGATGGCCTGTGTTCCAAGAGGGGCAACGGGCCCAACTTTTAATGTTCCTGTGACATATAGCGGTTTTTGTCTTGAATTACCGAAGGTTGCAGAAACACAATCAGCGGCAGCTGGCACTAAACGTTTAACACTTTGCGTGTCGGTAGCGGTTTTAGTCGCGATGATTCCGCTACCGACACGCACAGGGTTAACGTCTTTTGTCCACCGCACAAGTGATTTTAAATAGAGTCTGAGCAAATATGATCTGTACAAACAGACATTGTTTGGAAATCCAAACTGGGTCAAACTTACATGTCCGACACGTTAGGCCTTTAGATATATACTAACGAGCAAAAGACTGAAATGCGACATTTTCGGCACGGTCGGAAACCACCGCCTTTCTTTTGCTCGGCACAAACATGCGACGTTGCATGTTCGTGTGGGCTTTTAATCCACAGTCGAAAGACGTGCAGTTTGGACCTGCCTCGGGTTTCCGGAAAACGTCTATTTTTACTCCAGATGGATTCGAACTTGCGAAATTTCGGACGACAGCACCATACCACCATAGCAGCACGTTGACTTAATCATATAATACTCAGATCGACCTGGGTCACTTTGGCGTACCCGCGCGCGCTGTGCGAAACTGACCCGGGTCAATTTCGTGTGGTAAGTTTGGCGTGAAGCTGGTAAATTTCGCGGTGATAGTTTCACGGCGTGCACGAAATCGATCAGGACACCGGCTGGGAAGTGATAGAGGTGCGCTGAGTCTAACAACAATATTTGGATGACGCGTAAAGTGTTCATGTTAGGAAATCGTCAGCAGTACATGTGTATCATATATTAAATCTTAAACTCCCAGAACTAAATGACTTCGATTCTATAGAATGGAAGTCATTTAGTTCTTGGAGTTTAAGAGTTAACTCATTCAGCCCAGCGAACGTATTTCCCAAATTTTGGAGGAGTTATCTAAAGACTATGCACTTGTTGCAGGAGAGGGATCGACCATGATAATTCAAGAGCAGTGCCAGATTAGCTTGGCGCCGACAAGCTAATCTGGCACTACCCTTGAATTATCATGGTCGACACATCTGCTGTAGTGCGTCAGGGCTGAATGGGTTAACGACTGTCACTCGCAGTTGACCAGTGTTATTTTACGGGCGTATAAGCTTGACAGACAATGAATCTTGTGGTCTGAAATTGTATGTGATTGTACTCTGAGGTGCACTACTACAGCCGTGAGAACGAACTGCTCCAGACATTGAAAAGATCGATAAACAAAAAAGTTGACAGGTCAAGTTCTGACAGCGTGGCACTTGAAAACTGATAAGGGCAATATCGTCTGCCGGTGTGTGTGTGTGTGTGTGTGTGTGTGTGTGTGTGTGTGTGTGTGTGTGTGTGTGTGTGTGTGTGTGTGTGCGCGCGCGCGCGCGTGCGTGTGTGTGTCTACGAGCGTGTGTGTGTCAGCGTGTGTCAGTGTCTGTCTGTCACACGTCTGTAAGATTTTATTCTCTGAATTCTTTGACTGTTTGTTGTACTGATAGTATTCACAGAATAAAGTCTTAAAGATGTGTGTGTGTGTGTGTGGGTACACAGAACCACTAATTTGGGGGACTTTCTTTACCATCCTTCTGGAATCTGGGTCGGTGTAAAATTCTGGGCGGCCAAATCAGACACCCATTTTTTCTGAGGGTTATTTCTGCATTATTTTTAATTCAAAAGTCAGAAAAAAAAATAAAAAATTGGATGTCTCATTTTGGCAGGTTTACCTAATATTGTGTGCTTTAAACGCACTGGGCCAGTGTGTTACCGCGGAACCAAACATCGTTCGGCTGCGCTGAGTGAACTGAGTGGTTTCCCCTTCTATTGTCTCTCGTCCCGCCAAGTCGCCGTTCCATCAGGTAAGATTGTTTTTATGCAATATTTCTTAGTTAAAAGCACGCCCAAGTGTACTTCTTCAGCGCAGTAATTTAACTGAGATGCTCCCAATCAGATATAATTGCACAGTAGCCTATATGGACCCGTTTGGCCGAGAAAACTGAGTCTGCTACGACCCGCGTCTCAGCCTGCTGCTCAGACCGTCAGTCTTGTAGTAACAGATAATAGAACCCCACGAATTTAACAAAAGCTTTCTTCTTCAACGAAAGGAATTTGTTTAATAACACATTACAAGGTCAATCTGTCACGCGATTGGGTTGCTTTTTTTTTCTTCTTCTGACATGTGTGATTGTGAACGAAATGTAACTTTCCATGTTTGTATGCATGCACTGTTGAAACAAGATGGCGCCAGATTTGAATCCTCGTACGCAAAACTACCGCGCGATTCGAAGAACAGACTTCCACGAATATTTTTTTTTTTTCGGATTTTGCAACTGAAGTGTCGCATTTTACTGTATTGCCAGTTATTGTTCGTAGGGGCAGGGGGTACTGCTGTAATTATGTATAATATCTGATTCAAAATGTTAATGGTTTACATGGTTGTATTTGACATGATTGCAGCAACACCGTTTTGGTCACACTCAGCACTTTCTGCACACACCCAGCGCCGGATGGCAGCAGGATGTCCAAAACCATCGGGATCTATGGAAGTGGACAAGCACGCCCCTTCCTGGCACATGACCAAGGCCCATGGCAAAATTAGTCAGCAGCAGCATGATGGCCCAGCGTCGTCTGTCGCAGAGGGTGCGTCTGCTAGGAGGGTGCATAGACGGCAGCGGAATGCCCCCAATTACAAACTGGTAAGTGATTCTATGATCATTTTCATTTTATTGGCTCGCGTGCGAAGCAAAAGTGAGTTTATGTTCTGGGCCACTGGTCGTCTGTCTGTCCGTCCGTCCGCGTCCATGGTAAATGTTAACAGTGGCATTTTCTCGGAGACTTTTCAAGCCACATTCTTCAATCCAGACCAAAATGGTGACTGCCAAGCGTGTAATATGCAAAGAAGTACCCAACGGAGAAAGAAACACGCTTAGAAAAGACGGGTACAACACAATTTATTAATATTTCGGGTAAATACCCTTTGTCAAAATAGACAAACAAACAAACAGAGAGATTAGCCGCTACTTATCTTCATTGGCAGAAAGAATGTGGCAACTGAAGGAGGTGACGTAAAAGAAAGAAAAGGAAGAACAAAAGTGCGGAAAAAGTAAAAATGACGTCAACGAAAAATCGTAAGAGAGAGACTCGGAAAGAACCTGAACACGAGAGACAAGAGTGTGTGCAAGCACGTGCAGGAGCGAGCGAAAGAAAAGGCGTGTAGATGAGGCCAGAGAAAGAGAGAGAGAGAGAGAGAGAGAGAGAGAGAGAGAGAGAGAGAGAGAGAGAGAGAGAGAGAGAGAGAGAGAGAGAGAGAGAGAGACGGAGAGAGAGAAAGAGAAGGAAAACGAACGGGGAGTACCCTTGGGCACGAAGTAGGCGGAGTGTCTAATACACAAAGCCTGCTAAACACCAACCCGAAGGCAAACTTTATATCACCTTCAAGTTGAGGACTACCTCGGGGACTACATTCTTCAAGCTTGGCCCAAGGATACTTTGTGGCAAGATCTTTGTAAACATACCAATTTGAGTGATCTCTCTCAAAGGGTCACGTGGGGTTGACAGATGTGTGAAAAATGCTTACATTTTCAGAAAACATGGATTTTGCTTTCTTGTGCAAGGCCCCTTAAACCAAAATTGGGCTGCTTTTGTACTAATGCAGCTTTTTTTTTTCTTTACTTTTCCAGTTGGCAAATGGAGCCTGGGATGGGCCTGAGACTGCCGAGAGTGCAAGCGCATCGCAATACAAGGACAGTGATGACGAGGAGTTTGTTCCTGGCTCAAGCTCACAGGATTCAGACGGTGCGTCACCATCAATCTCTGGGGTCTCTGACACAGACAGTATTGTATTGAATATGTTAGATTTCAAAGTGGCTGTTACAGGGTGGGCAGGTGTCAGTGAAGCAAGTACCAGCAAGGTGCAGTGTGTGTTAGGGGATGAATTAGGGGGTGGCAATGACAATGTGGATAGGCAGAAGGAACATGATGTTGGGGGTGGGGAAAGAGCGCTTACCAAAGAAACGGGTGTGCACGTGTCGCAGAGAGGGAAAGGAAAGTACAAAGGGGACAAGAAACATGCATGCAAATTTTGTGGCAAGCTTGTTTTGAAAATGAGCACGCACTTACACGATGTCCATGCAGATGAGGCAGATGTTGCTAAAATTTTGATAATAAAAAAGGGACTAAGCAGAGACGTCAAGCATGGATCAGAATACAAGATGAGGGGGATTACATGCATAATGTTGCAGTTCTTGAAAAGAAATCAGGATGTTTGATTCCTAAGTATCGCACCAAAACTAGTAAGGTAGACGACCTTCTCGCCTGTAGCCATTGCAAAGGGCTCTATCAAAAAAAGCTGATCTCTGTACACTCAAAACGTTGCTGTCAGAAACAAGGAGGGTTTCAGTTCACTAAGAGAGGTGAGGCTGCTCAACGTGGGCGGCTAATGATTCCAATACCTTTAGACGTTGACTTTTCCTTCTATCATAAGGTTATAGCCAGACAGAGACAGGATGAGATAAGCCGTCTCATCAGAACTGACCCTTTGCTTTTGGAGTATGGAAAGAGATTATTTGACCGCAGGGACATTGAAGAACACACAGCTGGGCAAATCAGCTCCAGGATGCGGGAGTTAGGGAGACTATTAAAGATTCTTAGAGTCAGGTCAGAAATGAAAATCGCAAGTTTAAATGCTGTGGTCAATGCAGCTAGCTTTGATCATGTTGTACTGGCTGTAAAAGAGCTAGCAGAATTTGATGAGGACACACATCATTTCAAAAAAGGCAATCTTGCAATGCGCATAGGCCATGCTTTGAAAAAATGTTCACAGATCAAACAGTCGCTGGCATCCAAACAGCTTGGGAATGGTTCAGATGACAGGTGGCGACAGGAGCTCTCTGAGGCGCAGCGCTTTGACTCTGTCTTCACCGGGGACTGGTACGATTGTGTGTCAGCTACAGCAGCCCAGTCGGTCGGGAAAATGACCATGAACAAACCCAAGCTGATCCCATCATGTGAAGATGTGAGGAAGGTCCAACAGCTTCTTGAGACAAGGATGGTTTCGGAAGATTATCCGACAGTGGTTAAAGCAACTCTTTGCGCTGTATCACTTTTCAACCGAAAACGAGGGGGAGAAGTTCAGAGAATGAAGGTATCAGACTTCCAGAATGCTAAGATTGGATCGATCACCAATCAAGATATCTTGAAAGGTCTCACAGAGGTTGAGAAGAAAATGGTGAATCATTTTCAGCGAGTGGAAATCAGGGGCAAGTTTAATAGGAGTGTTCCCATTTTGCTGACGAAGAAGATGATGACAACTGTGGACAGAATCCTTCAAATGAGGCAATCAGTGCCAGCTCTCGCCGGTTCCCAGTACATCTTTGCCACACCTTCTGGTCAGAGGCCTTACAGAGGCCATGATGTTCTGAAGGAACATGCACTGCAAGCGCAAGTGTCAAACCCAGCCATGTTCACATTTACTCAGTTACGGAAGCAGGTTGCAACTTTGGCTCAGGCCATGGCCATCTCGGAGTTAGACCATGATCAGCTGGCAGACTTCCTTGGTCATGATATTCGGATACATCGCCATATCTACCGCCAACCTCAAGACGTCCTTCAGAAGGCAAAAGTGGCAAAGATTCTTCTGTCAGTTAACAATGGGATGACCGATTTTGAGAGTTGCATTAGAGCTGAACTGGGCGATGATGAAGAGATTGACTTTGACAATGAAAACACATCAGAAACTCACAGAGAGGTCGCTGGGGAAACAGCACCTGTGAATGAAGCAAATAGCAAGTCAACAACACAGGAATCATTGAGCATGACCGAGAAAAGACGTCCAGAGCCTGATGACAAACTAGATAGTTTTGATGATGACAGTTCTGCATCGGCTCCTGTTCGAAAGAGAGCTAGATTTACAAGGAAACCACGGGGGAAAGCTGAAGAGAAAGCTGTTGAAACTCGTTTCAAGACACACCTCGTCGTGAACAAACTTCCTAGAAAGGCTGAGATACAGCAGGCCATTGCAGGAGACCCTGCACTTAGACATAGGCGCTGGACAAACATTAAGGATTACATCCGCAACAGACTGAAAAAGTTACAAAACAAATGAATTGAGATTCTCCGACACTCGCGTCATTTTCCTTTTCATACATATTACAAGAGTGTTCATTATTATTGGGTTGGTTTCAGCATGTCTAGCTTGTTTTTGTCAATGGAACTGCAAATGGAACGACGCTTGGGGACGAGAGACAATAATAAGGGGCAAGAAAACCATTGTCAACATAAAGATTTTTTTACAAGAGTTCTACTATGGGGTTGGTGCACCTGCATCCTTTTGTATGCTGTATATAGCATGTAAAACTTTGAAAAAGGAACTGCTGATGGAACGGCGCTTGGGGACGAGAGACAATAATAAGGAGTAAGAAAACCATTGCCAACATAAAGAGAGTGCTACTATGGGGTTGGTGTGCCTGACTGTATATAACATGTAAAACTTTGAAGATGGAGGAGGGGGGGGGGGGGACGAGAGACAATAATAAGGAGTAAGAAAACCATTGTCGAGATAAAGATTTATTACAAGAGTGCTCCTATGGAGTTGGTGCGCCTGCATCATTTTTGTATACTGTATATAACATGTAAAACTTTGAAAATGGAACTGCTGATGGAACGGCGCTTGGGGACGAGAGACAATAATAAGGAGTAAGAAAACCATTGCCAACATAAAGGAGTGCTACTATGGGGTTGGTGTGCCTGACTGTATATAACATGTAAAACTTTGAAGATGGAGGAGGGGGGGGGACGAGAGACAATAATAAGGAGTAAGAAAACCATTGTCGAGATAAAGATTTATTACAAGAGTGCTCCTATGGAGTTGGTGCGCCTGCATCATTTTTGTATACTGTATATAACATGTAAAACTTTGAAAATGGAACTGCTGATGAAACGGCGGTTGGGGACGAAAGACATTAATAAGACAAAAAGAAACAATCATTGTCAACATAAAGACTTATTACAAGAATGTTATTATTCGGTTGTTTCGAGCGTGTATAGCTCTGTTTTTATCTGATGTACACCTGGATCATTTTGTATGCTGTGTAACATTAAAGAAGTACCCAACGGAGAAAGAAACACGCTTAGAAAAGCCGGGCACAACACAATGTATTAATATTTCGGGTAAATACCCTTTGTCAAAAAAGACAAACAAACAGATAGACTAGCCGCTACTTATCTTCATTGGCAGAAGGAATGTGCTGCACATTCCTTCTGCCAATGAAGATAAGTAGCGGCTAGTCTATCTGTTTGTTTGTCTTTTTTGACAAAGGGTATTTACCCGAAATATTAATACATTGTGTTGTGCCCGTCTATTCTAAGCGTGTTTCTTTCTCCGTTGGGTACTTCTTTGCTTATTACACGCTTGGCAGTCACCTTTTTGGTCTGGATTGTGTAACATTCATTAACCTTACTTTGCAACTAAACAGTGGCCCCCACCCAGGTCTGCCCTGGGGGACTTGGGTGGGGTCAATTACTTTTTAGTTCCTAGGGTCACCCTGGTCAGCCCCAAAGGGTGGGTTTTCCTCTCAATTCTGGGGCATGTGTTTCTGTCTACCCTTGGTCAATTGACTTGTATTACTTGTATTTTCCTTTTTTTAAGCTCTCCCTGCTGTCTGCGCTGCCTGTATCTCTTGAAAAGAAGTACCCAACGGAGAAAGAAACACTCTTAGAAAAGACGGTTACAACACAATTTATTAAGATTTCGGGTAAATCCGCTTTGTCAAAACGGACAAACAAACAGAAAGATCAGTCGCTACTTATCTTCATTCGCAGAAGGAATGGGGCACATTACTTTTGTGAACAAAGATAAGTAGCGAGTGATCTCTCTGTCTGTCTGTCTGTTTTGACAAGGCGGATTTACCCGAAATCTTACTAAATTGTGTTGTAACCGTCTTTCCTAAGCGTGTTTCTTTCTCCGTTGGGCACTTCTTTGCATTTTACATGATTGGCAGTCACCTTTTGGGTCTGAATATTGTTTTTGTTTGTTTTGTTTGTTTGGTGTTTTTTTTGTTTTTTGTTTCTTTTTTTGTGGGGGGGGGGGGGGGGATGGGGGGGTGTATCTCTCTTGATTTTGGATGTGTGTTGCTAAATGATCTTAGGTTTACTTAGCGTATTAGACTGGCTGGCGACATGCATTCAATATTCTGTTTATTATTTTATTTTATTTTTTTCCCCTTCATTATCAGTGCTGGCACGTCCGGACGTTCAGCAATGTGTTTTTTTTTCAGTGTGTATAGCTTGTTTTTATCTGATGCACGCCTGGATCATTTTGTATGCTGTGTAACATTAAAGAAGTACCCAACGGACAAGAAACACGCTTAGAAAAGATGGGTACAACACAATTTATTAATATTTCGGGTAAATACCCTTTGTCAAAATAGACAAACAGACAGAGAGATTAGCCGCTACTTATCTTCATTGGCAGAAGGAATGTGCAGCACATTCCTTCTGCCAATGAAGATAAGTAGCGGCTAATGTATCTGTTTGTTTGTCTTTTTTGACAAAGGGTATTTACCCGAAATATTAATACATTGTGTTGTGCCCGTCTTTTCTAAGCGTGTTTCTTTCTCCGTTGGGTACTTCTTTGCTTATTACACTCTTGGCAGTCACCTTTTTGGTCTGGATTGTGTAACATTCATTAACCTTACTTTGCAACTAAACATTGGCCCCCACCCAGGTCTGCCCTGGGGGACTTGGGTGGGGTCAACTACTTTTTAGTTCCTAGGGTCACCCTGGTCAGCCCCAAAGGGTGGGTTTTCCTCTCAATTCTGGGGCATGTGTTTCTGTCTACCCTTGGTCAATTGACTTGTATTACTTGTATTTTCCTTTTTTTAAGCTCTCCCTGCTGTCTGCGCTGCCTGTATCTCTTGAAAAGAAGTACCCAACGGAGAAAGAAACACTCTTAGAAAAGACGGTTACAACACAATTTATTAAGATTTCGGGTAAATCCGCTTTGTCAAAACGGACAAACAAACAGAAAGATCAGTCGCTACTTATCTTCATTCGCAGAAGGAATGGGGCACATTACTTTTGTGAACAAAGATAAGTAGCGAGTGATCTCTCTGTCTGTCTGTCTGTTTTGACAAGGCGTATTTACCCGAAATCTTACTAAATTGTGTTGTAACCGTGTTTCCTAAGCGTGTTTCTTTCTCCGTTGGGCACTTCTTTGCATTTTACATGATTGGCAGTCACCTTTTGGGTCTGAATATTTTTTTTGGTTGTTTTGTTTGTTTGGTGGGGTTTTTTTGTGGGGGGGGGGGGGGGGGGGTGTATCTCTCTTGATTTTGGATGTGTGTTGCTAAATGATCTTAGGTTTACTTAGCGTATTAGACTGGCTGGCGACATGCATTCAATATTCTGTTCATTATTTTATTTTATTTTTTTCTCCTTCATTATCAGTGCTGTCACATCCGGACGTTCAGCAATGTACAACCAATCGGGACGAAAGACAATAATAAGATAAGAAAACCATTGTCAACATGATAAACATTTATTACAAGAGTGTTATTTTTTTCAGTGTGTATAGCTTGTTTTTATCTGATGTACGCCTGGATCATTTTGGAAATGTCTGTAACTTTTTTTTTTTTGGTTACTGTAAAGTACACTTTGCATACTGTGCATTGTTTCTAAAGTCACAGGAAGCATAAACCTTAGCTGAGTTGGTATACCTCGCCCTCTACCTAGGTTAAACGCACCAGCGGTGCCACTGTTGCTATTTTCGCATTGGACCGGTCATGTGCACCAGAACTGCGCGCGCAGGTTGGCTTGTGCACTTGTAGTGTGGTCTCGTTCGTTCACACAGAAGATTGTGATCGCAGTCGGGAAAAAAAAGGTTCGTTTGCGGTTTTAACTTGTAGCCTTTTATCTCCCCGAACACGCCAGTTTTGTGTTGAGATGGCGGAGGCTTGAGTCATGCCCAACACCATGTAGTGCGCTCATTTCTCGAACTTCAACTTTGACGGTGCTTTCTGCCACAAACGACGCAGATGTCGCAAAAATCACCTCCATTGAGGATTGTAAAAAGCTATTTTTAAAATCTGCCAAATCGCGTAATGTTTCATGGTGCTAGCATAAGGATGGATGCATAATTGCTGGATTGCATATATGGGAAAGGGTTTATTCTTTATTCATGTTATTTTGCAGCAGTCAAACGAAGCTCACGTGATTCTTTCTCCGAGGTTGCCCATTACGGGTGCAGAAAGCACACGCTCTAAACCGATCGGATGCACCAGACCAGTCCGAACGACCGGTATGGTGCCAATATAGCAACATTGGCACCACTGGTGCATTTAACCTAGACACTGGACGAGGTATACCAACTCGGCTAAACTTTATTGTCGCACTTGCTAGAACTCGGTATTATATTTCTCTCTCCATTTTATGAATAGAGGCACATAAGTCGCGGTAACCCTTTACGTGCCGAACTTGGGCAAGAACTAGTTTTCCTCATCACAAAGTTGGCAGAAAAAGGTTTTACTGCTCTTGATTGTTTGATTTGAAGTGTTTACAAACAATTACTGTGTTTTTATATGCATGCACCTTTGATGTGATTAATAAAGGCTGAAGTTTCAAGTGATTGATTTCCTATGTTGTCAGTTCATTAATTAATGTCAGTGTTCTGTTTTGTCATTTCAACTCATTCTACCTCAAGGCCGGAATCCCCAATTTAATGTTGAAGTCATCTTCTGAAAACTGCGTTGCAGGGCAGGACACAGATCGACCACGATAGTTCAAGGGTGATGCCAGAATAGCTTGGCGACCATAGGCGCCACTCTATTCTGACATCAGCCTTGAACTATCATGGTCGATCTTTATTTTGCTCTGGTGTGTCTGGGGTAGAATAAGTTAAGTGTTAGTTTCTTCGTCTGGGTCTTTTTTTGTCTTTCATATTTTTCCACACTTTTTAACCTGCATCATACTGAGGCTTAAAAGCTTCAAATTTGTACACTGCCATATATGCAAGCTACATTACAGAACTTACAGATGAGGACATAGACCAATGGCATTATTAGTTCAAGGGTGGTGCCACAATAGCTTGGCGCCTAGAGGCTCCAAGCTATTCTGCCACTACCCTTTGGACTATTTTAGTCACACTTGTTGCACACACTGGTGTATTCCAAATAATAAGGGTTAATATTTAAAACTCTGTTGCTGTTTGTCTCAAACTGCAGAGTACATTTTTTTTTTTAAGTCGTTTAATTTCCAGAATTCTCGCATAAATGCCATGATAAACTGTTTTGCTTCAGAAGGACAAAACGTAGCAATGTTTAAAAGATTTCCTCTGTAAAAATCATAATCGAAAGGTTACAGGCCAGTGTTCATTCAATTTTTGCACCATACAATGTTAAGAATGTTAATGCACATTAAGTTGAAAAAAACAAAACCAAAAAATGAATGTGAAAAAGAAGTATTCCATGAACTTGACCTTATTACAGACGCCTACTGTTGTGAAGACACCCATTTTGACTGTAATGCCAGTTTTTGTGTGAGAGAGACACCCACCCACTTTATTGGCAGAAACCCATTTTTTCGGCATCTAGTGGCTCTGTTTCTAGAAAATGTCTTTTTTATTTTAAGTTATAGAGCTTAGTTATAAGGTGAGTTCTAAACATTCGCATCAATTGCAGAGCCCTAGAATAAATAGAAATATGGGAACCCATTTTCACATGAAATGGTAGGTAACCCACTGTGAGGCTTTTGTGCGTTTGTGTGTGTGTGTGTGTGTGTGTGTGTGTGTGTGTGTGTGTGTGTGTGTGTGTGTGTGTGTGTACTTGCGTGCGTGCTGTCGTGCATTTGTGTATCGTGTGTATCGTGTGTGTGCGTGCGGGCGTGCGTGTGTTTGTGTGTGTGTGTGTGTGTGTGTGTGTGTGTGTGTGTGTGTGTGTGTGTGTGTGTGTGTGTGTGTGTGTGTGTGTGTTACACTTCTGAGTTAGAGGTGTTGAAGCAAAAAAACACATGTCTGACATGTTAGGCTTTAGATATAATATGCTGACGAACAAAAGTGTTTCCGATGTTTCCGAAACTTCGTCTGCTGCTTTAGTGCTTTGAGGCTAAATTTGTTAACTGTTATTGCCATCGGGGCGATCATAAGAAAAGTCGGTAAATAAACAACCTTCCGCGCGTCTGCCAAAGTGATCAACCCATGGCCCAGGGTCCATCTGGCGTGAGAGTAATTTATTTTGGCGTGAGGTCGTCACTCCCCTGACGCAAAATAGTCGTACATTAGAGTGAGCCCGGGTCGACTCTGGTGGGTTACACAGACACCCGGATATCCTTTGGTTCATTCTGTCACACACAACACTTTCTCGTTTGCAGCATCGGCCGAACTTTGTAACGACACGAAGAGTTGTGCCGTTGTTGCAGGTTTTTCCCCTCCTCCGTTGATTGATTGATTGATTGATTGATTGATTGATTGATTGATTGATTGATTGATTGATTGATTGATTGATTGATTGATTGATTGATTGATTGATTGATTGATTGATTGATTGATTGATTGATTGATTGATTGATTGTATAATAATACCGCCTTTTCCCCTTACAAGTTACACTCAAACATTCAGAAGATCGCGCAATTAAAATTATTGCCATGTGCACTTCTTTTGGTGCGACTGATTTCAATGCTAGAGCAATTGTTTGTACACGACAAGTATAGACAGATCGCTGATCGAAATGAAGGTCAAGGACGCATGCACGCAGTCTTTCAGAGAACCTTCTTTCTCAAAAATGAAAAACAAAATATTGCTGTTCATTGTCAACTTGTCACGACCAAACGTAACACTGTACAAAAGTTGCGAAGCCCAGCAGTCGTGGTGACATAGTTGCCATGACTGAGTCCTGCGTGACAAAACGAAGTCAGTGATATATCGCGAAGACTATTAGACAGCATTTTTAGCCCCGCTCCCATGCATCCGCAGTTATCTTTCTCGGCCCGCGGCCGCGAAATTTCATTTCCCAACCGATTTCCCGTAACGCAATCTCCATGCATAGTTTTGCCTGTCGGCAGTGTCCAAGTGTGGCCTGTCGGCAGTGTGTCCGAGTGTGGCCTGTCGGCAGTATCCTAGTGTGGCCTGTCGGCAGTATGTCCGAGTGTGGCCTGTCGGCAGTGTGTCCGAGTGCGGCCTGTCGGCAGTACTTAGTGTGGCCTGTCGGCAGTGTGTCCGAGTGTAGTCTGTCGGCAATGTGTCCGAGTGCGGCCTGTCGGCAGTGTGTCCGAATGTGGCCTGTCGGCAGTATATCCGAATATGGCCTGTCGGCAGAACTATGCGTGTTACGGACTCGGTTGGGAAAAGAAATTACGCGTTCGTAAGGCCACCAACCATCTCCCGTACGACTTGAGCTCAGTGGCAATGAAGTAGCTTGGATAGAACCGGTATGGCATATCAGGAAAAGACCTTACCTAATTTTGACTTGGTAGGGCCCTACTGCTCTGGCGCTATATCGTTGTGGGAAAAAATCAGTACAGTATTTTGTATGTTGGTCCTTCCTCCCTCTGACAAAATAAGAGCAGAGTGTATTTTTAAAAAGAAACAAAATCTGCATTCACCTCCGAAATGCATTGTGTATTGTGTATGAGATGCAATCAGAGAATGCAGACTATCGCCACAATACTACCCTCACCGCAAACCCCATCCCCCACCACCACCCCAGCCCCACCCCCGCTACCATTCTTCTTAGATAACGGCTCCTATCTGTGCTGAAAATCTTCCTATACCACCACAGATATGCACCATAATTGACAGGCCCTAAGGTCCAAATTAACAGACCAGCATACCAATCCTTTAACCCCTTCACTGCCGAGGTAAATTGAACACCACCCATTTGCGAAAGGTATAGAGTCCCAACGGCAATAGACCGATCCATTCCTGGGGTGAAATGTCAAACACGCTTAGCCTCTCGACCAATCAAGACGCTGTAGACCATGTGCATCTGTTTGCCAAGTTGAAGGTCCGACACAACTGATCATTATGCTTGTGGGGCATGGAAGGGCGTCGATGTTTCAATTATTTTAACCAATTTCGGCGGTATTGGAGATGCCTTGAAAGCACTGTTGTTATTAGGGGAGTGTACTCAGATTCCCTATTAGGGAAGTGTACTCAGATTCCCAATACCCCAATCGATATCCAGTTGTAGAATTTTGTTCCGTTCCCGAAGCCTTTATCACGACTGACTGGAATACACGAAAGACTGGATACTGCGAAAAGCCTCCGGTCGCCGGCCACATGGTCAACTGAACCCTGAGAAAATCACAAGACATCATTACATATGCTCGAAAGTAAAATTTCTACTTTTCCGTGTTCCACCATAGTATTCACAGGCCGACTCGATCGTTTGTACTTACATTTGGTCTGCTAAATTGGATCATAGATCTGTCAGTTGTGTGTGAAGCATTCGTGCTAAACTGTACCGTAGATCTGTCAGTTGTGTGTGAAGCATTCGAGGGTGTACGCTGACCCAATATGGCTGTGAGAGTGAGTGAGAGACGCCTCACTGATGTAATCAGACTAGCACAAGCAGACGTTTTCTTGGTGATTGTCTGCACGAGAATTTATTTTAGAAACTCAGCAGCGGGACAAGCACATAAATTACCGATTACTGATAATACCTTCGGAAAGAGCGCATAAAAATATGTAGTAGTGCAAAATTTTAAAGCTCTGCTTTTTATAGTTTCTGAAAAATCACAGCTTGATTTGGAAAAAATGCGACGATTTTCGCATTTCCTAAAATGCTACGTTTAGGGTCGCGTAAGTACATAATCTGTAGACTGACAATATCCCCACTTGCTGTACTGATTAAGCCCATTACCTAGTGTGTACCGATTATTTTACCGCTCCATTAATGGTATACCCTAGAAGATATGCCATCCTTTAAAAAAAAAAAAATATATATATATATATATATATATATATATATATATATATATATATATATATATATATATATATATATATATATATATATATATATATATATATATATATATATATAAAATAATCAACGTCGAGTAGCGTGCTTTACTACGCTTGCAGTCTACACTAGCACTCGAGTAGCATGTTTGCCAGATCATAGCAACTAAAGGGGCGGAGCCAAATAAAAAGTGGGTCGGTCTATTCCGGGGGCTCATAAGGATGTACACCTCTTGCTGAAACCACTTTGTGTGTGTGTTCCTTCGATGGTTTGGGTCCTTAGACGGTGAATTTACAAATTGGAAAACGCAGTCCGCGTTCACTGCAAGATGAAGGAGTCACAGTGATCAATACATTTTCTGCAGCTTGCTACCATCGTCGGACGGTTGACGTGCCCGGTAAGAAGTGAGAAGAAAACGTGAGCACGCTCCAGCTCGCAAGAGACATAGATAGTCCTCGTGAGCCCTCGCGAATGTGGGGTGCTCATGAGGATCTATGCCTCTTGCTGAGACCAATCCGCATCCATGCATTTTGGACGCTCGTGACTATTACTGGTCGTTGAACGAGCAACGATTTCAGAAACAGCAGTGTACGTACAGTGGCAGTGAAGTGATTAGTAAACTGACGAATCGCTAATGAGGGTTAACGTACTAACCTATTCAGCCCCGACGCACTACAGCAAGAAATGGATCGACCATGATAATTCAAGGGTAGTGCCAGTTTAGCTTGGCGCCTGTCGGCGCCACGATTATCATGGTCGATCCATCTCCTGCAACGAGTGCAAAGTCGTAAGATGACGCGTCCAAAATTTGGAGTTGAATGAGTTAAAAGAACAAAGCAGCGACCTAATGAAGCAGATTGCAATGCTCGGTGTTCAACAACGTTTGGTCCAGACCGCCGCCATGGATTTGTGACGTGCGGTGCAGTCTTTTTTTTTTTTTTTTTTTTTTTTGTCAACGTCAGTGATAGAGCTGAGCTGGTCATAAAATTTATTTTTTGTCATCGGGTATAGCCCAGCTCGAAGCCGGATGGTTTGTGAGGGTGGGCGGCGGGGCTTTCGGGAAGAGTTTCACACAAACATCGTCACTCCAAAATCAGCTTTCGATTCCGGAGGAGTACACGAACCGGAAATTCCCTGTGGTTGGTTACGCTATATAAGCTCACCTTGCATGGTGAGACATCATCAGAGCGTATCGCCGTGGACAATGTGCATAATCTAGCCGACAGACTTGTTTGTTCACTGCAGGCGCCTGCAGCCGGTAAGTAGGCCTATGCAGGAATTAATGACATTAAGCGAGCACACTTGACCTATTGGACATTTGTGCGTGATCCGTTCACAAGACCTCTCACACGAACATGACAGTAACAAACTGTGTGTTACTATCATGTCGTACCTGTGTGTTTTATCCATACAGTTCACCTTTTTACTCCCAAAACTTAATGACTTCCATTCTGACAGAATGGTAGTCATTTAGTTCTGTGAGACAAGGGGTTAAAGAATGTAACGCACACAATGCCTGCTGTGCCTGCAATGCCATTTTGTACGAAGTCATATCTGAATGAACAGACTGATTCTGCTCCTAAATTATTGCGTATAACCCACTCAGCCCTGACGCACTACAGCAGGAGATGGGTCGACCATGATAATTCAAGGGTAGTGCCAGATTAGCTTGGCCTATCGGCGCCAAGCTAATCTGGCACTACCCTTGGATTAACATGGTCGATCCATCTCCTGCAACAGGTGCATAGTCGTTAGATGACGCCTCCAAAATTTGGGAAATACGTGCGTGGGGCTGAATGAGGTAATCTTCTGCTACAAGACAATCTGGTACTCAGCAGACGGCAACCGACTGTGCTATATGTTTGCTGCTCTGTGATTTAGGACCTTAAGGCTCCTGCCGTACAGTCCAAACTCACAGACTAGCGCATTATTATCATGTCACACTTTCCAGCGTCTGCAATGGTAATATACTTCCGTGCTAAAGTTAGTGCCTATGTCAGCATTGCCTCTTTCAGCTAAAGTTAGTGCCTATGTCAGCATTGCCTCTTTCAGCTAAACTTAGTGCCTATGTCAGCATTGCCTCTTTCAGCTAAAGTTAGTGCCTATGTCGGCATTGCCTCTTTCAGCTAAAGTTAGTGCCTATGTCAGCATTGCCTCTTTCAGCTAAAGTTAGTGCCTATGTCAGCAATGCCTCTTTCAGTTAACAACAGATTATTATGAGTGGTACGGTCAAATTCCCGCGAAACGTGAGAGAGTGACCCCCAGCATGAACATATGCAGAAATGATAGTGACTGCACATTGCGAAGTAGTATCGGCATTCATTAACCCATTCAGCCCTGACGCACTACAGCAGGCGGGGACGACCCTGATAATTCAAGGGTAATGAAAGATTAGCTTGGCGACGACAGGCGCCAAGCTAATCTGGCACTACCCTTGAATTATCATGGTCGATCTATCTCCTGCAACAGGTGCATAGTCGTCAGATGACGCCTCCAAAATTTGGGAAATACTACGTGCGTCGGGCTGAATGAGTTAATGCGTACTGCGCAGAGTGTTTATGTCTAGTCACAAATTTGCCCAACTGCGTCAATTAATGCAACACACGGACGGACTCACTAACACTGCACACTGACTCTCAAATCTACAAGACAGAATAGAACAAGATATCGATTATTACCATTTGGGTGTTTGCCATTTGGTTATTGTCACGATAAAATAATAAAACGATAGGTAAGTGCCTCGGAGTCGTTTCTAATACACTACATACACCAGTCAATACAGGAAACAAAACAAATAACGACCATGTAGAAAATAAAAGTCTGAGGACACAACAAGGAAGCCCATTATGTGTACCACTAGCATGTATTATCTATATTTTCTGTGTCGCATGTGGTTAAACTTTGCATTCTCACTGCTTGACATAGCTTACAACTCGTCAATGTAAAACGCATCAACTGCATAGCCATCAACTGTAGACCAGATGATGTACATGTACATGTGCACATACACAAGTACAGGTACACGCAAGCTTGTAAGATCCTTTACAAGTACAAGTATGATAGGCACCACAGACCAAAAAAAAGTTGCAAATTGCAACTTTCTTTTGGTCTGTGGTGCCTATCATAGTCCTTTGTTGAGTCATAAAAGATCATAAAACTGAGATCGCTCCATCCCTCGTTGAAGTCTGACAGAACTCGGCTGAGTTACAAATCGTGTAGGCCTATTCGATGATACTGCTCACCATTGACGACACAGCCTTTTAGCTCAGTTTTGTAGTGTAAATTTAATATGCGTGGATATTTGTAAAGCAGAGGTTTTTTTGCCAAACATAATACTTTAGTCGGACAGTTAAGCCTTGTAGTCAGTGCCTGTGTGTGGGTCTTTCCCGTTAAATACCGTTTGCACATTCGTCAGAGCGCAGCGTCGGCGGCGATACAAGATTTTGCCGCGCCGCCTGGTATGCGAGTTCTGCCGCTAGCGACGAGGCGTCAGAAAATGCATCACGGAAATAGAAAATGGTCAAAATTAGAATCCAAATGGTCAAAATTAGAATCAAAATGGTTAGATGAATAGAATCAAAATTTCATTTACTGGCGTCTTCACTGTTGATATCATACTGCATAACACACTTACTCACACACACACACACACACACACACACACACACACACACACACACACACACACACACACACGCACAACACAACACAACACAACACACACACACACACACACACACACACACACACACACACACACACACTGGCGTTCACAACAAAAGGGAAACATTACAATAATAATCTTATGAAGAAACGCAATATTCAAAACTATTGAGAAAACTGTCTCAGTCGGTAAACACAAGATCTTTTGCTAGATGTAAACGCTACGCGACAGAAGATATTTGATATACAAGATTGTTGCGCCGTCAAAGACGTGAGACTAAAAGTCCTTTGCATTGCCATTGTAGACAAGTGGGGACACAAACTTGAAATTCCGACGTGCATTTTTTTTTTAAGTTGTCAGACACCTGTCGCAGCACTATCAGCTCCAGGGGTTTCGTCAGTACACGGCAAATATTACATGTGCTGGTCTGTGATTTTGGACATTACGGCCGTGAGCCGTAAGTCCAATTAAAGTCCCAGACCAACACACACATATTATTTAACGGGACAAGTACTGCATATTTCTGTTGCAAAGTATATCAATAGATGCATGCATATGTGTGCGTGCGTGCGTGCGTGCGTGCGTGCGTGCGTGCGTGCGCACGCGCACGCATATATGCATGTGTGACATTACAGAGGAAGAGGAGTCTTCGAGGCTGAATAAACTTTACAGAAGTCAGGAGAATCTTTAAAACTCCCGATTGAACGTATTTCATGATTTTGTTAAGAAGTTCCCAACGGAGAAAGAAACACGCTTACAAAAGACAGTTACAACACAATTTATTAATATTTCGGGTAAATACCCTTTTTCAAAATATTCAAACAAACAAATAGAGAGATCAGTCGCTACTTATCTTCATCTAGATCGCAGAAGGACTGTGGCAACCATTCGACGTAAAACTAAAATAAAATAAAAACAAAAGTGCGTTAAAAAAAAAAAAAAAGACAAGTAAAATAAAAATGACGTCAACGAAAAACTCGTAAGAGAGAGACTAAGAGAGAAACTGAACATGAGCTACAAGAGTGTCCGTAAGCGCGCGCGTGCACGAACAAACATGAATGCGTGTGCGTGAGGCCAGAAAGAAACAGAGAGAGAGAGAGAGAGAGAAGAGAGAGAGCGGGACAAGGGAGGTGGGGGGGGGGGAGGGAGGGTAGGACTAGCGCGTAAAAGATACTACCTAAAGGCATCGCATTATTGCCCCATTGGGCCTGCCGAAAACTATCTAATAGAAGGGGGCCGAAGGGGAGAGGACAGTAAGAACAAGGAGAAGGAATGTAAGCGTACTCAAACAGAAGCGACGCAGTAAGGTAAAGTACAGTTAGCAGATTAGAATGTCACAGGTTAGTTCAAAAAATGTTAATCTTTCATATTCATCCTGAGTGGTGCCATATTCATCGCAGTTTATTAATCAGAAATTTTTCTCGGTCTTTCCTGGCCCAGATGATATTGCTGGCTTGCATAAATATCGGGTAAAACACGTTGGAGAGGTCGACTCCACTCTTTTATCACCCATGCATTTCCGCACGAGAGTTCCGTGTGATTTCATCAGTCACTAATGTCCGCTCACCTCAAGGTTCGGCGTCGTTGGAACCGGCCGGTCCTGGAACGGCCGGGCCCTACCACTTTTTCAAACGGCGGAGCACAGAGAGTGTGCTTGTGGAACTCAGGCGTTGACGAGCCTAGTCTAACACGTCAACATAACATAATGTATTCGGGACGACTATATAGTGATGCACAATGCGCCAAAGGCGATCTGGCCGACGTCGGCCCGATGGCCTGTGCGTGCTGGGGTTAAGGTCCTCAGGTTTGAATGCATTTACGTGCTGGTTTCTAATGGTGGGCCTTTTTCGGTCACGACTCGTAGGGTCCCAAATCACACATCAATAAACCTTGTGCACAAATCAGTGTGCCATCCGTTCATCCTCATTGCATTTTTGTTGTTGTTGTTGTTGTTGTTGTTTTGTTTTGTTTTGTTTTGTTTTGTTGTGATGGTGGATTATTACCTCCCATGATTATCTACCAACGTCACTGATATCTATTGATTTATTATCATTTTTTATGTGACTTGTGTATCAGCTGTAGACTTTGACGATGACCTAGTCACCATAAAAACAGAAATGCTGACATGATCTGCGCGTGTGTAGGCCTAAGTGACACAACTAATCTGAGTCGGTCTCGAGCGAAAGCAAAAGACCCTCGAGCCGACGTCAGCCGCAGTGGGCCCGCGCACGGCCGTGCACGCACTACAGCGGCCGAAGTCGGCCCGACGATCTGTTGCTTACCGGGTTATCAGTCAATAGGTGCATACATATGCTTCCGAGCTGGACGTACTGATGACACTAATGAAACAACAGGCATAGTGGCGGAGTGTCCACAGGGCACGGTTTTCCGCCGCGGAAGGAGACTATCGGTACGTCTTTAGCTCGAGACTTTCGTCTCCGACATTGAACCCCCTGATCGGACCTGTGGGACGAAAATACAAAATGTTTCCGGCTAGTAACTCTACAGTATGCACGGCGGTCACTCATTGTTTTCGTAGATCACGTTCGTCGTGAAAAAAAACATTAAACCGAGCCAACAACCCTGTTTATTCATAATGACATCTTCTACCATTCATTCCTACTTTGAAAACATTACAAGAAGTTAACCCATTCAGCCCTCACGCACTACAGCACGAGATGCGTCGTCCGTGATAATTCAAGGGTAGTGCCAGATTACCTTGGCGCCTGTCGGCGCCAAGCTAATCTGGCACTGCCCTTGAATTATCATGGTCGATCCATCTCCTGCAACTGGTGCATACTCATAAGTTGACGCCTTCCAAATTTGGGAAATACGGTCGTCGGGTTGAATGAGTTAATACATATTAACGGCCACGGCCCAGGCATGCTATTAAGCCCACCTCCGTCGCATCAGTCAGATCAGAAAATACCTCACCACCGAAGCTGCCACCATACTTGCTGTCTCTGTCACAGTCTTATCTCGCATCGACTATTGCAACTCTCTCCTTTCCGGTCTCCCTCACTCCACCACTTTCACTCTCCAGCGCGTCCAGAACAATGCTGCCCCGCCTCATCCTCAGAAAGAAAAAATCCGACCACATCACTCCCCTGCTCAAACTCCTTCACTGCATCCAATATAAGATTCTGTCGCTCTGCTACAAATCCCTCAACAACTACTCTCCTACCTATCTCTACAACCTACTTCACCCCTACAATCCTTCCCGCTCCCTCCGCTCCTCTTCCGACCCTCTCCGCCTCAGTCCACATCCCCCGCACCAAACTCAGCACTTTCGGCACCCGCTCCTTCTCCGTCTACGGTCCATTCACCTGGAACACTCTCCCACTCTCTCTCCGTCAGAAACACTCTCTCTCCTCCTTCCAGTCCGCCCTCAAAACTCACCTCTTTCAATAGTTCTAGCACTGTATCACCACACTCCCCACCCCCGGTCAAACTGACTGTCGTAATGTATTTGTGGTACGCGAGTCATTGTCTAAAGCGTGCGAACAAGTATGCGTGCGCGAGTTGTGAGTGCGCGCTTAGAGTTATAATTATTATAAGATAAGCGCATTATAAATACCGTAATTATTATTTATTATTATTATTAAGTTTCGGTCCGATCTTCTTTTCATGGTTCCAGCCCCTTCGTCTGAGATGACGTTAGATGCAACTCCGTTGTTGATGCCGGTGCATCATAGTGTAAAAACTGCCCGGAGAACCGGAAGTACTTTACGGAGTGATTCGAATCATGTGCGGTCGGATTTGTCAGGAAGCTTTATGGTGCACTGCCCTTGACGTTATCTTCGTCTAAGAAAAAATAATGCAACGCTGGTTCCATCTGCAACTGAATCCCTTTGGATTTCATACATTTTTTCCGGTTTGAAAATTCATTTTGACAGATCAACCTGTACGTTCTCTAGCAGTGTTTGCTAGACGTGACGTTACTTGTTACTTCTTTGACAAAATGTGGGGCCCGCACGTCCCCATTACGTCATGTGCATGCTCCGGAACTCGCCCCGTCGAGCTCATTTCAAAGTTGTTCCTATTGTTATGTAGGAACAACAAAAACAAATACTCATATCTCAGTCAACATAAATACACGCATTTTGGCTCTTGTTAACCCATTTAGCCCCAACACACTATTCAAGGATATGGATCGATCATTATAATTCAAGTGTAGTGCCAGATTAACTTGGCGCCAGGCTAATCTGGCATTACCCTTGAATTTGAAAATCGATCCATCTCCTGCGACTGATACACAGTCGTTAGATGACACCTCCAAAATTTACGGGAAATGCGGCCTGGGGATACATGTGTTAATCTACGCTATGTCCTTTAGAAGTCGCTGGCAAAACATGACCATTGCTGATTTGAACAGACGTTTTGTGATTCCAGCATTGGACGTCCTCATCTTGGTGAGCTGCATGTGCGGGTGTTCTGACCTCACGTGGGCACGACACGCAAAGGACGTCGATCAAATGTACACTCAACTGCACTCGAGAGTCCACCCACTGCTTAGATTACACTCACACCTTGGCTGATACCTGAGCCCCGCAATTCTCAAAGCAGAAGCAGTATCCAGCTGAACTTACGTTTTTATGGAGAGCAGATGTACGTGGACGTAGTGCTCTCACTTCCTCCTTGATTTCAGTGCTGGTCTATCAGTGTACATTCGTTTGTGATTTGTAACAGACACCTGAACAAGTGTTGGCTTTCTCAGAAAGTGACCCTACAAAGTACATCGGCATGCAGCAGTCATTAGTCGTTCGCTATGGACTGAACAAGGCACCTCCGTGGCACCGATACCTTCTTAACAACGGACACTGACCACGGAACGCACGTCATCATGAAAAGATTTACCAATTGTGTTGCGCTAATATTTCTTCTTTTTCAAGCAAGCTCGGCGGCAGACAAGCAATTCACGAGCACCGAAGCTGAGACATGGAGTTTGACCTGCAATGCAAATACAAGTAACCTCTTTACTGGAACTATTAAAGAAGAAGAAGAAGACTTGTAAGTACAACACAGGCGCATTTAACCCTTTTGGTGTCGGTAGCGGTTTTAGTCGCGATGATTCCTGCAGGAATCATCGCGACTAAAACCGCTACCGACACTTAAAGGGTTCAGTAGCGCGCTGCTAGGTAGCGTTGTAAGGTATTACCGGTATAGCGAAAAACACCTATATCAGTGGCCGGAACTGCACGGTATGGGTGCCACGTACCGGCACACTGGGCTATTAATACTGAGCAGTGAACAAAACAAAAAAACAAAAACAAGTTATAGAGAAGAAAGTGACTTCTTACTGATGTGTGCGTGCGTGCACATGCGTGTGTGCACGTGTGCGTGTGTGTGTATGTGTGTGTGTGAGAGACAGACAGACAGACAGACAGAGAGAGTAAACATTTATTAAAGGATAACAATTAGGCACAATTGTGTATTCTGCCCTGTTAACTCCTAAAATTCATGAATTGAAACATTTAGAATTACGCAAACATGACAGAATGGTATCAACAAAGTAGGCCTAATGAGTATATTTAAAAGAAAAGAAAACTGAGGGGAGACTATATTTAAAAGTTTTCGGCGGTATAAATATATTGTATCGTCGAGGGGTAAAGTTAACTGTGCCTGGTCCCTCTCCCACCGACGAAAAGTTATAACCATCCGACTGCTAAACCTAAACAAACAGTTCACATTTAATCGATGCATACTTATGCATAAAATTCTTCACCATAAAACCCCATCTTACCTTCTCGGTATGTTATTTTTGAATAGTCAAAGACAAAACACGAGGAACAGTTTGTTATAGCTACCATGGGCCAGGCTCGATATATATAAAACCAGCCTTTCGTTCTCAGGTACCAAAGCCTGGAACGAACTACCACCCCAAATTAAATCCATTTCTAACTCTAGAACCTTCAAAACTCGTTTATATAACATCTTGTTACAGTAACTTACTACCTAAACGGACTACTTATATTTTATATATATATATATATATATATATATATATATATATATATATATATATATATATATATATATATATATATATATATATATATATATAATTATTATTCACTGTTATTGATATGTGTGCGCATTATTTGCATTGCTTTTTTTTTCTCCAGTTTATTTCTTCATGTTTCGATTTATTGTGTTATTGTGTTTCTCTTACTCCTTGCTGTTAATATTTCTTTTCTAACAGGACAGTTTGTAAGAGATGCGTTTCGCCTAAACTTTATCCTGTCAATAAAACGTTTCATCATCATCATCATTATCTCTCGGCTCTCTCTCTCTATCTATCTCTCACGCACACGCACGCACGCACGCACGCACGCACGCACGCACGCACGCACGCACGCACACACACACACACACACACACACACACACACACACACACACACAAGCAACAGAACTGCTGTAATAACTGATCCACACAAATAACGTTTGAAATAGCTTGAAAATGTCCTAATGCTAATAAATATTTCTTTGTTTTCCAGCATTGTGTTTATTTTACTCAGTGCTCCCGGCCAAACTTTCGATGCGGAATCGGAAGGGCTCGTCAGACTCACGGAATCAGGGTTGACTGCAAGTCCAACCCTATCCAAACTGAACAAGACACAGTACTTTCCGCGCGGACAATTAAGCCCACTGGCGTCTGCTTTTCTGCAGCTAAACACAGTCGGCCATGCCCCTGGTTCGTCAAAAGCTCCACTTATTGGTAGTGACGAAAGTATGCTCAGAAATTGGAAATACAAGTGTGAATATACAAAAAAGGATCGACTAGCAGTGATGAATGATAAACCACCGGATTTTACCGTCACAAGTACTACAAAGCTGGTTTGTTGCACCGGAGATGGCTATGCGGCAAAGATTGGTGGTGGTGTCAGCTTTCTAAGGGTTGCCATAATGAGAGCTCAAGCAGACATCACGTCAGAAAAAGCGATCTGTGAGGTTCGACAGCTGCCCGTTAAAAATTACACAGTGATAAACGACAGCGTGGTCTTCTTCGAAGGTAACATAACCAATTCCGGCGCATGCCTGGAATGTCACGTGCCCAGAGAACTAGGCTGTGAATTTAAATGCCTAATGATCAACGAATCTGGCGAAAAGTACGAACTACCCCTAAGTCACTCGTTTAAAGACAGCCAGCATTGTGAAAAGGCGGGCTCCGACGATCCAAGCTCTACAATAAACGTGCCACCATCAGCGGTCATAGCTGGCATAGTGACTGCCATTGTGGTTGTGGTTTCAATTATAATCGCCGTTGTGGTAATCTTGGTGCGCAGTAACAGACGTCGCAGTCAACACGAGAGCGGTGCAAATAACAATGATGCCGATATCCCGCTTGTCAACGATGGAGATAACCTAGGACCCAACAGCTATGGACGGCTGACTGACTCAGCGCGCTAAATAAGTTCACCGACAGCCTCGTTTTCAACTGCAATCTGTTTTCACTTCCGGTTGCTAACGTTTCAATGACCGATGTCTTTGCTAGTGTTACGCGTCGTTTGAAAATCACGATTTTTGTGTCTTTATTTAGCAATCTGAATTTTTTTCTACGCATACGTCGATAGGAAAATCAGTCGAGTTTATAACCCTGTGTTTAGATTTTTTGTCAGCCATTTCTGAAACCCCTAATTAATACCAGAGTCAACCACAGGTCACGGTATACATTTAAATTGGGAAGTTGAGGCAGTGCAAGGTCCCGTGTTTTTAAAAATAATTTTTGCCTTGTTTGAAAATTTGCAGTTGGGCTGAATGTGGGAATTTGCTGGAAATTTGTGGTTAGCTGAGAGGAGACATGTTTGGTGCTTTGATTCATACCATCCCGAGCTTATCCAGTGGACATTTGTGGGCCTATGTTGAGTTGCCTTTGGCGTAGTGATTTGAGGGGCACGCTGATTTCAGCTGTGCTTGGGTGTGGGGTTGGTAAGGAACCAGTTTCATAGCCAAGAAATGAGACGGGTCATGTGCTGTTTATTTTGGTATTTTATGCATGGCAAATGTGCAGCTGGTGGGCGGTAGTGCTTTTTAGGGAATTGAACAATTAGGGGATGACTGGGATTGACTAAGGCTAAGAGACTGGACAGTACGGAAACACCACTGTGAGTCCGTGGCCTGTCAGGTGCACCACATGCCATATGTGACATAGACCGGAAACTGGTTTAGTGTAACCAGATCAATGAGTTTGGATGGTTGCAGTTGAAAAAGTAAGAAAATCATGAAAAATTTGAAATTTTGCCAAAAAATCGCTGTGCATGCAGTTTATAGGCGTTTTGGCATGTTTTGCGTGGCAACACCCTGTTTACCTGCACTGTGAGCTAGGTTTAGTGTGTTTGCTCATTTAGTATTTTTTGTCTTACAGGTAGTCATGAGTCTTTCCTTCGACCATGAGCTGTGACCTTTGACCTTGACCTTGAAAGGGGTGGGGTTTGGGGTGTTCAGTTTGATAAATGCGTTAAAAAAATTCACTCTTTCAGTTATTGAAGTTGTGTGGGGTGGGTGTAGGGTGGGGTGGGCAGGGGTTTGGGTTGGAGGCTGGGGGGGGGGGGGAGGGGAGAGTGGGGGGGTTGGGGGCTTAAGGTCAAAGGTTAAGATAAAAACTACAATGAAACAGTGTTAGCATGTGCATTTCATCAGACAGCTGACCTCAGAGTGAAATAAGCGGCCAAAATAATGTGACCTGCAGAAGTGTTATTTTGCATGGTACTGCTACACTGGTTGCATCTGAGGTGTCATTCTGCTGTAATTGTCATGAGGAATGTCTCTGGTGTCTATTCTAAGCCAAACACAAGCACTTGTACACTGAGTAAAGCTCATTTGAGTGCATTGTTATGGGACCAGCAGTTGCAGGCACCAGTACAGGGTTTTACAGGAGTGTTGACAAGTTTGGCACACACATGCCTACTACATCTGCAAGATGAGCTGAGGTGTTTTGAGACTCTGACAAGTGTGTTTTATATAAAAATGAACTGTACATAACCATTTTTCTATGCTACCTCCTAAATCAGCACTCCAGACACTAATTAGCGTATGCGGCGTGTCCCGCGTAGCATAGTTTTAGTTGTTTTGTGTAGTCTTTTTCCTGTGGGATAGCTCAATAGACTTAATGTTTAAATTGCAGAGCTGTTTCATGACCCCTTTTGCCTAGGGAAAGATTGCCAGCAGCACATAGGGCATGGCAGCTGGTTACAGGCCTCTTCCAGCTTGTTGTCACCAGACAACAGGGTCAATGATGATGCCTGGGTGTTGTCTTTTGGGCTGCCCTAAGATACACAAGGAAATGGCCTTGGGTCTGAAAGCTCATTTTTCATCAGTGTCAGTGTCATGGTAACTGTTTTAAGTTGTCCAGCCCACCAGAAGTCAGTTTGACTGTATTGCATGCGTGTGTAAACTTGGAAAAACAGAAAAAGTAGGGGGGTAGGCAATGGAAAAATATGAAAAAAACCACTTTCATGTGCCTGTGTCTCAAATGCAACATTTCTGAAGATCAGATATATTACTTGATGTACATGCCAATTTTGGAGGCATTCTGACCATATCTAGGCTGTTTTTCATGGCATCAGATGTGCATGATCCAACACGTCAGCAGCGTTGTGAACGCCACATCAAGGCACTTCACATAATGGGCCATAACATAAAGATGCAGCAACTTTCAAGGGTGTCACTTTGGATTTGACTTAGCTATTGTCTAAGGGTTGCACTGATGGCAGATTGAATGGTGTTCAGGTGGGACAAGTTTCTCTCACAGTGTGTTCCAAAATGAGTGACATTGACACTAGTAGTGACAGTCCCAGAGCTTCGGTAGTTCCTAAATCAAGAGCAAGGAGGGCGCACAGTACAGGAGATTATTATTATCATATTATTTTCATATTTGTTTTGTAGTATAGGAGCGAAACACACACACACACACAGACAAATTGTAGTACATTGAAATTTTTTTGGACAGATTATTTAGTTTTGGCACAAAAAAAGCTTTTCTTTTGGAATCCTGTTTTGAAAACAGCCTGGGTTTGAGAAGGTTATGCTGATTCTGTAACCAGTGTGGTTGTTCATGTAAAGGCCTAATGTCAAACTGGGGATTTAGTTTTGGGATAGGTGTTTGTGTTATATTTCAAAATATGTGTAGGTAACGAGTATTACAAGTTGTTCTTTCGTAAAGTGTGTGTGTTATATTGTGTGTGTGTGTATGTGCGTGTGTGTTGTATTGTGTGTGTGTGTGTTGTATTGTGTGTGTGTGTGTGTATTTAATCAGTGTTAGGGTATTTTTTTTACCTTTATTTATTGTTTTGCTTGGCACTGTATGGTTTTTGAATTGTTTTATTAGAGATATTATTAAGTATAGGTAAACATTGTTTTTATTACCAACATATTACTTTTTATATGTGTGTTAGTACTTAGAACTTTTAACGTTAAGCTACTTTTAAACATTGTTTGTTTATATTTTAGGTTTATATATAGGTTATTTCTTAATTATGCGTGTGAGTGTGTGTGCTTGTCTGTATTTGTATTTCTTTTAAAACATGTCTTTTCATATATATATATAGACTATTTTTTATGATGTTTAACGTATTTTATCTCATAATGTTATCATAGTGTTTAAATATTTTATCCTTGTGTGTGTATGCGTACGAGCGCTTAGAGCAAGCTATAAGTTTGGTTTTGCGCTTTATAAATAAATTATTATTATTATTATTATTATTATTATTATTATTATTATTATTATTATTATTATTATTATGTCCAACTCCAAGTCCAGCAGTTCATCTTCAACCTGAAAATCAAAACAAATGAAGTCATTTGGACTTGAACACAGCAAATAACACAGCAAAAGCAACGACACTGCTAATGCATCAACACAGCAAATACATCAACACATCAAACACATCAACACAGCAAATACATCAACACAGCAAATGCATCAACACAGCATAACATAGCAAAAGCATCACACACAGCAAATGCATCAACACAGCAAATAAAATAAAAGCATCAAAACACAGAAAAAGCAAATACCATCAACACAATAGGAGCAGATAACACAGAAGCAAATAACACAGCAAAAGCATCAAAACAGCAAGGTGAATAGCATCAACAATGCAAGGTTAATAGCATCAACACAGCACACAGTGCTTCGTTTTCTGTCTGAAGTGGAATGAATTTTTTTTTTTTTTTTTTTAATGCTGTGTCTGGGATACCTGCAAATGTACTTAAGTTCTCACTTGATGGAATAAATCATAACTGTTTGAACAGTTTACTGTTTTGCTTACCATGAGAATTCGCTCAACTGTAGCGTCCATTGCGGTAGCAGACCTACCGGAAGTAACTACAGCGGTCAATCGCTTCGGTCAGGCTTCGCGAGACTCTGTTAGTGGCACAACGCGTGCGCGCTGAGTCAGTCAGCCGTCCATAGCTGTTGGGTCCTAGAGATAACGAATGAACACTTCCTTCTGTCTGTAAGTGACAATTAATTGCACAATTAGCAAAGGCCGAATGCGCAAACGGCCATCGGGCCGCCGTTGGCTCGCGCACGGCACAGCTCGATGGCCTTTGCGCAGTGGGGGTGGGGTGGGGGGGGGGGGGAAGGGAGGAGTCAACAAACATTTTTGGGGTATTTGTTCTGTTGCCATGGGACTGTTGCAGGAAGGTCTGACAGTCCCCTTACTTATATCGTCACAACTAGGTATATCGTCACAAAGTGTATCGTCACAAGGCATGTCATCACAAGGTATATCGTCGCAAGGCCATATGTTCCAGCAACGAAATAACGAAATTTGACTCGGTACGCATCATCATAATTCTTCGTGCTGGATATGTGATTTTGGAACATACCGTCTACAGCCGCAAAGTCCCACATCAAAGAGCCGTACGCGTATTTACAAAACTTTGTGAATTTGTCGTAAGCTGGTTCAGACGGTTTTGGTCAGTCCTCCTCAGAAATGGCGAAACCTGTTCTCTTCTGGCCACTCCTTTCTATAAATACAGTGTTATCAGTACGAGAAACAGCTAAAAATAGTTTGAAACGCTAACGGCTGCACAGAATAAATAAATGCGATTATGCATGTGCTGTTGCTGCCTGTCCAAACTGCTGTTAAAGTTCATTAGGTGTGTCGACAAGTCATAACAAACACAAAATAAATGGTGCAGAAACGTGTCTTCGGATTTATGCGTAATGGTACTTTAAACTCAACTCAGCCCAACACACATACAAAACAGAACAAGTCCGAGCTGGGTCCATTTTTTAAAAAAAATCCTTGTAATTTCATTAAGTTGAAATCAGTTCGATTTAATTCAATGTATGAAATTGTACTTTGTTTAAACCTTCTTTGCCAATGAGACTGTTTTTGAAATCTTTGTCCATGCAACGCCAAAGAGTTGGAGCCGTTCAAGGAACATGGGTGCAAAGTGGTGTCAGCAAGAGGCCCTCGCCTTAGGCCGCGTGTCCGGATGCGGCACGTCTCGAATGAGTTAATAAAGCCGCCCGCGAAATTACGGCTTTCAGTGTGGAACACTTCTATACCGCTGTGCGTAAAAGAATTTCGTTTGACAAGAGTTTTTTTCTAATCGCCGTTAATACCGTGCATATAAGTGCGCTAGCCTCACCTGTCTGGATTGTAAGCCTTTTCAACCAACGGTGACCGACGGTGTTTCCTGCTGGGGGCTTTGAATACGTCGGCGATGTCAATATTATGCTTGCTCAGAGCACACATGCCGATGGCAGTATTTCATTTTTTATTATATCCATCACGTCAAACGCCAGTTGTGTAAATGGATCAATCACGATAGCTCAAAAAGTAATGAAGAAAATCCTAAAGAAAAAAGAAACACGCCTTAAAAAGACTAAACTAAACACTCTAAATTGTGTTGTGACTGTTGTTGTTGTTGGTTGGTTTTTTAAACGTTTATTTCTTCGTATGCATTTTCCGTGCAGTTTTCACGCTTGGTAGTTTCGGCCTTTTTGGTCTGGAACCCAAAAATAAGTAGTAAATGGCATGACGCCAAGCCGTCCGGGCACTATCTTTGACCTTTTACGTTAATCTATGTTCCGACGAATTGTAAATCAGCAGAACTTATGATAGACACACGGCGCGTACCGCCATTAGTAAGCTCTGGGGGCTGTGTAGCCACAGGAATTCTGAAGAAGAATAGCACGACCAGCAAAATGACGTCACTATAGCTTCACGTCATGGCTGCATTGCTGGTATCTCGACGCCCTGTACACAGTGACCAATTTGTTTCACGTCACTCATCCGAAAGCCACACAGCCTCTTCCAGAGATGACTGTTTGATGGGAGTATATATAATGGATCCCAAACTTGCAAAAATGAATCCGTTATTCAAATTGTTGAAGAGGTACAACAATGGACTACCAACTCATTCAATATCTCCCTTTAATCTAGCTGTATGTAAAGTATATAGTAAAAATAACCCCCCAAAAAATAAAAAATAAAACGGACTCAAATGCGGATCAACCGGTTTTGTAAAACGGCCATTTTTTTGTCAGCGAGTAACTTAATTAAACAATTTTTTTAAAAGTACTTTGGGAGAATTAACGTAGGGAAAATATCCTAAAGTTTCAGGCTTGTCTGTCCATAAATGCGGGCTCTAGTCGCTATCACACACACACACACACACACACACACACACACACACACACACACACACACACACACACGCACGCACGCACGCACGCACGCACGCACACGCACACACACACACACACACACACACACACACACACACACACACAGCGTTTGGCGCCAAATATACGTTCTCTAGCAAGGTTTGCGTAGCTACGGGTCGTCATTTTTTTTTTTTTTTTTTTTGTTACTTCTTTGCCAGAATTCGGGCCCCGCCCGCTCAGCACATCGTGTGTATTCTACGGAACGCGCTCCGACCGGCCCCATTTCAAAGTCTATTGTATTTTCAATACGGTAGACGACAAGATGAGGGTTTTATCCCGAAGTCTAACGTATTGTTTTGAGCTCACGCGCGTTTTTCTTTAATAAACATTCTGAGTTGTTCCTGTTTTTAAACGTATCCTTCTGATTCATCTCTCTCCACCCCCCACCCCGACCCCCCAAAATCCGCACGGCAATGGCACACACAAACATAGAAGGCATACACACGGCGCTTCCTATCAGTTATACGTTCTGTGGGCTGTCGTAGCCACAGCCAGTTGAAGAATGAGGTGGGATGGCCCATGGACACAAAACCTCTTCTGTATGAGCTTGCACGTGTTTTCCATCATTTCCACAATACGTTCGAAAACATAACAAAAATAGCGAGACTCAGTGTCTTCCTAAATCAAGGAGCGCATTGCGTCAGCTCACACTCATGTAAAACACTTACCTGCTGGTGCTTTGCGTCACTTAGGAACATTGTATAATACACTGACGCGTTTGCTGCTTTGACGTCACCGTCACTGTTTGGTTCTTCTGATGAAATCAAGCAGCCCATCGTTTTACATTTTTGTCCGCATTGAATTTTTATTTTCGAAAAAGTTGAAGAGGTATAACGGTGGCTAACGAGCTCATCCAATGTCTTTCTACAAACTAGCTGTATCCAAAATTTCAACTGCATAATCAAACTTACGGACTCCAATGTGGGTCAGCCGACTTTCTGTAAACTGTCATTTAACTCTTCAATGAGACATCCAATTTCAATATGTTCGGATGGGCACCTAGACACCCCCGAAATGAAGCATTTTCTCTATTTTCAAGAGTGTACGTAAGCCAGCGTCAGAGATTGTATTATTTACACACACACACACACACACACACACACACACACACACACACACACACACACACAGGAGACGCAACCATCAGAGTGGGTTACCTAGCATTTCATGTGAAAATGGGTTCCCATATTTCTATTTATTCTAGGGCTGTGGAATTGATGCCAATGTTTAGAACTCACATTATAACTAAGCTCTATAACTTAAAATAAAATAGACATTTTCTAGAAACAGAGCCACTAGATGCCGAAAAAATGGGTTTCTGCCAATAAAGTGGGTGGGTGTCTCTCTCACACAAATGAAACTGGCATTACAGTCAAAATGGGTGTCTTCACAACAGTAGGCGTCTGTAATAAGGTCAAGTTCATGGAATACTTCTTTTTCACATTAATTTTTTTTTCCCAACTTAAATGTGTATGTGTGCTTTAACATTCTTTACATAGTATGGTGCAAAATTCAATAAACACTGGCCCGAAACCTTTCGATTATGATTTTTACAGAGGAAATCGTTTAAACATTGCTGCGTTTTGTCCTTTTGAAGCAAAACAGTTTATCATGGCATTGATGTGAGAATCAACATAATGTATTCTGGAAATTAAAGGACTTTTTTTGTGTGTTTTGGGGTACTCTGGAGTTTCAGACAAACAGCAACAGAGCATTTTGAATATTAACCCTTATCATCGGAATACACCAGTGTGTGCAACTAGTGTAACTGAAATAGTCCAAGGGTTAGTGCCAGAATAGCTTGGTGCCTCTAGGCGCCAAGCTATTGTGGCACCACACTTGAACTAAAGCCATTGGTCTATGTCCTCATCTGTAAGTACTGTAATGTAGCTTGCATAGAATTATGGCAGTGAACAGATTTGAAGCTATTAGCCTCAGTATGACTATGATGCGGGTCAAAAAGTGTGGAAAAATATCAAAGATAGAAAAAGACCCAGACGAAGAAACGAACACTTAACTTATTCTACCCCAGCAAAATTTAAGATCCACCACGATAGTTCAAGGGTGATGCCAGAATAGCTTGGCGCCTATGGGCACCAAGCTATTCTGGCATCACCCTTGAACTATCGTGGTGGATCTGTGTCCTGCACTGCAACGCAGTCTTCTGAAGACGACTTCAACATTTGGGCTTAACTTATTCTACCCCAGACACACCACAGCAAAATAAAGATCCACCATGATAGTTCAAGGGTGATGCCAGAATAGCTTGGCGCCTATGGGCGCCAAGCTATTCTGGCATCACCCTTGAACTATCATGGTGGATCTGTGTCCTGCACTGCAACGCAGTCTTCTGAAGACGACGTCAACATTTGGGGATTCCGATCTTGGGGTAGAACGAGTTCAAATGACAGAACAGAACACTGACATTAATTAATTAACTGACAACATAAGAAATCACTTGAAACTTCAGCCTTTATTTAACGTCTTTCGTCTCCAACAAACAACCAGCCATTCTTTCATTTGCAAAATGGTATGTCAGTACAACCAACCATTCTTTCATTTGCAGAGTTTTTAAAATGGCATGCAGTATATTACAAAATGATCGCCCCCCCCCCCCCCCCCCCCCCCCATAACACTCTTGTAATCAATTTTTACATTGTCATTGGTTTTCTTATCTTATTATATTGTCTTTTGTCCCCAGCCGGCTGTTTCGTTTTGCAAATCCAAAGGTTATACAGTATACAAAATGTGACCCTTTCTCACGAAACCAGTCTTAACTCGCAGCGAGCCAATCAGCACTACACGCAATAATATGTGGTGGGGGGTCAATCTGGGGCATTTTCACTTTTTGGGAGAAATGTATTCTACATACACCAAAGTATCGTATGGTTAAAATCTTTATCATGAAAAATGCCATTAAATAGGTAAAAAATGATTTTAAAAGTCTTCCCTTGGCCCCAATTATGCTGCACACAGAAACTTCACAGGCTGTTTTCTCAAAATGGCCGCCGGAGGCTTTAACAACTTTAAACACTTAAGAACAGCTTTTACAATTTTTGCACTACAGCATACAGTCATATATCACAGTAATCAGCAAACACTGTAGTTTTCATAAATGCATATATGTCAAAACATCCAAAATGCGAGTTCTTAAGACTGATTTTGTGAGAGAGAGGGTCACAAATGATCCAGGCGTCCATCAGATAAAAAATAAAAAAAAGCAGGCTATACATGCTGAAACCACCCCAATAATAACACTGATGTAATAAATCTGTATGAAATCGAAAATGCCGCGAGTGGCGGCTCAATTCATTTCTTTTGTAACTTTTTCAGTCTGTTGCGGACGTAATCCTTAATGTTTGTCCAGCGCCTATGTCTAAGTGCAGGTTCCAGCGCCATTGCATACTGTATCTCGGCCTTTCCAGGAAGTTTGTTCATGACGAGGTGTGTCTTGAAACGAGTTTGAACAGCTTTCTCTTCAGCTTCCCCCCATGGTTTTCTTGTAAATCTAGCTTTCTTTCAAACAGGAGCTGACGCAGTACTGTCATCATCAAAACTATCTAGATTGTCATCAGGCTCTGGACGTCTTTTCTCCGTCATGCTCATCGATTCCTGTGTTGCTGACTTGCTACTTGCTTCATTGACAGGTGCTGTTCCCCCCGAGACCTCTCTGCCAGTTTCTGATGCGTCTTCATTGTCAAAGTCAATCTCTTCATCATCGCCCAGCTCAGCTCTAATGCAACTCTCAAAATCTGTCATCCCATTGTTAACTGACAGAAGAATCTTTGCCACTTTTGCCTTTTGAAGGACGTCTTGAGGTTGGCGGTAGATATGGCGATGTATCCGAATATCATGGCCAAGGAAATCTGCCAGCTGATCCTGGTCTAACTTCGAGATGGCCATTGACTGAGCCAAAGTTGCAACCTGCTTCCGCAACTGAGTAAATGTGAACATGGCTGGGTATGACACCCCTGCTTCTAGGGCATGGGCCTTCAGAACATCATGGCCTCTGTAAGGCCTCTGACCAGAAGGTGTGGCAAAGATGTACTGGGAATCAGCGAGAGCTGGCACCGATTGCCTCATTTGAAGGATTCTGTCCACAGTTGTCATCATCTTCTTCGTCAGCAAAACGGGAACACTCCTATTAAACTTGCCTCTGATTTCCACTCGCTGAAAATGATTCACCATTTTCTTCTCAACCTCTGTGAGACCTTTCAAGATATCTTGATTGGTGATCGATCCAATCTTAGCATTCTGGAAGTCTGACACCTTCATTCTCTGAACTTCTCCCCCTCGTTTTCGGTTGAAAAGTGATACAGCACAAAGAGTTGCTTTAACCACTGTCGGATAATCTTCCGAAACCATCCTTGTCTCAAGAAGCTGTTGGACCTTCCTCACATCTTCACATGATGGGATCAGCTTGGGTTTGTTCATGGTCATTTTCCCGACCGACTGGGCTGCTGTAGCGGACACACAATCATACCAGTCCCCGTTGAAGACAGAGTCAAACCGCTGCGCCTCAGAGAGCTCCTGTCGCCACCTGTCGTCTGAACCCTGTCCAAGCTGTTTGGATGCCTGTGACTGTTTGATCTGTGAACACTTTTTCAAAGCATGGCCTATGCGCATTGCGAGATTGCCTTTTTTGAACTGATTTGTGTCCTCATCAAAATCTGCTAGCTCTTTTACAGCCAGGACAACATGATCAAAGCTAGCTGAATTGATCACAGCATTTAAACTTGCGATTTTCATTTCTGACCTCACTCTGATAATCTTTAACAGTCTCCCTAACGGCTCCCGCATCCTGGAGCTGATTTGTCCAGCCGTGTGTTCTTCAATGTCCCTGCGGTCAAATAATCTCTTTCCATACTCAAGAAGCAAGGGGTCAGTTCTGATGAGACGGCTTATCTCATCATCTCTCTGGGTAGCCAAGACCTTGTGGTAGAAGGAAAATTCAACGTCTAAGGGTATTGGAAGCATGAGCCGACCACGGCGAGCGGCGTCCCCTCGCCGAGTGATCTGAAACCCTCCTGGCTTCTGACAGCAACGTTTTGAGTGTACAGAGATCAGCTTTTTTTGATAGAGCCCTTTGCAATGGCTACAGGCGAGAAGGTCGTCTACCTTACTAGTTTTGGTGCGATACTTAGGAATCAAACATCCGGATTTGTTTTCAAGAACAGCAACGTTATGCATGTAATCACCCTCATCTTGTAGTCTGATCCATGCTCGACGTCTCTGCTTGGTCCCTTTTTTCATCGACAAAATTTTAGCAACGTCTGCCTCATCTGCATGGACATCTTGTAAGTGCGTGCTCATTTTCAAGACAAGCTTGCCACACAATTTGCATGCATGTTTCTTGTCCCATTTGTACTTTCCTTTCCCTCTCTGCGACACGTGCACACCTGTTTCTTCTGTAAGTGCTCTTTCCCCACTCTTTCCAGCATCATGTTCCTCCTGCCTATCCACATTCTCATGCCACCCCCTAACGCACACTGCACCTTGCTGGTACTAGCGTCACCAACACCTGGCCACCCCAAACCTGCCACTTTGATGAAATCTAACATAGTCGATACAATACTGTCTATGTCCGAGATCCCAGCAATTGATGCCGACACACCCTCTGAATCCGGTGAGCTCGAGCCAGGAACAAACTCCTCGTCACCACTGCCCTCGTATTGCGATGCGCTGGCACTGCTCTCAGTCTCGGGTCCATCCCAGGCGCCATTTGCCAACTGGAGAAAGAAAGAAAGAAAGATTAAAACCAAAGCTGCATTAGAAACAGAAACAGCCCAATTTTGGTTTAAAGGGGCCTTGCACAAGAATAAAAAGAGTAATCCCGTGTATGACCGATTTACATATGTGTGACCTCGGTGACGAGGGCTGGCTTCTGCAGCAGTCAAAATCCACGTTTTCTGAAAATGCAAGCAGTTTTCACACATTTGTCAACCCTGCGTGACCCTTTGAGAGAGGTCACTCAAATTGGCATGTTTAAAAATGTCTTGCCACAAAGTATCCTTGGGCCAAGCTTGAAGAATGTGGCTTGAATAGTCTCCGAGAAAATGCCACCGTTAACTCATTCTACCCCCAGACACACCACAGCAGGATAACAGGGGTGGGATTCTAGTAAGAAAGAAAACGCGGAAAATCAAACGACATTGGTGGGGGGGGGGGGGGGGGGGGGTTCATGTCCTTCATTTTCAGCGGCCGAAAAATCAAACGACAGGGGGGGGGGGGGGGGATAGGCACGCGTGTCCACCGTTCGCCAAAGTATCCAAAAACCGACAGGGGGAGCGAGACCAAACACACCCGAAAATGGACTTTGTTATGACACTCCTGATCTGCAGTATAAAAATGGAATGTGCGTACCAGTTTATGTTCAGATGCACACTAAACGGCACTCTGTCTTGGACAATATCCTTTTTCACCGCCATTTTCCACTGCGACCTAAAGCTACCGGAAGTGTCGGGCGATAGTGAACCAAACTACATACAAATCCAACCCATTTGAGATTTCTTTTGCCATTTAAGAAGATTTTTTTTTCGTCTTTTTCGTTGTTATTAGACGCGGAAAATAAATATGCTTCAGCGGAATTGTAAAAGAATTTCCACGGAAATCCGCGGAAACGCGGAAGAATCCCACCCTGGGATAAGGATCGACCATGATAGTTCAAAGGTGATGCCAGAACAGCTTGGCGCCTACGGGCGCCAAGCTATTCTGGCATCACCCTTGAACTATCATGGTCGATCTGTGTCCTGCGCTGCAATGCGGTCTTGAAAGGACAGGGGCAAAATTTAAGGATTTTGGTGTTGGGGTAGAATGAGTTAAAGTTTACCATGGACGACGGACGGACGACCAGTGGCCCAGAACATAAACTCACTTTTGCTTCGCACGCACGCCAGCCAATAAAATGAAGATGATCATAGAATCACTTTACTTACCAGTTTGTAATTGGGAGCATTCCGCTGCCGTCCATGCACCCTCCTACCAGACGCACCCTCTGTGGCAGAGGCTGGGGGGCCATGATTCTGCAGCATAGATCCCGATGGGTTTGGACATCCTGCTGCCATCCGGCGCTGGGTGTGTGCCAGAAAGTCCTGAGCTGGTGTGACCAAAATGGTGTTGCTGAGAACATGTCCAATACAACCATGTAAACCAACTGACATTTTGAATCAGATTGATTGTACATTGCTTAACGTCCCGACAGCCACTAGGCTTTCTCAGGAAGTGCCTGCACTGCTTGTGAAAAAAAACCCACCTAAACAGAACATTGCCATGTATGTCGCCTGCCGGTCAAATATGTTAACTCATTCTACCCCAACACCAAAATCCTTAAATTTTGCCCCTGTCCTCTCAAGACTGCATTGCAGTGCAGGGCACAGATCGACCATGATAGTTCAAGGGTGATGCCAGAATAGCTTGGCGCCTACGGGCGCCAAGCTATTCTGGCATCTCCCTTGAACTATCATGGTGGATCCTTATCCTGCCGTGGTGTGTCTGGGGTTAGAATGAGTTAAATAAACCTAACACATGGGGCCAAGACATAAAGCTAAGACCATTTAGCAACACACATCCAATATCAAGAGCTACAGGCAGTGCAGACAGTAGGGAGAGTTTTAAAAAGGCAAATTTATACAGGTGAATGGACAAAGGGTAGACAGAAACACATGCATGCCCCAGAATTGAGAGAAAAACCCACCCTGTGGGGCTGACCAGGGTGACCCTGAGAACTAAAAACTGGCAATACAGTAAAAAGCGATACTTCAGTTGCACATTCCTAAAGACCTGTTTGTGGACGTTCGTTCTTCGAATCGCGAGGCAGTTTTGCGAACGAGGATTGAAATCTGGCGCCATTTTTGTTTTTTAAAAAAAAAGTCAACTGATACTGTGCATGCATGTGGCAAGTTAACACGTCAGAAAAAAAAAAGAAAGAAGAAACAAAATCGCGTGGCAGATTGACCTTGTAATGGGGTTATTGAACGAATTCCTTTCATTGAAGAAGAAAGCTTTTGTTAAAATCGTGGGGTTCTATTATCATTTACTACAAGACTCAACGGTCAGGCCCGGCCGGAGCGGCCGAGAGGCCGAAGACACGTTTGAAAGCAGACGCCTTATTTTTCTGGGCCAAACGGGTACGGGGATTGGAGGCATCTCTCAGTTAAATAACTGCACTGAACAAGTACATTTGGGCGTGCTCTTAACTAAGAAATATTGCATAAAGTACCTCTGCAAATGCGAGAGAATGACCGGTGTGTCCGTTGGAGACGAAAGACGTTTAAGCAAGGGAAGCAACTCCGTTCATCGGTGTTGGACCAATCAAATTGATCTGAAAACACTCCGGCCGCTTCCGTGTCCACACACAGGCCCAGGGCATCCCTGAAACACAACGATGAAGTAAATCTGTTAAAATGGAGACATCGTATTGTGATATTTTTTTCTGAATTTTGAATGAAAGATAATACAGAAACAACCCTCAGAAAAAATGGGTGTCTGATCTGGCCACCCAGAATTTTACACAGACCCAGATTGCATAAGGATGGTAAAGAAAGTAACCCATTTTAGTCATTTGGTGTACGCACACACACACACACACACACACACACACACACACACACACACACACACACACACACACACACACACACACACACACACATATGCGGCCTTTCGCGGTAAAAGTACGTTCAACAGCAAGGTTAGAGTAGCTAGACATTACGTCATTTTGATCTTGTTACTCCTTTAACACAGTCTGAGGCCCGCATGCCCGTTATGTCCTTTGCATTTTACTGAACGGGCTCCGACCAGCCCCATCCTAAAGTCTACCGTATTTTCAATACAGTAGACAAAACTTGCGTTCCTACTAAGACAGACCATCCATAGCTTGGTTACAGGGGACGTGTGTGGTGTGAAGTTAATGAACATTCTAATCAGGAAAGAACTAGTACAGGTCTGCTATTTTTCCATTAAAAACAACAGCGTCCATTTACAAGAAGCATGCGTCGGTGATCCGGAGAAAGATACGGAATGACCTCGATTCAGAGAGCTGTTGCTGTTCACGAGAATGCCCCTTCTTATATGTTTTGTATTTCCTAAAAATATCTGAAATGGTCATGCAATAAATAGCTCAACTGATATGATTTCATATTTACCCTATGAAAAAAGCTTAAGTTCACTTTTGCCATAGCAAACGAGCCTACAACCAAACATTCAATCCATATGTGATTTATTTTCTGATAACCAACTCGTCAGTATCAGTCGGATAGTCATTGTTACAGATATATCAGTAACAACAGGGTCAAAATTGGTCATAAAATGAATATTAGTTTAGAAGAGGTTTGTTCAGTCTTTTAATGTAACATCGCATCAAATAGGCGATCAGCAAAGCTTTGTACTAACTGTAGGACACCAAGCTAAGCTTCAATCGATATATGTGCACTGAAGTGCGGCTGTCCACCCATCTTGAAACTGTGAGAAGAGGTACTTGCACAAGATACCAGCTGGAAATTATGTTGTGCTATGCTTGGCACATTCCAAGTTGTGATCACCCCCTTTCCGACTCGCGATCGATGGGGCGTACTTCAGATTTTCACGTTTTTCCACATCATAACATTAAATAACACAAATTATAGATAGCTAACAGATGGTACAATGAATACAGAGTCGGGCGAATACAATACAGGATTTGGTAATTTACGCACACTCATGCGCATACAAATAAAATAGGTGTCCGGCTATTGCTGATACCTCACAAATATGCGTGGGACTAGACGCATCATATAATATATGTTAGGCTTTGTAGTAATGAACGAGATGGGATGAACCATAACCCACAAAACCCCTTCTATATGAGAGCTGTCTTCGCTGTAGAGGGTCACTACCTTTTGTCTTTGAATTGATTCCGATGTTGTAATATCTACTTTTGAAAAAGCCTCGCAGATGTGCCAGTGCGCCATAGAAAACTCTATAAGGGGCGCGCGCAGTGCTTACACGTCATTGGTTTGTCAAACGTCATTTGTCATGACGTATTTGTTTGTTTTTAGGTAATTTTATATTTAACGTGATATGAGTTTCGCTTTTGCTTCAAGACATTGGAAAATGGTGACAAAACTAGAATTTCACGGTACAATTTCAGTCTTGCTATAATTTGTCTGAAAGCAGGTTGACTTTACATGCTATATTAAGTACACCTGCATGCTCTTCTGAAGCGTGTCGATGTGAGTGTATGTGTGTGTGTGTGCGTGCATGCCCGCGCTCTAAACACCCACAAGAGGCATAGATGTTCATGAGCCCTCCGGGTACATGAGCATCTATGCCTTTTGGAGATGCGCGCATATGTGAGAGAAAGAACGAGCAAGTTAGAGAGAGAGAATTACGTCATATTTAGAATATGTCTGCGTGGTGACGGAGTTGCCTCTTTTACGTCACCGCCACTGTCTGACTTTCTCCAGATGTCAAGATTTTTTACTGTTTTATTTTTTTCTGAAAATAATTAATTTTTACTGAAGAAGTTGAAAGGGTACAAAGCTGGCTAACGAACTCATCTAATCTTTCTCCAAACTAGCTATATCGGGTCAACTGAATGCTCTTCTGAAAGCGTGACGATGTGTGTGTGTGCGTGTGCGTGCGTGTTAGTGTGTGTATGCACGCGCGCTCCAAAACATCTCCAAGAGTCATAGATCCTCATGCGCTCTCCGGGCGCATGAGGATCTATGTCTCTTGGAGATGCGTGCATATCTCAGTGTGAGAAAGAGAGAGCGCGGCGCGCTAGAGCGAATTATGTCATATTTATTATGTCAATGTCTGCGTGGTGACGGAGTTGCCTCTTTTACGTCACCGCCACTGTCTGACTATCTATAGAAGTCAAGTTTTTTTTACTGTTTTAATTCTTTTCTGAAAAGAATTAATTTTTACTAAATAAGTTAAAAGGATACACAGCTGGTTAACGCACTCATTAAATGTCTTTCTCCAAAATAGCTATATGCAAAAGCTCAAGTAAATATGACAAAAATTATTACGGACTTTAATCTGGGTCAACCGACTTCCTATAAACGGTTGTTTATGTCTTCAATGAGACATCCAATTGCAATACGCTCGGAGGCTCTCTTAGCCACCCACGTAAGAAATGAGTATTTTGCCAAGTTTCAAGCTTGTGTGTACAGACATATCGGAGATTCTCTTGTTTACATACATACGCACACACATACATACGCACAGACGGCGCTTCGCGCCAAATGTACGTTCAGCAGCGAGGTTAGCGTAACTAGACATGACATACTTTTTATCTTGTTACTTCAATTGTTTGAGGTTTAGCCTGCCCGCCTTTGACATCATGGACATGCTATTAAATTCGCCTCACCGCGACCCGTCCTAAAAAGTCCCTTCTATAAATAGAAGGCACTTTAAAAAGGAGGACTTTTATTTACTTTTTACTATTTGCTATTTTAGCCATAACCTCGGAGGAGTACATCAAATTATAGATGTAAATGAGGACGCATTTTGCAACCAAGAGCATAAATTGTCATGTGCTCCTAAGGACGCATGGGCCCAGATTCGCACAAGTTATGGTAGAACGCATGTGGAGGGAATTACTTTGGGATTGTTTGTGTGTGTGTGTGTGTGTGTGTGTGTGTGTGTGTGTGTGTGTGTGTGTGTGTGTGTGTGCGTGCGTGTGTGCGTGCGTGCGCGCGCGCGCGCGCGCTCACGGTGATGAAGTGTTGAGCGCCTGTGTGTTGTTAAAGTATCACTTATACATGTACCTAAATAACCGTTCGGTCCCGAGAACATTAAAAGACCACCAGACTGCAAGAGGTATAAATCCTCATGAGCAGTTGCGGGGGCTCATGAGGATCTATTCCTCTTACTGAGACCACTTTGAATTTATATTCCTGGGGCAGCTGCCGTCTTTTGGTGTCGAATTAACAAAGATTACACAAACACAGTCTGCGTCAACTGCCACTGAAAGGGTTAAGAATGGGTTATTTTCATTCACAAGCGCGCCTCCATCGTTCTTTTTACCACAGACCATTTCATGTGAGCGAGGTTAAAGCATCCGTCCCAAACGCCGTTTGTGTCGACAGTAAATACATGTAAATAATTCTATACTGTGTGATTTGTTTGTTTGTTTGTTTGTTTGTTTGTGTTTTTAATATCAGCAGAGACTACATGTTTAGTATTATCAGCGTAAACGTATTTTGTGCAGCCAGTCATTACTATGCAATGTCGCCTTCTCTTCCAGATACAAATTATGGTTTAGTTTATGATCGCCATAGTACCTTGAAGATTTACGTCTTCCGTGGGATCAACTCTGAATATGCATTCAAGAGTTGAGCTTTATAAGCTTGGCGCCTAAGCAGGCGCCAAGCTTGTAAAGCTCAAATCTTGAGTTTTTCTGGTCGACGCAGCTTCCATTAGCTCTGAAAGCCAAGTAGAAAACTATAGTTCCTAGTGGTCCAAAAGTATTTTGTACAGTCGGCATATCATGTATGTAATAAAACGTGTATTTTGCTTTTCGCCGTGCATACTTAGTACGTGTACAGTTTGCTACAATCAGCGGGGTGTTTTATTATCCAATTACAAATCATACCGATACATCCAAGTCATAAATATGTTTTTTTTTTTTACATAGCAGCGTGGCAAATGTTAGTCAAAATGTTTACAAAGTTTGGAAGGCTCGCATTGTTGTTGTTTTTTCGGGGATTTTTGTTGTTGTTGTTGTTGTTTTTTGTGGTTTTTTGTGGGTTTTTAGTTTTTCATGTTAAAGGCCCATAAATTAGCACTACCTTGGATTGCACACTGAAGACATGCTGAGCAAACAGCCCTTTTGTTGTGTGTGTCCAAGCCAAATATCCCACAAAGAAAGCCAAATATCCCGGCAATCAGCTCAGTTTTTCGATCACTTGACAATTTAATATCGAAGGCCACCTAATGCAAAAGAGTTTCTGCCGCCCCCGCCCCCGCTCCCCCCCCCCCCCACCTCCCTCCCCTCAGAGAGAGATACTAAGAGAGTACTAAGAATCAAATTTCAATAAGGCCGCACCGATCTATAAATCTCGCCTTTATTGAAATTAAAATCTGTGACGCACCATGGCCTCTCTATTATCACATAATCACCCTTTTGTTTTTTGAAAAAGTGGCGACCATTATTAGTGCGGCCTTATTGAAATTTGATACATTAGTACTCTCTTAGTATCTCTCTCTATAACTATTGTCTCTGACAACACTTAAACATGTACTGTTAATTTGTTTTAATATTTATGAACTTTATCCCTAAAGCTCTGAACCCATAGCTACTGGACCAGGAAGTATAATTCGATTACAGACTAAAATCCCCAGTAGCTGACTGCCTTGCACCGAGAACATGAGGAAGTTTACAGAGTCTAAGATCCTCACGAGCCTAGATTTTTATAAGTGGACGCAGGTCAGATCCTCAAGAGTCTCGGACTCCAGGCATAACCCGTGTTTACAACTATTAGTCTACTTTTGTTTGTTAGCTCTCTCCTAGCGAGTATGTTGGCGGGTCTTATCTAATATTATTTTACTGCAGTACAATTTCTGAAACGGTGACTGCCGTGTTTGTACACAGTTAGTACAAGGTCGACACTCCACCGTTTTATTAAAACAGTACTCTCACACACACACACACACACACACACACACACACACACACACACACACACACACACACACACACACACACACAAACACATGAATAAACATACACGTACACACACACAAACACACAAACACACAAACACACACATACAGACACCCGACGTCAAAAAACACAAGGTTTGTAAGTACGGCCTCACGCTAGTGCAATATTATTTTTAAGATTTTTATTCCGGGGTGTATACTGTCTTATACATGTCTGACGCGAGCCATTGAAACCCACCAGCCCATGAGAGATAATAACCCTTATTGAATTTCACGCCCTGTTGGGTTAGACGGTGTACATGACCTTTTAAGCTGAAAAGAGACGCACCTCAGAATCATACCTTGCTTTATACACCCGACTGAGTACATATACAACAGATCCTCAGCCCCCCCCCCCCCCCAACACACACACACACACACGCACACACAGACACACTATCACTCAAACAACACAGACACGCATACACAACTTACCAGTATGACAGAGCTGACGTCAGAGATAGATAATAGGAGACCCGTAAGACAATGAATTCAATAGAGCCGCATCCGTCATTAATTTACGCCATTTTTAATATCAAAATTTTGACCCCCCATTACACCCCCGTTATTTCCGAATCAACCCTTTGATTTTAAAAAGTGACGAGCATGACTGATGCGGCCTTATTGATCTGATTATCTTACGGGTCTCCTATTATCTATTTCTCGCCAAGGTCATCAAGGTCAAGGTCATGGGTCAAGGTCATCAAGGTCAAGGCCACCAAGGTCATTGGTCAAGATCACCAAGGTCAAAATCACCAAGGTCATTGATGACAAGGTCATCAAGGTCATGGGTCAAGGTCATAAAGGTCACCAAGGTCACGGGTCAAGGTCACGAGTCAAGGTCATGTGTCAAGGTCATCAAGGTCAAAGGTCACGGGTCAAGGTCATGGGTCAAGGTCACCAAAGGCAAGGTCACCAAGGTCAAGGTCACCAAGGTCCTGGGTCAAGGTCACCAAGGTCAAGGTCACCAAGGTCATGGGTCAAGGCCACCAAGGTCAAGGCCACCAAGGTCAAGGTCATGGGTCAAGGTCGTCGAGGCCTGGAACCAAAAAATGGTAAAAGTCCGACACCTCATGTCTAAGCTTGACTGGTTCTGAAAGACCTCCACCTCAATTCAGGTATGTTATGAATAGACTTGTTCTGAAAAAGAAAAAAAAATCAAAGGGCCTACAATTATTCACATTTTTCATTTCTGACTAGCTTGCCTTTGAAACTGAGATCGGTAGGCACCACACCTGACACGATATTCATAAAAAAAATTTAATCTGACATGATATTCAAGAAGGAATTTTTAATTTTTTCAATTATGCATACACCCTTCAAACAAATTCAAATTTTAATAAAGCAAGGGAAGTAACTTTTGTGTCTTGCTGAAATTTTTACAAAATTACTTCCCTTGTATTAACTTGTACTCAAAGGAAAAAGTAATCTGAAATAAGGGGTGATTCCTTCCTTTTTCTGGTGCTCAAGTCATGGTAAAATTATCTAGTTACTGTCTATGTTACGTCTGATGTTTCATTTGGCTCTCACTTGGCCAGGGTGTGATTTATAATTTACTGCAAAGCCAATAATCGCCAATACTGTGTCAGGTCTGTTCGCTTTAAAGGACAGGGTTATTGTACATGACACCACAATTGAAATCTGTGAAGCATGATATTAATAAGCCCACTGAGAGAGAGATAATATGGGACAGGTAAGTCTTGTCTGGGGTAAACTCAAAAACTATTTGGCAATATTGCTGGAGTGATGCAAACATAAAAGGTTACTGTTCAGTGTAATTTCCTAGAAACATGATTCTGCTTGATAACAATTTATACATTTGTTTGTCTAATAAAAATGACAGACGGACAAATCATACAAGTGCTTGATATCTCACACTGTTTCAAAGATGTTATGCATTTTACTGACTTAATATCACCCAAACAGACTAACATAAGCCTTTCAGCACCATCAGAAATATATGCTACATATAGTGTGACTTTGGATTATGTCGATGAGCATCCAGATGTGGAGCGCATGACAGTTGATTTAAAGACACCTACTTTTAAAGTTGATGATACCAACTATGGTTGGTTAGGGGAAATTTGTTATAGCATATTTAAGCAACTACGCAAACTAAATGTTTATATTGACAGTGTTACAGTTAATAAAGTGGTATTACACAAGGTGAGCCAGCAGTAATATTTTTTCATTTATTATTTTGTCGGACAAATAAAAATGACGGACAATGTTCAAAACCCTGGCTCATCTAGTTTAAGAAATGTGTTTCACACAACAAACTTGCCTATATCCAATACTAACAATGTTTTTGAATCAATAGAAAACTCTTTTTCTGTCATACAGCAAAATCTTATCACAGGCAGTGTTAAGATTCAGATTGTTGCAAAAATCGAATTCACTAGATTGGGCGGTGAGGTAATTGTATCGTATATATCAACAAGACAACACACTGTTAACACAAGAAGAGAATTGGAGAACGTGTTTAGAGACAGACTATTACCAGACTTCCTCCAGGCGATTGACAGTGCAAAAATGAAGGGGTCTGGTTGGCACGAAGGACATGTACATGAACTGCAACTAAAGCAGTCTAGGTATCATCCTATATTAGGTAAAGCATGGATACCACTGCCAACTGAGGTTGCAAACAAAAAGGCAGTTGTTAACATACAGAACAAAGACAATTTCTGTTTCATGTGGTGTGTGCTTGCTAAACTACACTTTGTAAAGTCAAAACCTGAACGTGTATCTAACTACACCAAATTTGTAAATGAACTCGATTTTAGTGGCATTGAGTTCCCTGTTAAAATAGAGGACATAGATTTGTTTGAAAAACTAAATCCTGGTATATCTGTGAATGTGTATGTGTGGGATAATGAATCTGAGAACAAGTTGCAACCAATTAGAGTATCACCACTGGCACCAACCTATGGGCAGTCAGAAGATAAACATATTGACATGTTGCTAATCGGTCCTACCTGTGATAACAATAACTTTCACTACACAATTATCAGAAATATGTCACGTCTAATTCATGGACATACAACAAAACACAATGGGAAACAGGAAGTTTGTAAAACATGTTTACAAAGATTCTCCTCTATTGCAGTGGCACACAAACATGTTTTACACTGCAGGTCACCTGATGATATACAGACTGTACTTAAGTACCCAGATCCTGGTAGTCAAGTGTATTTTAAGAACTATGGGAATCAGCAAAAGCTGCCGTTTGTAGTGTATGCAGATTTTGAATCATTAGTTGTTCCGTATGAAGGTCCTGTTCCAGAGTCATTACCAAAGACTGTAAAACTAAGTGACCAAGTGGTGTGTTCTTTTGGATACATTATTGTTAGGTCAGACGGTCTTCATTCAGAACCTGTTATCTACAGGGGTGAAAATGCAGCATGCTTGTTTTTAACAGAAATGAGACATCTGTATAGTCAGGTAGTACAGTATCTCACAACATGTCAGATGCCTTTGGTGATGACAGAAGAAGACAAACTAAAATTTGATACAGCAGAGAAGTGTTGGATTTGTGAACAGCCTTTAGGTGGTGATAAAGTTCGTGACCACGATCACATAACTGGTCGTTACAGAGGTGCTGCACATAACAATTGTAACTTGTTATTAAAAATAGATCCTAAGACATACAAGTTACCAATCTTTTTTCACAATCTGAAGGGATATGATTCACACATCATCATGCAGGCTGTAGACGAGTCTTACAAAAACATAAGTTGTATTGCCCAGACAACTGAGAAATACTTAACTTTTAGGTTAGACAAATTAGCATTTTATGACTCCATGCAACATTTGTCTTTAGGGCTTGCTAGTCTTGCAGAAGGACTGACTGAGTATCCAATAACAAGTAAATATTTTGAACCAGACTTGATTAAGAAAGGAGTTTATCCGTATGAGTACATTGATCACTGGGTTGTGTTTGAGGAAACAAGACTACCACCAAAAGAGAAATTTTATTCTACACTAACTGGAAAAGGTATTTCTGACTCTGAATACCAGCATGCTCTTGATGCGTGGGGGAAGTTAGGGTGTCAGACGATTGGTGACTACCATGACCAGTACTTGAAAGCAGACGTTTGTTTGCTAGCAGACGTATTTGAAAGTTACCGTGAAAAGGGGTTGTTACACTACAAACTTGACCCTGCTTGTTACATTACTAGTCCTGGCATGACATGGGATGCATTTTTGAAATCCAGTAAGATATCTATAGACCTGTTGTCTGATCGTACGATGGGTGAAATGGTGGAACGTGGATTGAGAGGTAGTATTAGTATTGCAGCAAATAATTATGCCAGAGCCAACAACAAATATCTGGACAACTTTGACCCCTCAAACCCTGGGTCAAGGTCATTCATTACGTACCTTGACGCTAATAACCTTTATGGGTTTGCGATGTGTGAGTTATTGCCCTTGAAAAACTTTTGTCTGTATGATTTGTCACAGTATGACATAACAGACATAACAAACTATATTATGACACATGACCGAAACGACGCGAAGGGTTGGATCTTTGAAGTAGACCTAGAGTACCCACATCATCTACATGATTACCATAATGATTATCCCTTAGCTGTTGAGAAAATGAGTATGACAGGAAAAAAAGAAGACACCAAACTTGTGCCAAATTTGAATGACAAATTCAATTACGTGTGCCACTATCGCTTGTTACAGTTTTACATCAGACATGGGTTAGTACTAAAGAAAGTTCACAGAGGAATTCTATTTGATCAGAGTGCTTTCACGAAAGATTATATAATGAAGAACACAACCCTTCGTGCCAGAGACGGCAACACTGCATTTGACAAAGACTTCTTTAAGCTTATGAACAATGCCTGTTTTGGCAAGACAATGGAAAATCCTCATCACCGCAAAGATGTGAGACTGGTCACAACTGAATTGGGTGCAATTAAACTCACAGGTAAGCCACAGTACACGGGGTACAAAGAGTTTCATTCATCATTGTATGCTGTGTCACTCAAAAAAAAGATTGTTAAACTGGACAAGCCAGTATTCATTGGTATGGCAATTCTTGAGTTATCAAAATTACTGATGCTTGAATTTTATTATGATTACTTCAAATTAAAGTTTCCTGACTGCCGTCTGTTATACACTGACACTGACTCTATGATCATTGATGTGTGTACTGAAGACTTTTATGAAGACATGAAAACAGAGTTACACATGTATGACACGTCTGACTACCCTAAAGATCACCCGCTGTTTAGCACACAAAACAAGAAAGTACCTGGTAAGTTTAAGGATGAACTAAATGGTGTGCCAATAGTTGAGTATGTTGGACTGAGATCAAAAATGTATTCTATACTGCATCAGAAAGGCAGTCAGTCCAAAGCCAAAGGAATTAAAAAAACAGCAATAAAAAATAAAGACATTCGTCATGAACATTACAAGCAAGTGTTAGATGGTGCATTGATGCCTGATTATCCAAACAAGTCACTGAGATCAAATAAACATAATCTTGAAATGATCCAAACACACAAAAAGTCACTGGCAGTTGGAGACACGAAACGTGTGTTTCACAGTAAGGAAAAGGCTTATGCACCCGGACATTACAGGCTCAAATTATCTGAAGACATAGCCGATGAACTGGTTGATGAATTAATTGATGAGTTAGTTACTGAAATGAGTAACGGTGTCTGGGGGAATAATCTGTAATTCTTCTCTGACAAATGCCCTCTGGGGTGCAGGGTCATACAGATAATATATTGTTGCGTCTGGACCGGGGACTATTTTTTTTATATTGTGTACAGACGTTGACCAGATAGGGTCTGTTGCCCTGCGTCTGTCGTCGTTCTCAGCCTCCCCTGGTTGATATAAATATCTCACCTGTTTAGTAAACAAGCTTGTGTCTGGAGGTAGGGTTAAGGTTGGGGTTGGTCCTGTTTTTGGCTCTGTAATTGTTTTCAATTTAATAGCATCAGCAGGCTTAGGATGTCCTTCATTGTTCATTGCTTTTATCACATGTGGTAATCTCTTTACCCACTCAGTGTTCCGGGTGTCATGCATGAGTTCCTTTGAATACTGGTAACTGAAAAGTCTCTCTGATAACTGTTTGTTAAAGTTCTCTACAATTGCCTGTGATCTGTGTACGCCTGGAATACCGCGTCTGACCAGTACGCCATGCTTGGCAAATAACTGATTAACTGCACCCTTAAATTCAGATCCATCATCAACTTGCACTAGTCTGGGGTATCTTAAAGGGCCACGACTATATATTTTTGTTAATGCTGTATCAACAGTGGTGGCTGTTTTGTCAGATATGGGTTCAGCGTCTTTGTACCTTGAAGCAATGTCTACAACAGTCAGTGCATACTTGTATCGTTTCTTTCTTATTGTGTCATGTGGTAAGAACAAAAGGTCCATTTGGTGTGTGTCATTTGGGGTAGTGTTTTCAAAATGAGGTCTTGTTATCTTTCTTGGAGCAGGGAGATATATCTGCCAAATTGCTTGTCTCTGTAACCATTGTTTGACTTGATTGAGTGTTATATCTCCGCCCACAGCGGCATGTAATTTCTGAATAGCTGTTGCTCCTTTCCAATAGCCTGATGGAGAGTAATATATTTTTGATAGTTTATTTTCGGCTGCCATTTTTTCTAGCAATGAAAACTCCTGTAAAATAAACAAATGTCATTCCCACTAAAACAAAAATTATCTCTCCATTTCTTTGTTGTGTGCTTGGTTTGTAATAGTCACTTAGTTTTGGTTTCGGGATAGACATGTCTTCACCTGTGACAAGAAAATATTCCCTGATTGCGTCGTCTGTATTTGAAAAGGTATGTTGTGCGTGGCCTTCAAGCCTAAGTTTTTCATTGATGAAATCAAGTTTTTCAATTCTATTCTTCTCATAATCCTGCTGGGCTTGAGCAAGTTTTTCTGACGCTTCATTATGGCGCTTCAATTCTTCTGCAGATTCTTCTCTACCCATTTTAGAAAAGAGATAATTAGAGCCACTGAACGCGAGGGCGTTAACAACTGCCCCACCAATCATAATAGCTATCGTCGCCATATTATTTTTATTTACATAGAAACATTTTCTGGAATAATTCCTTGCTTGACAAGAAAATCTTTCGTAGCAATTGACGCTGTGACAACTACAATTAGCTTAGCACTGTCTTCGAAATCGAGTCTACTCAAGTCTGCTGATTTCATTTTGAGTAGACTTTTCCCCAGCATAGAATAAGCTACTGCTAATCCACTGATTACGGCAGAGTGATACACAAGGTTCATTAAATTTTTTGAGTCGTTCATTTTCTAAGGCAATAAAAATTAAAATAATATTTTTATTTACTGCATATAAAATGGGTCAACGGCTTTGGATGCTACTGGTAATGTGGCGACTTCTGGTTTTGTTTTTGGAGTGTCTGATTTTTTGGTCACTGTACGAGTCTGTGGTTTGTATTTTTTGTATAATTGATAACCTACGTAACCAAATCCAACAACAAATCCGGCAACTATATATTTTGTTGTTTGAGGGTCGGGGTCAGGGTCAGACTTAGTTGTTTGTCTCTCACTTTGATGAGGGTGTGTCAGTCCTGACGGTATTGACAGTGGTCCTGACGTTCCTGAAGGTGTTGACGCCTGGTCAGTCACATGAGCCTTTTCTGTTTGTGTTTGAAGCTGTAATTTTTTTTGCCTGTTCCATTCGGCTAATCTTTTTCCTGCATCAACGCAGCCTGGACTTTTAGCCTTAGTCACAGTTTGAACCTGTGTCAAAACAGGGTCGGGGTTCAGTTGTGTAGTCATCTTGTTCTCGTCCATTTGATCCATCTTTTTCTTTCTCTATAAAATTTATTTTTGAAAAATCAATGTGACTCCCAGTAACTAGTAAGGTTACGACAGGTGCAAGGTAATTTCCAAACTTGTAAAACATGACACATGCTAATTTGCCAATTGAACTTGAAACAATAGGATTGCTTTCAAGGTCATGTGAAAGACTGTCACTATCCACAGGTAGAAAGTGACTCACTGCTTTTGTGTATAGACATACTAGAGATCGACTCAAATCACGAGTCATTAGTGAAGCGATGTGGTTTTCATATTTTGAATGAAGCTTGATTAGCTCGTCAGAGGTAAGAGATTCAATATCCTCTGTCATGTATTGTTTTCCGAGATAAGTCTTTGATTTGCCTGAGACAATCACAGACAAAAGACGCTGTTTTTTCGAGTCTAAGTCTTTGTTCTCTACAGCATTGATATCATTCAATAGAAGGATTTCATCAGGGTTCATTTATATTGTTATTTTAAAAAAACAAAAATTAATTTACTAATCCATACCCTGTGGGCTGATCTGTCTTTAAAATGAGCTTTAGATGCTTAGTTGATTTCAGTTTATTTTTCACATCATCACGTTCATGTTTATTTGGGATGACATCATTCTCTCTGAGACAGTCTTCAAAGCTGTCACGATCCTTGCAGTAAAACAAACAGATAAACTTTAACTGTTTTCAAAAATCTTTCAGTACAGCATTATATTTCTGAGTGAGAATCCATACACTAACATTTGCATGTCTGCCACTGAAAGCAAGTTCTGCTAGAGTGTTTCTCTTCTTGACAATGTCTTTCTCTGCAGAACAGTCATCAACAATAAACAAGGTTGGCTGTCCTTCAAATTGCTTGTAAAAATATTGTAGGTAGTCATTCAGTTTTTTCTCAGGGTCGACTAAGTATATGTTGTTGTCAGTCCAAATGAATAAACGGTTGTGATAAGCTTTGTTGTGTTTGATTGTAGGACAAAATATGACAATGTTTTCAAAGTGGTGGATGTATCTTGTTTGTAATAGGTTAAGAACAAATTCAGTTTTCCCACACCCTGTGGCACCAACAAATAAGCCACAGTGTGGGTCAAGGGTCATTAAGCTCCGGTTCATTTTAATACACAATATAATTTTAATATATGTGTCCACTTAGTCTACTGTCTTGTATATTGAGTTGTGCATCATATATCAGGTACAAATATATATTTATGGCTGCAGCAGTTTCAACCTTCTTTTGTATCTGAATTGTTATTCCATCACTGCCGTTCTCAACAGTTCGACCTGACCCATGAAGGTAGTCATCATCTGTACTACGAAGGTCTAGCCACAGTGCATACTTGTTTGTAAGGTATTGTCCGATCCTAACATCATACAGATGTAGATCTTTGCACGCAATGTTTGCAGGTTTATCTCTAATCCTTCCACCCGCAAAATACTTTGTGGTTTCATCATAGTGCTGGTATGGTAACATTCCTGAAGCGTACACTTGATTAGGACGGCCTTCAATTGTGCAGGACAAATGTGTAATCTTAGGATTGTAGAATTTTTCTGAATCCCGTTTATATGGATCTGCTGGTTCAACAAACAACATAAGAATACCTTTCAGTGACCTAGCAGGTGTGTTTAAGTTTATGTTCCACATTGGGTCGCTTTTGTCTTTGGGTATTAAACTATGTCTAATCACCCTGTCATAATAAATTGGAAGTCTTGACTGGTACTGATTTTGAATGAGTCTGGCTAGATCAGTGTGTGTGACAATTTCATATTCCAAGGAAATGTTAGAGATCTTGTATGTTGCATCTGTGGCAGATGATTTTATAACTTTGGAGTAGTCATTGAAGGTTAGTTCAAAGCTCAGACGGTCATTCAGTGCCCCTTGATAATAAGGCAGATGAGCTGTGAGGATTTCAAACTCGAGTGGAATGTAAAATCTAGTTCCATATGTTTCAGCTATAATAACTTCCTTTGGTACCCCAGTAGTTGTTTTGTCTCCAGCATTGATTCGAAGTTTACCAACATTATCTGGCTGTATGCCTTGATAAATACGGTCCTCTCGTTCTTCTCTTGTGAGCCAAAGAACAGTAGAACACATCTGAGTCGTCAAGACTAAACACTTCCTGTCCTTCAAGTTTTACTTTAATAGTTCTAACAACTGCTCTGCCAAGATTGTTAACTAGTGTTCTGTTTACGTCTGCATCTGATGATAGTTCAATATTAAATGCTAGGCGTGCAGTGCCAGGAACAATAACGTCACTGGGACCTAGGTTTGGAAATTTGACTGTAAGTGTTTGGTTCTGGTCTATGGTACTTGGATTGTTTGTGATGACGATTGATTGTCTTATGCCCTTAACACCCAGAGGCTCACGTAGTTTTCTGTATGGGTCTAACTTTGATCCGTAAGACTGTGTCATTTTTATTATGCACAATAAAAAATAATAAATTAATAAAACAATGGCAGCGGGAGGATTTAATCATGAAGATTTTGAAATGGATGACACGTATGATTTTGGTAATACAACAGATATGACAGATATGGCAGATATGACTGGTACAAGAAATATTTACAGTTTACGTCATGAACTTTTAGAAACCAAAGTGAACTCATTTTATGATCATGTTGGTGGCCGCCCAGACAACGTAGATCCTAATCAGTTTGAACTTGATGGCAAGGGTCATTTATATTTAAATACTGTTGACAAAGGAAAAGTACTATTGACTAACAAAAAAGACTCTAGTAGGTTTAGGGCTTTAAGTACAATAAAAAATGAAGGTGGTGTTGGTGCCTTGCGTCAACTTGGAATTGGAGGGTCTCCTGTCACGCCGCTTGCGCCTAGACTGGTTAGTGTTCTTCATGACACGCAAACAAAGTTGCCAACAGGGCAAGAGATTGAAATGGCACCAGTAACAAGCCTACCAGAAATAGCAAACACTGTGATACAAGAAACCTCATTTACTGAAGGGCAAATAAATGACGCTTTGAAAATAATAATAATAATAATAATAATTATGGTATTTATAATGCGCTTATCTTATAATAATTATAACTCTAAGCGCACACTCACAACTCGCGCACGCATGCGCACGCTTTAGACAATGACTCACGTACCACAAACAGTGAAATACATTACGACGGTCAGCTTGGGGTGGGGAGTGCGGTGATATAGTGCTAAAACTGTTGAAAGAGGTGAGTTTTGAGGGCGGACTGGAAGGAGGAGAGAGAGTGTTTCTGACGGAGAGAGAGAGTGGGAGAGTGTTCCAGATGGATGGACCGTAGACGATGATCCACCTTTGTCAATGAGGGAGATTATGGGATTGGATAAATCACTGCAGACGATAAGAGGTGAGATGGTAAACAATGTTGCCAAACTAGGTGAGCTTGATAAACACATAGAACGTGAGAAAGAGAAACTGGCTACCGCAGACACAGAAATGAAAGAAAGAATCCAACACAGATTAAATGATTTGCAGATAGAAAGATCAGGACGGTTAGAAGTGATTAGTATTGGGAGGGAAAAACTTAAAACCCAAGTTAACAGAATTAGAGAAACTATTCAGAAAATACTTCACGAAGACACAACTCTGGCTGAAAGACTTAAAACACTTTTCAGAGAGCAGGGTATCACAATTGCTAGTTTAATTACTGCTCTTGGGTTTATTATCAGTACTGTAGTGCTGGCTGTCTCCGGTGCTGGGGTTAGTGGGGGTGCACCACCAACCCCGGGCCCACCAACCCCGGCCCCCACAGATCCAAAAGATTTACAGTCATGGGTAAAGAAACAACTGTCTCACATTTCAGACCTGCTTAAGAAATTGGCTCTGAAAGCAGTAGACGTGTTACCCAATTTAATTGGCACGGTTGTCAGCTGGTTGATTAATACTACAGCAAAGGTAGTTGGGTTTATGGCAGAACATGTGTGGGTATTTTTGGTGACAGTAGGAGGGTTAATGGTGGGTTATTTAATGAAACAGATAAAGAAGTAATACTCCTAGTCCTGTTAATCCTATTACCAATGCTGTTCTCTCTGACTCATGTGTGTCAAGGGTTGGTGATGGTGTTATCGTTATGGGTACCGGTGTCAAAGCTGGAGCTGTTACTGTCTGTACACGTGATGATGTTACTGGTGCCGTGGCCGGGGCCGGAGGTGTTACCATCTGTAATGATTTTAATGACTGAACATGTGTGGTTGTGGCCCCCAAGTTTACAGATTGATTAAGACCGAGTTTTTGACCAACACCTGCAACAATGATTTCATTATTATAATTTGTGATTGTCCCCATTTGGAGTTGAAGATCAGATGGTAACATGTATAACCCGATGCCAACTACAAAGTCAACTTTTGATCTGGCATATCTTAAAACATCTTGGTAACGCTGTATGCTTGATGGGAGATCGACTGTTGAATTAATTGAATCTTCAAGATTTGCAAGAAATTGTTTTTGTGCTTCAAATTTACCACTTCCATTCAAAATGTTTGATTTTGTTAATGATTGTGCACCTAGTATACACCAGACATATGTTCTGATTGACTCATTTACGCGCTCGACTCCCGCTTGAGTAAACCCGTCAGATTTATCTAAGACAAATGTGGTCCAGGCGTTTGACTGCTTCTACTCTATTGATCCTAACCAGACTTGTGATTTTGATGAGAATGAAGTGCAACCAGGGTAATAATCTTGAGGGTATTGTCTGTGACTCATAGCATAATACAATGTGCCCATACCATTGTGATCATCAAGTTTTTGTGTAAAGTCATACTTGGGGTTGATGTTAAATTCATTACATATGCGTTCAAATGCTTTCATATCCATGGGGTTGTTAAACCTGTTGAAACTGGATTCAGTGGGCAGTGGTGTATGAAGTTCTGACAGAATACGTCTAAGCTGGTAATAAACATGGAAATGATCATCATCATCTAATCAGTTTGTTTGAGTGATTCAAATGGTCTGTGAATGAAACACCACAGCCTGTAGTTGAACACAGTATGGCAAAGTTGAGTTGGTTTTGAAACATCTGTAGTGGACTTGAGGACCACTTTCTTGCAGTTGAGTCATCTGTTATTGGAGGGTTTAGGTAATGGTCGAACGGATTTGGTACTTTGACTTGAAATAGATCTTGTTCAGACACAGCTATGTCGAGTTGATTTAGTTGAATTATTTTCTGTTCATAAGTAGGTGCAACATTATATTTGGCATCCACATTAAATTGAAATGCGTTTGTTGTGGTAATGGTTGGTGATTTAAATTCCATCCTTTTTTATATGAGATAATAAAAATGTTTATTACCTTAACAAATCTTGACACAAGCAAACCAGTGTGGTTAACTAATGGGATTGATAATCGTGATGGTAGTAAGGCTGTAGCTATCCATGAAATGTTCTACACAGTAAAATGGTTTAATGTAGAAGATGATATATATAATAAAGTAATTTTTGGTGGTAAGACGGAAGCTTTACCGCCTGGGTATTATGACTTTTGTACTATAGCTGAATGGTTTCAAAGTAATTTTAAAATTAAAGCAACTTTAAATCCAGCTAACCTACTTGTTACATTAGAATCTCCGACACAAGATTGGTTAAAGATCTCAGATAGATTTGCATATTTACTTGGATTTTATATTGACGAAGATTGGTATAGATCAGATGATTTAGATGAAGCTATGTTTGGTATTATAACAATGAAGACAAAAAACTTAAAATAACTGGAAAACGTCCTGTCAATTTGTCAGTACACACAGTGCTAAATGTTTATTTGAAAGAACTAAACACATCTGAGAATGTTCACAATGGAAAGCCTTCAACTTTGTTGAGATGCTTACCTACTGGAACTGCTCCGTATTGTGAAAGTGTGGTTGTTAGATTTCCTAATTTGCAGTTTAAGAAATTAGGTTCTAGTTTCTTTGAGTCACTGAATATATCTGTAACTAATCAGGATGACAAACCAGTTCTTATGCATGATTTTAGTGTAGTGTTAGAAGTTAAATAATTTTATTTTTGTTTATAAAAATGAGTGGTCTTGGTCCGAAGCGAACAATCATACCAGTTGCATGTCCGGTTACAGAGTTGAAAGATTTGGCAGACGTACAGGATTTTGAGAAGGAAGGGGATGTTGGAGAAATATATGGTTTTGAACTTGATTCAAATGGCATGTACAAGAGGAAAGTAATTGTTGACATGAAAGACGGTGAAAAACAGATTCCTAAACTTGGTCAGCTGCGTGATGTTACTGTACCTACTCCACCTGTAAATAATGCGCCCTACAACTTAATACATGTGGGAAATAAGTGGGTGGTTTCACCTGTGCCTGTTCCACCACCCACAATTGACTGGGACATAAAGTTGGAATTTATTAGTCCTTATGTATACACTGATGATGAAGGTGCCTTAGTGTTTAGCAAGGTTGTTAATTCTGGGCCGCTTATTGTAAGCCTTGTTCCAAGCTTTGCTTCAGACGACAATAGCAGAGAAAAACTGAAAGTTGAAAATTATGAGAGACGGAGATATCTTCTTACACATAGGAAGGGTAGGTCTGATGCGAAGGTCGTGTTTGCACCAATAAACTTTCCCATCGCAAGAGAAGCGACAATAGTATTTGAAATTATCATGAGATCAGTAACTACTGCTAAAGAGGCTCAAATTGCACAAGGAATTAAACTTACATGGAATGACACAGTAACAGAATCATCAAAGGTCTTTATTGCTATTACAAAAAATAATGATGTTATTAATGTTTCGAGCAGTGTTCCAGCTGTCAAGGTGGTGGTCGACAAAGCAACTTTTGTTCGTCTAACTTACATAAACCTTGAACACATTGATCTTGTTGCATTTTATTATGCTAACAAATTGTATACTTTTGAAGAGTTGCAAAATGTAATTGCTGATTAAATTTTAAAAAAATATTTGTCAATAAAAAAATGGTAAACTTCTATCCGCAACTACCGACGCTTGAGCCGACTGAAACAAATGTGACGACTAAAACAACACTTGCGCCTTATACACAGGTGACAGCTGTGCCAATTGCTTCAGATAAAACATTACAGGCAGATGCATTCAGATTAAATAATATTACAGAAGCTTTGAAATATTTGGAAAGTGAAGAGGCTAAGTACTCACGGTGCAAAAGGAGGTATAAGTCAGTATTTAATTCTGTTCAAAACACTTCTATGGCTATTGGTGCAGTTTCAGCTGGATGTTCTGTGGGGGGTATTGTTCTGTTTGCCACGGGAATTGGAAGTTTGGCTGGAATAGCAGTTGAGGGTGTTAGCGTTGCTACATGCCTAGCATGCTTTGGTTTGGAGGCCTTGAACAAGAGGTTTCACACGAAATTACAGAAACATGAAGCATTGAGTACGCTTGCTGGTGCAAAGCTGAGCAGTATGAAACTTATTATCAGTAAGGCATTGAACGATAATTTTATTGATGATGACGAATTTAAGCGCGTCCAGGATGATTTAAATAATTACAAAAAACAGAAGTCAGAAATACAGAATAAAATGCGTAGTCAATCTCCTGTGAATGTTGAAGAACTTAAGGCCAGTTTTTTAGCAGAGGGAAAAAGGATAGGGTACAGGAAACCACAGAAAAACTACACAATCTTTTAAACAAATAAAAATCAGATTTGGTAATCGTTTATTAATGTCATACTTTTCACAGAAAAATGCCATGCCACTTACACCACTTGTGCCTGATTATTTAACCCCATCAGCACCACCACCTGAGTATTACTGAGAAAAAAAAGTTTTTTTATTGTCCTTGTATCTTGATAAATCTGTCTCAGTGTCTTGGGACTTGAGTCAAGTTGTTGTAAGAACTTAGGGTAAGTACTTGTAAGAACTTAGGGTAAGTACTTGTAAGAACTTAGGGTAAGTAATTAATAAGTTCTTATGACAACACACTTAAAGGTTACCTCTGCAGGTTCCTAAAAGTTAGTTGCATCTTGTTAATAAGTATTAAGTTTCACTTGGCATCACTTGATCAGGTTAATGATTAGGTGTTGACAGAGACAATAGTTATACACCCCCACCCCCCTCCAAAAAAAAGCAAACAAACACGAAACGCAAATGCGTGCACTGAAGTATGTGATTTAAATTTGGACCTACCCATCAGTAAGCAAAGGTTCTCATGCCGATGTCGGTCGCAGTGGGCTTATTAATATCATGCTTCACAGATTTCAATTGTGGTGTCATGTACAATAACCCTGTCCTTTAAAGCGAACAGACCTGACACAGTATTGGCGATTATTGGCTTTGCAGTAAATTATAAATCACACCCTGGCCAAGTGAGAGCCAAATGAAACATCAGACGTAACATAGACAGTAACTAGATAATTTTACCATGACTTGAGCACCAGAAAAAGGAAGGAATCACCCCTTATTTCAGATTACTTTTTCCTTTGAGTACAAGTTAATACAAGGGAAGTAATTTTGTAAAAATTTCAGCAAGACACAAAAGTTACTTCCCTTGCTTTATTAAAATTTGAATTTGTTTGAAGGGTGTACGCATAATTGAAAAAATTAAAAATTCCTTCTTGAATATCATGTCAGATTAAAAAAATTTTTATGAATATCGTGTCAGGTGTGGTGCCTACCGATCTCAGTTTCAAAGGCAAGCTAGTCAGAAATGAAAAATGTGAATAATTGTAGGCCCTTTGATTTTTTTTTCTTTTTCAGAACAAGTCTATTCATAACATACCTGAATTGAGGTGGAGGTCTTTCAGAACCAGTCAAGCTTAGACATGAGGTGTCGGACTTTTACCATTTTTTGGTTCCAGACCTCGACGACCTTGACCCATGACCTTGACCTTGGTGGCCTTGACCTTGGTGGCCTTGACCCATGACCTTGGTGACCTTGACTTGGTGACCTTGACCCATGACCTTGGTGACCTTGACTCGTGACCTTTGTCCTTGATGACCTTGACACATGACCTTGACTCGTGACCTTGACCCGTGACCTTGGTGACCTTTATCCATGACCTTGATGACCTTGTCATCAATGACCTTGGTGACCTTGACCTTGGTGATCTTGACCAATGACCTTGGTGGCCTTGACCTTGATGACCTTGACCCGTGACCTTGACCTTGATGACCTTGGCGAGAGATAGATAATAGGAGACCCGTAAGATAATCAGATCAATAAGGCCGCATCAGTCATGCTCGTCACTTTTTAAAATCAAAGGGTTGATTCGGAAATAACGGGGGTGTAATGGGGGGTCAAAATTTTGATATTAAAAATGGCGTAAATTAATGACGGATGCGGCTCTATTGAATTCATTGTCTTACGGGTCTCCTATTATCTATCTCTGATGTCATACATCTCAACCGGCTAATGGTCCAATGAATAAATTATAACAAAAACAACCGGTCATTTTGAACACTAACTGGCAAGAATAAGACCGATCCGGCAATACCTGATCCTAAAATCGATCTTGGTCTTTCCAAAATGCTATGAATAACTAAATGAGTAACAAGCCTGACGAGTCTTAACGCTACCCGACCAGACTTGTCGAGCAAGTTTTCTGAGCTGGGTTTCTGTACACTATATGTTTTGTGTGTTGTTGATTTTCAGTTGCGGCGAGAAGTTGCAAGAGCATGGTGCCGCACCTGCCGCGTATGGTGCGGCACCTGCCGCGTATGGTGCGGCACCTGCCGCGTATGGTGCCGCATATGGTGCGGCACCTGCCGCGTATGGTGCGGCACCTGCCGCGTATGGTGCGGCACCTGCCGCGTATGGTGCGGCACCTGCCGCGTATGGCATTGTAACCTATATGTTCCACTTGGCTCTCACTTGGCCAGGGTGCTGATTTATAATTTACTGCAAAGTCAATAAATGACAGTACTGTGTCAGTTATGTTCCCTTTAAGGGACAGCTTTAATCTGTGAAGCATGGCATTCATAAACCCACCCAAATCATTTAATAGCCCAGCATGAATACAGCTGGAATACAGCAGGAAGGCAGCAGGAAAAAGCATGATTTTAGCGCATGCTGTTTTCATGCTGTGCTCCACTGTAACCAAGCTTTATGCCTACTGGGACAGCCAAGTCTTTGTCTGGGGTAAACTCAAAAACTATTGACTACATTTGCTGGAGTGGTGCAAACGTATAAAATTACTGTTCAGTGTAATTTCCTAGAAAACATGATTTTGCTTGATAACAATTATTCTTTTGTTTGTCTAATAAAAATGACAGACGGACAAATCCAAGTGTTTGATGTTACAGAATGCTTCAAAGATGTTAAGTGTTTTTATGACTTAAAATCACGTGTGTTTGGACCCAGCTTTAAACTCTCATCACCGTCAATAAGGATATACACGTCATATAACATTACTTTGGAATATTCAGATGGATTACCACGTTATGATTATGAGACTGTTGATCTTAAGACAAATGCTTTTAAAGTTTATAATGCTAACAGTGGCCACTTGCGTTGGTTTGAGGTATTGTGTAATGACATATTTGATCAATTAAGAAAACTACATTGTTACATTGAAAGTGTTACGTTCAATAAAGTGATATTACACCTGCAGGACAAGACTTTAAGACAAACACCAGGAAAGTAGTTGACTTGTTTATCATAACTACAGATAATACAGTAATACATATGGTGTGACAATGGTAATTTTTTTTTTTTCATTTATTATTTTGACGGACAAATAAAAATGACGGACAATGCTCAAAGCCCTGGCCCATCAAACCCTGGCTCATCTGGTTTAAGAAACGTGTTTCACACAACAAACTTACCCATAACCAATACTAATAATGTTTATGAATCAATAGAAAACTCTTTTTCTGTCATACAACAAAATCTTCTGACAGGTAGTGTTAAAATTCAGGTTGTTGCGAAAATAAAATTCACTAGAATGGGCGGTGAGGTAATTGTATCGTATATATCAACAAGACAACACACAGTTAACACAAGAAGAGAATTGGAGAACGTGTTTAGAGACAGACTATTACCAGACTTCCTCCAGGCGATTGACAGTGCAAAAATGAAGGGGTCTGGTTGGCACGAAGGACATGTGCATGAACTACAACTAAAGCAGTCTAGGTATCATCCTATATTAGGTAAATCATGGTTGCCACTGCCAACAGAGGTTGCAAACAAAAAGGCTGTCGTCAACATACAGAACAATGACAACTATTGTTTCATGTGGTGTGTGCTTGCTAAACTACACTTTGTAAAGTCAAAACCTGAACGTGTATCTAACTACACCAAATTTGTAAATGAACTCAACTTCAGTGGCATTGAGTTCCCTGTTAAAATAGAGGACATAGACTTGTTTGAAAAACTAAATCCTGGTATATCTGTAAATGTGTATGTGTGGGATAATGAATCTGAGAACAAGTTACAGCCAATTAGAGTGTCCCCACTGGCACCAACCTATGGTCAGTCAGAAGATAAGCATGTTGACATGTTGCTAATCGGAGATGACAATAACTTTCACTACACAATTATCAGGAATATGTCACGTCTAATTCATGGACATACAACAAAACACAATGGCAAACAGGAAGTTTGTAAAAAATGTTTACAAAGATTCTCCTCTATTGCAGTGGCACACAAACATGTTTTACACTGCAGGTCACCTGATGACATACAAACTGTACTTAAGTACCCTGATCCTGGTAGTCAAGTGTATTTTAAGAACTATGGGAATCAGCAAAAGCTGCCGTTTGTAGTGTATGCTGATTTTGAATCACTAGTTGTTCCGTATGAAGGTCCTGTTCCAGAATCATTACCAAAGACTATAAAACTAAGTGACCAAGTGGTGTGTTCTTTTGGATACATTCTTGTTAGGTCAGACGGTCTTCATTCAGAGCCTGTTATATACAGAGGTGAAAATGCAGCATGTCTGTTTTTAACAGAAATGAGACATCTGTATAGTCAGGTAGTACAGTATCTCACAAGCCAGATGCCTTTGATGATGACAGAAGAAGACAAACTAAAATTTGATACATCAGAGAAGTGTTGGATTTGTGAACAGCCTTTAGGTGGTGACAAAGTTCGTGACCACGATCACATAACTGGGCATTACAGAGGCGCTGCTCATAACAATTGTAACTTGTTATTAAAAACAGATCCAAAGACATACAAGTTACCAATCTTTTTCTACAATCTGAAGGGATATGATTCACACATTATCATGCAGGCTGTAGACGAGTCTTACAAAAACATAAGTTGCATTGCCCAGACAACTGAGAAATACTTAACTTTTAGGTTAGATAAATTAGCATTTTATGACTCCATGCAACATTTGTCTTTAGGTCTTGCTAGTTTGGCAGAAGGACTGACTGAGTATCCAATAACGACTAAATATTTTGAACCAGACTTGATTAAGAAAGGTGTCTATCCGTATGAGTACATTGATCACTGGGTTGTGTTTGAGGAAACAAGACTGCCACCAAAAGAGAAATTTTATTCTACACTAACTGGAAAAGGCATTTCTGACTCTGAATATCAACACGCACTTGATGCGTGGGGGAAGTTAGGATGTCAGACAATTGGTGACTACCATGACCAGTACTTGAAAGCTGACGTTTGCTTACTAGCAGACGTATTTGAAAGTTACCGTGAGAAGGGTTTGTTACACTACAAACTTGACCCTGCTTGTTACATAACTAGTCCTGGCATGACATGGGATGCATTTTTGAAATCCAGTAAGATATCTATAGACCTGTTGTCTGATCGTACGATGGGTGAAATGGTAGAACGCGGATTGAGAGGAGGCATTAGTATTGTAGCAAATAACTACGCCAGAGCCAACAACAAATATCTAAATGACCTTGACCAGGGTTTTGACCCCTCAAGGTCAAGGTCATTCATTACGTACCTTGACGCTAATAACCTTTATGGGTTCGCGATGTGTGAGTTATTGCCCTTGAAAAACTTTTGTCTGTATGATTTGTCACAGTATGACATAACAGAGTCGGGGTTAATTAACAATATTATGAATCTTGACCGAAACGATGCAAAGGGTTGGATCTTTGAAGTCGACCTGGAGTACCCACACCACCTACACGATTACCATAATGATTATCCATTAGCTGTTGAGAAAATGAGTATGACAGGAAAAAAAGAAGACACTAAACTTGTACCAAATTTGAATGACAAATTCAATTACGTTTGCCACTATCGATTGCTGCAGTTTTACATCAGACATGGGTTAGTACTAAAGAAAGTTCACAGAGGAATTCAATTTGATCAGAGTGCTTTCATGAAAGATTACATAATGAAGAACACAACATTGCGTGCCAGAGACGGCAACACTGCATTTGACAAAGACTTCTTTAAGCTTATGAACAATGCCTGTTTTGGCAAGACAATGGAAAATCCTCATCACAGAAAAGATGTGAGACTGGTCACAACTGAATTGGGTGCAATTAAACTTACAGGCAAGCCACAGTACACAGGGTACAAAGAGTTTCATTCATCATTGTATGCAGTGTCACTCAAAAAAAAGATTGTTAAACTGGACAAGCCAGTATTCATTGGTATGGCAATTCTTGAGTTGTCAAAACTGGTGATGCTTGAATTTTATTATGATTATTTTAAACCAAAGTATCCTGAGTGTCGATTGTTATACACTGACACTGACTCTATGATCATTGATGTGCCTACTGAAGACTTTTATGAAGACATGAAAACAGAGTTACACATGTATGACACATCTGATTATCCTAAAGACCACCCACTGTTCAGCACACAAAACAAGAAAGTGCCTGGTAAGTTTAAGGATGAACTAAATGGTGTGCCAATAGTTGAGTATGTTGGACTGAGATCAAAAATGTATTCTATACTGCACCAGAAGGGTAGTCAGTCCAAAGCCAAAGGAATTAAAAAAACAGCAATAAAAAATAAAGACATACGTCATGAACATTACAAGCAAGTGTTAGACGGTGCATTGATGCCTGATTATCCAAACAAGTCACTGAGATCAAACAAACATAATCTTGAAATAATCCAAACACATAAGAAGTCACTTGCAGTTGGAGACACGAAACGTGTGTTTCACAGTAAGGAAAAGGCTTATGCTCCTGGTCATTACAGGCTCAAGTTATCTGAAGACATAGCTGATGAACTGGTTGATGAATCAATTGACGACTTAGTTACTGAAATGAGTAACGGTGTCTGGGGGAATAATCTGTAATTCTTCTCTGACAAATGCCCTCTGGGGTGCAGGGTCATACAGGTAATATATTGTTGCGCCAGGACCGTCAGGACTGGGGACTATTTTTTTTATATTGTGTACAGACGTTGACCAGATGGGGTCTGTTGCCCTGCGTTTGTCGTCATTTTCAGCCTCCCCTGGTTGATATAAATATCTCACCTGTTTAGTAAACAAGCTTGTGTCTGGAGGTGGGGTTGGGGTTGGGGTTGGCTCTGTAATTGTTTTCAATTTAATAGCATCAGCAGGTTTTGGGTGACCTTCATTGTTCATTGCTTTTATCACATGTGGTAATCTCTTAACCCATTCAGTGTTACGGGTGTCATGCATGAGTTCCTTAGAATACTGATAGCTGAAAAGTCTCTCTGATAACTGTTTGTTAAAGTTCTCTACAATTGCCTGTGATCTGTGCACACCTGGAATGCCTCGTCTGACCAGTACGCCATGCTTCGCAAATAACTGATTAACTGCACCTTTGAATTCAGATCCATCATCAACTTGTACAAGTCTGGGGTATCTTAAAGGGCCTCGACTATATATCTTTGATAAAGCAGTAGCAACTGTACTGGCTGTTTTGTCAGATATGGGTTCAGCATCTTTATACCTTGAAGCAATGTCTACAACAGTCAGTGCATACTTGTATCGTTTCTTTCTTATTGTATCATGTGGTAGGAACAGGAGGTCCATTTGGTGCGTGTCATTTGGTGATGTGTTTTCAAAATGGGGTCTTGTTATTTTTCTTGGAGCAGGGAGATATATCTGCCAAATTGCTTGTCTCTGTAACCATTGTTTGACTTGATTGAGTGTTATATCTCCGCCCACAGCGGCATGTAATTTTTCAATAGCTATTGCTCCTTTCCAATAGCCTGATGGAGAGTAATATATTTTTGATAGTTTATTTTCGGCTGCCATTTTTTCTAGCAATGAAAACTCCTGTAAAATAAACAAATGTCATTCCCACTAGAACAAAGATTATCTCTCCATTTCTTTGTTGTGTGCTTGGTTTGTAATAGTCACTTAGTTTTGGTTTCGGGATAGACATGTCTTCACCTGTGACAAGAAAATATTCCCTGATTGCTTCGTCTCTATTTGAAAACGTATGTTGTGCGTGGCCTTCTAGCCTGAGTTTTTCATTGATGAAATCAAGTTTCTCAATTCTTTGCTTCTCATAATCCTGTTGAGCTTGAGCAAGTTTCTCAGATGCTTCATTATGACGTTTCAATTCTTCTGCAGATTCCTCTCTACCCATTTTTGAAAAGAGATAATTTGAGCCACTGAAAGCCAATGCATTAACCATCGCACCTCCAACCATAATAGCTATCGTCGCCATATTTTTATTTACATAGAAACATTTTCAGGAATAATTCCTTGCTTGACAAGAAAATCTTTTGTCGCAATCGACGCTGTAACGACTACAATTAGCTTAGCACTGTCTTCGAAATCGAGTCTACTCAAGTCTGCTGATTTCATTTTGAGTAGACTTTTCCCCAGCATAGAATAAGCTACTGCTAATCCACTGATTACGGCAGAGTGATACACAAGGTTCATTATGTTCTTTGAGTCATTCATTTTTTAAGGCAAGAAAAATTAAAATAATATTTTTATTTACGCATATAAAATGGGTCAACGGCTTTGGGTGTTACTGGTAATGTGGCGACTTCTGGTTTTGTTTTTGGAGTGTCTGATTTTTTGGTCACTGTACGAGTCTGTGGTTTGTATTTTTTGTATAATTGATAACCTACGTAACCAAATCCGACAACAAATCCGACAATTATATATTTTGTTGATTGAGGGCCGGGGTCAGGGTCAGACTTACTTGTTTGTCTCTCACTTTGATGAGGGTGTGATGGTCCTGTCGGTCCTGACGGTGTTGACACTGGTCCTGACGGTCCTGAAGGTGTTGACGCCTGGTCAGTCGCATGAGACTTTTCTGTTTGTGTTTGAAGCTGTAATTTTTTTTTGCCTGTTCCATTCGGCTAATCTTTTTCCTGCATCAACGCGGCCTGGACTTTTAGCCTTAGTCACAGTTTGAACCTGCGTCAAAACTGGACTGGGGTTCGGTTGTGGAGTCGTCTGGGTTTCGTCCATTTTCTTCTGCAGTAAAATTTATTTTCGAAAAATCAATATGACTCCCGGTAACAAGTAAGGTTACCACAGGTGCAAGGTAATTTCCAAACTTGTAAAACATGACACATGCTAATTTGCCAATTGAACTTGAAACAATAGGATTGCTTTCAAGGTCGTGTGATAGACTGTCACTATCCACAGGTAGAAAGTGACTCACTGCTTTTGTGTATAGGCATACAAGTGATCGACTCAAATCACGAGTCATTAGTGAAGCGATGTGGTTTTCATATTTTGAATGAAGCTTGATTAGTTCGTCAGAGGTAAGAGATTCAATATCATCTGTCATGTATTGTTTCCCGAGATAAGTCTTTGATTTGCCTGAGACAATTACAGACAAAAGACACTGTTTCTTAGAGTCTAAGTCTTTGTTCTCTACAGCATTGATATCATTCAATAGAAGGATTTCATCAGGGTTCATTTATATTGTTATTTTAAAAAAACGAAAATTAATTTACTAACCCATACCCTGTGGGCTGATCTGTCTTTAAAATGAGCTTTAGATGCTTAGTTGATTTCCGTTTATTTTTTACATCATCACGTTCATGTTTATTTGGTATGACATCATTCTCTCTGAGACAGTCTTCAAAGCTGTCACGATCCTTGCAGTAAAACAAACAGATAAACTTTAACTGTTCTCGAAAATCTTTCAGTGCAGCATTATATTTCTGAGTGAGAATCCATACACTTACATTTGCATGTCTACCACTGAAGGCAAGTTCTGCTAGAGTGTTTCTCTTCTTGACAATGTCTTTCTCTGCAGAGCAGTCATCAACAATAAACAATGTTGACTGTCCTTCAAATTGCTTGTAAAAATATTGTAGGTAGTCATTCAGTTTCTTTTCAGGGTCAACTAAGTAAATGTTGTTGTCAGTCCAAATGAATAAACGGTTGTGATAAGCTTTGTTGTGTTTAATAGAAGGACAAAATATTACAATGTTTTCAAAATGGTGGATGTATCTTGTTTGTAATAGGTTAAGAACAAATTCAGTTTTCCCACACCCCGTGGCACCACAAAACAATCCACAGTGTGGGTCAAGGGTCATCAAGCTCCGGTTCATTTTAATACACAATATAATTTTAATATATGTGTCCACTCAGTCTGCTTTCTGCAATATTGAGTTGTGCGTCATATATCAGGTACAAATATATATTTATGGCTTCGGCTTTTTCAACCTTCTTTTGTATCTGGATTGTAATTCCATCACTGCCGTTCTCAACAGTTCGACCAGACCCATGAAGGTAATCATCATCTGTACTACAAAGGTCTAGCCAAAGAGCATACTTATTTGTAAGGTATTGACCAATCCTTACGTCATACAGATGTAGATCTTTGCACACAATGTTTGCAGGTTTATCTCTAATCCTTCCACCCGCAAAATACTTTGTGATCTCATCGTAGTGTTGATAAGGTAACAAACCTGAAGCGTACACTTGATTAGCGCGGCCTTCAATTGTACAGGACAAATGTGTAATCTTAGGATTGTAGAATTTTTCTGAATCCCTTTTGTATGGACTCACCGGTTCAACAAACAACATAAGAATACCTTTAAGTGACCTGGCTGGTGTGTTCAAGTTTATGTTCCACATTGGGTCACTCTTGTCTTTGGGTATTAAACTATGTCTAATCACACGGTCATAATAAATTGGCAGTCTTGACTGGTATTGATTTTGAATGAGTCTGGCTAGTTCAGTGTGTGTGACAATTTCATATTCCAAAGAAATGTTAGAGATCTTATATGTGGCATCTGTGGCAGATGATTTTATAACTTTGGAGTAGTCATTGAAAGTTAGTTCAAAGCTCAGACGGTCATTCAGTGCCCCTTGATAATAAGGCAAATGAGCTGTGAGGATTTCAAACTCAAGTGGAATGTAAAATCTGGTTCCATATGTTTCGGCCATTATAACGTCCTTGGCTACCCCAGTAGTTACCTTATCTGCTGCATTGATTCAAAGTTTACCAACATTATCAGATTGTATGCCTTGATAAATACGATCTTCTCGTTCTTCTCTTGTGAGCCAAAGGTCTTTGTAACAGTAAAATACATCTGAGTCATCAAGACTAAACACTTCCTGCCCTTCAAGTTTTACTTTAATAGTCCTAACAATTGCTCTGCCAAGATTGTCAACTAGAGTTCTGTTTACATCTGCGTCTGATGATAGTTCAATATTAAATGCTAGGCGTGCAGTGCCAGGAACAATAACGTCACTGGGACCTAGGTTTGGAAACTTAACTGTAAGTGTTTGGTTCTGGTCTATGGTACTTGGATTGTTCGTGATGATGATTGATTGTCTTATGCCCTTAACACCCAGGGGCTCACGTAGTTTTCTGTATGGGTCTAACTTTGATCCGTAAGACTGTGTCATTTTTATTATGCACAATAAAAAATAATAAATTAATAAAACAATGGCCGCGGGAGGATTTAATCATGAAGATTTTGAAATGGATGACACGTATGATTTTGGTAATACAACAGATATGACAGATATGGCAGATATGACTGGTACAAGAAATATTTACAGTTTACATCATGAACTTTTAGAAACCAAAGTGAACTCGTTTTATGATCATGTTGGTAATCGCCCAGACAACATAGACCCTAACCAGTTTGAACTTGATGGCAAGGGTCATTTATATTTAAATACTGTTGACAAAGGAAAAGTACTATTGACTAACAAAAAACACTCTAGTAGGTTTAGGGCTTTAAGTACAATAAAAAATGAAGGTGGTGTTGGTGCCTTGCGTCAACTTGGAATTGGAGGGTCTCCTGTCACGCCAAGACTGGCTAGTGTGCTTCATGACACGCAAACAAAGTTGCCAACAGGGCAACAAATTGAAATGGCACCAGTAACAAGCCTACCAGAAATAGCAAACACAGTGATACAAGAAACTTCATTTACTGAAGGGCAAATAAATGACGCTTTAAAAACAATAGATGATCCACCTTTGTCAATGCGGGAGATTATTGGTTTGGATAAATCACTGCAGACAATAAGAGGTGAGATGGTAAATAATGTTGCCAAACTGGGTGAGCTTGATAAACACATAGAACGTGAAAAAGAGAAACTGGCTACCGCTGACACAGAAATGAAAGAAAGAATACAGCACAGATTAAATGATTTGCAGATAGAAAGATCTGGAAGGTTAGAAGTGATTAGTATTGGGAGACAAAAACTAAAATCACAGGTCAACAGAATTAGAGAAACTATTCAGAAAATACTTCACGAAGACACAACTCTGGCTGAGAGACTTAAAACACTTTTCAGAGAACAGGGTATCACAATTGCTAGTTTAATTACAGCTCTTGGATTTATTATCAGTACTGTTGTGTTAGCTGTCTCCGGTGCTGGTGGACCCGGTGGTTCAACACCGCCAGCCCCGGCACCAGCACCACCAACCCCTAGCCCCCCGACTCCAACAGACCCAAAAGATTTACAGTCGTGGGTAAAAAAACAGTTGTCTCACATATCAGACTTGCTTAAGAAATTGGCTGTAAAAGCAGTAGACGCGTTCCCCGGTATAATAGGCACTGTTGTCAGTTGGTTGATTAGTACAGCGGCAAAGGCAGTAGGGTTTATGGCAGAGCATGTGTGGATCTTTCTGGTTACAGTAGGAGGGTTGATGGTGGGCTATTTAATGAAACAGATAAAGAAGTAATACCCCTAATCCTGTTAGACCTATTACCAATGCAGTTCTCTCTGACTCATGTGTGTCAGGGGTTGACTGTATTGGTTGTATGAATGCCGGGGCCGGGGCTGGGGCTGGGGCCAGGGCCGGGGCCGGGGGTGTTACCGTCTGTAATGATTTTAATGGCTGTACATGTGTTGTTGTTGCTCCTAAGTTTACAGATTGATTAAGACCGAGTTTTTGACCAACACCTTCAACAATGATTTCATTATTATAATTTGTTATTGTACCCATTTGGAGTTGAAGGTCAGATGGTAACATGTATAACCCGATGCCAACTACAAAGTCAACTTTTGATCTGGCATATCTGAGTACGTCTTGATAGCGTTGTATGCTTGATGGGAGATCAACTGTTGAGTTAATTGAATCTTCAAGATTTGCAAGAAACTGTTTTTGTGCTTCAAATTTACCACTTCCATTCAAAATGTTTGATTTTGTTAGTGATTGTGCACCTAGTATACACCAGACATATGTTCTGATAGACTCATTGACGCGCTCGACTCCTGCTTGAGTAAACCCGTCAGTTTTATCTAAAATAAATGTGGTCCAGGCGTTTGACTGTTTCTGCTCTATTGATCCTAACCAGACTTCAGATTTAGATGAGAATGAAGTGTAACCAGGGTAGTAATCTTGAGGGTATTGTCTGTGACTCATAGCATAATACAATGTGCCCATGCCTTTGTGATCATCAAGTTTTTGTGAGAAGTCATACTTGGGGCTTATGTTAAACTCATTACAAATCCGTTCAAACGCTTTCATATCCATAGGGTTATTAAACCTGTTGAAACTGGATTCAGTGGGTAGTGGTGTATGCAGTTCTGACAGTATACGTCTAAGCTGGTAGTACGTGTGAAAACGAAACACAGACTTAATCAGTTTGTTTGAGTGATTCAAGTGGTCTGTAAAAGAAACACCACAGCCTGTAGTTGAACATAGTATGGCAAAGTTGAGTTGATTTTGAAACATCTGTAGTGGGCTAGAAGTCCACTTTCTTGCAGTAGAGTCATCTGTTATTGGAGGGTTTAGGTAATGGTCAAACGGATTGGGTACTTTGACTTGGAATAAATCTTGTTCAGACACAGCAATATCAAGCTGGTTTAGTTGAATTATTTTCTGTTCATAAGTAGGTGCAACATTGTATTTAGCATCCACATTAAATTGAAATGCGTTTGTTGTGGTAATGGTTGGTGATTTAAATTCCATCCTTCTTTTTTATGAGATAATAAAAATGTTTATTTCCTTAACAAATCTTGACACAAGCAAACCAGTGTGGTTAACTAATGGGATTGATAATCATGATGGTAGCAAGGCTGTTGCTATCCATGAAATGTTCTATACAGTAAAATGGTTTAATGTTACAAATGATACAGATTATAAAGTAGTTTTTTATGATATGACTGAAACTTTACCAGCTGGGTATTATGACTTTTGTACTATAGCTGAATGGTTTCAAAGTAATTTTAAAATTAAAGCAACTTTAAATCCAGCTAACCTACTTGTTACATTAGAGTTTCCAAAAGATAGTCATTTTTCTTTATCAAATGCTCTTGTAACTTTACTTGGTTTTAATTGCACATTTATACTTTCAGATGATGAAGATTGGAAACTGACAGATTTAAAACTATTTGCACCCAAAAAACAAAAAATAACTGGCAGATGCCCTGTTTATTTGGCAGTACACACAGTATTTAATGTTTATTTGAAAGAACTAAACACGACTGAAAATGTACACAATGGAAAGCCTTCAACTTTGTTGAGATGTGTGCCAGCTGGAACTGCTCCTTATTGTGAAAGTGTGGTTGTTAGATTTCCTAATTTGCAGTTTAAGAAATTAGGTTCTAGTTTCTTTGAGTCACTGAGTATATCTGTAACTAATCAGGATGACAAACCAGTTGTTATGCATGATTTTAGTGTTGTGTTGGAAATTAAATAATTTTATTTTTGTTTATAAAAAATGAGTGGTGGTCCAAAGCCGAGAATCATACCAGTTGCATGTCCAGTAACAGAGTTGAAAGATTTGGCAGACGTACAGGATTTTGAGAAGGAAGGGGATGTTGGAGAAATATATGGTTTTGAACTTGATTTAAATGGCATGTACAAGAGAAAAGTAATTGTTGACATGAAAGACGGTGAAAAACAGATTCCTAAACTTGGTCAGCTGCGTGATGTTACTGTACCTACTCCACCTGTAAATAATGTGCCCTACAACTTAATACATGTAGGTAGTAAGTGGGTGGTTTCACCTGTGCCTGTTCCACCACCCACAATTGACTGGGACATAAAGTTGGAATTTATTAGTCCTTATGTATACACTGATGACGAAGGTGCCTTAGTGTTTAGCAAGGTTGTTAATTTTGGGCCGCTTATTGTAAGCCTTGTTCCAAGCTTTGCTTCAGATGACAATAGCAGAGAAAAACTGAAAGTTGAAAATTATGAGAGACGGAGATATCTTCTTACACATAGGAAGGGTAGGTCTGATGCGAAGGTCGTGTTTGCACCAATAAACTTTCCCATCGCAAGAGAAGCGACAATAGTATTTGAAATTATCATGAGATCAGTAACTACTGCTAAAGAGGCTCAAATTGCACAAGGAATTAAATTTACATGGAATGACACAGTGGCAGAGTCATCAAAGGTCTTTATTGCTATTACAAAAAATAATGATGTTATTAATGTTTCGAGCAGTGTTCCAGCTGTCAAGGTGGTGGTCGACAAAACAACTTTTGTTCGTCTAACTTACATAAACCTTGAACACATTGATCTTGTTGCATTTTATTATGCTAACAAATTGTATACTTTTGAAGAGTTGCAAAATGTAATTGCTGATTAAATAAAAAAAAATATTTGTGAATAAAAAAAATGGTAAACTTCTATCCGCAACTACCGACGCTTGAGCCGACTGAAACAAATGTGATGACTAAAACAACACTTGCGCCTGATCCTCAGGTGACAGCTGTGCCAATTGCATCAGATAAAACATTACAGGCAGACGCATTCAGATTAATAAATATTACAGAAGCTTTAAAATATTTGGAAAGTGAAGAGGCTAAGTACTCACGGTGCAAAAGGAGGTATAAGTCAGTATTTAATTCTGTTCAAAACACTTCTATGGCTATTGGTGCAGTTTCAGCTGGATGTTCTGTGGGGGGTATTGTTCTGTTTGCCACGGGAATTGGAAGTTTGGCTGGAATAGCAGTTGAGGGTGTTAGCGTTGCTACATGCCTAGCATGCTTTGGTTTGGAGGCCTTGAACAAGAGGTTTCACACAAAATTACAGAAACATGAAGCATTGAGTACGCTTGCTGGTGCAAAGCTGAGCAGTATGAAACTTATTATCAGTAAGGCATTGAATGATAATTTTATTGATGACAAAGAATTTAAGAGAGTCCAGGATGATTTAAATAATTACAAAAAACAGAAATCTGAAATACAAAATAAAATGCGTAGTCAATCTCCTGTAAATGTTGAAGAGCTAAAAGCCAGTTTTTTAGAGATGGGAAAACAGATCGGTGTTCAGGAAACCACAGAAAAACTACACAATCTTTTAAACAAATAAAAATCAGATTTGGTAATCAATCAATATTTTTGTCATATGCTTCGCAGAGAGATGACACGTCATTTACACCACTTGTGCCTGATTGTTTAACCCCATCTGCACCACCGCCAGAGTACTACTGAGAAAAAAATGTTTTTTTATTGTCCTTGTATCTTGACAAATCTGTCTCAGTATATTGGGACTTGAGTCAAGTTGTTGTAAGAACTTGGGGTAAGTACTTGTAAGAACTTAGGGTAAGTACTTGTAAGAACTTAGGGTAAGTAATTAATAAGTTCTTATGACAACACACTTAAAGGTTACCTCTGCAGGTTCCTAAAAGTTAGTTGCAACTTGTTAATAAGTATTAAGTTTCACTTGGCATCACTTGATCAGGTTCATGATTAGGTGTTGACAGAGACAATAGTTATAGAGAAAGACAATAGGAGACCCGTAAGATAATCAGATCAATAAGGCCGCATCAGTCATACTCATCACTTTTTTAAAATCAAAGGGTTGATTCAGAATTAACGGGGGTAAAATTGGGGTCAAAATTTTGATATTAAAAATGGCGTAAATTAATGACTGATGCGGCTCTATTGAATTCATTGTCTATCGGGTCTCCTATTGTCTTTCTCTCCCTCTCCCTCCCTCCCCCCCCCCCCCTACCCGCACGAGTCTTAATCATGCTTTTCATATACATTTTTAAAATCATGCTCCGACTTCATTTCAATATTATTGACTCGTCTATTATCTATACTAACACAGGTAACGGACTTATGAGTTTCCTCAATATCGTCGCTTGCTCAATGATTGGAGAATGTTTTACTTCTGTTTACGAGTCTACTGCCAACTCATTGCCAGCTATCGCCACAACTCTAGGCCTAGTGTCGCGGTATACCTTGGGCTTACGATTTTACGTTCGTGGTTCCTTTCCCATAGGTTGGCTTCACTTAACACATTCTGCTCCAGGACCGAAATCCGCAAATGTTGAAGTTGCTCCCTGAAGACTGTATTACACTTCAGGAAACAGATCGAGCGTGATAGTTCAAGGGTTGTGCCAGAAAAGCTTGGCGCCTATGGGCGCCAAGCTATTCTGGCGCAACCCTTGAACTATCACGCTGGATCCATGTTTTGCCGTGGCGTGTCGGAGTTGAATGAGTTATCCTGTTCAGTGCCAGCTGACGCAGATTTTGTTTCTGCAATCTTCGTTCATTCAAGAAGGGAAAACCATTCATGTCCCAGGAACACGGATTCAAAGTGGTCTCCGCAAGAGGCATAGATCCTCATGAGCCCCCACAGATGCGGGGGCTCATGAGGATCTATACGTCTTGCAGTTGCCTGGTGGGCAAATTTTCTCGGCACTGAACCGGCAGACTGCGAACTCGGTCTACTGGATTCCTTTCTTACCAATACTTCAAATGACACCTTTACAAGACCTGACGTAATGAACATAACTTGACCTACTTTTGGGTTTGCTGCTTGACATTTGTGTGTGAAGTGTGTACACGATTTGCCTGTGTAACAACTGAAGCCATATTTCATAGTCGTCACAACCAAACGTGGGCCGGCTTTGCGGTTTAGGTGTATGAAAACCAGAGTCGAAAACCTCACTCGGGGTTTCATACATGAAAATGCATTGTAGTCCATCCAGGGTTATATGCTCCTAGTAAAACTCCTGTTGTTTTGTGTTCTTGCATTTTTTTTTCTTCTCCATATTACGGAGTATTCGGCCGGGTATTGTCTGATGTGTTTTATTTGACATCTGTAAATAAATTGTACAAACACATTACGACTATGAATTTATTTGATTACTTCATTATGTTGTGAGTTTATCTTCTAATTAAGTCCATCGACACGAATATCATATTATGCATTCGTTCTTTTTTCTGGAAAGAGCAGCACCAAATAATAGCAAAGAAATTATCTAACAAAAAAGGCAAAACCATTCCGTTGTGGCTCACGTGTATGACCGATTTACATATTGACCTTTGTGACTAGGGCTGGCTTCTGCAGCAGGGAAATCCATGTTTTCTGAAAATGTAAGCCTTTATCACACATCTGTCAAACCCCCGTGATCCTTGACCTTTGTGATGAGTTGAATAAATTAGTAGGCATAGAAAGGTCTTGTTATCAGCTATCTGTGTGCCAAATTTGGTTGAAAATTTTTGAAAAATGTTGATAATACCTACAATTGTATTTAAAAAATCAGCATTTTACACACATTTGCCAGCTTCTTGTGACCCTTGACCATTCTGAGGGGTCATCCAAATTAGTACGCATAGATAGGTCTTACCATCAGGTATATCTATACCAAATTCGGGTTTGAGTTAGTTATTTGGGTTTAACGGCGAGCAGGCGACTAAGACCATCTCACGGCGGAAATTCGGGTTTGAAGTTGTGAATAGTATTTGATACAAAAATTTTTAAAAGTTTTTTCAAAAAGTTTTAAAAAATCCTTCGTCAAAATATGGCTATTTTTTATCTATAATTATGTTGAGCTCTCGCGTGACCCTTGACCTTTCTGGGGGATCAACCAAATTAGTATGCACAGAAAGGTCTTCCCATCAGGTATCTCTGTAGCAAGTTTGAGTTTAAAAAGTTGTGAATAGTATTTGAGAAAGAAAAAAAAAGAAAAAAAAACTTTTTTCTGTCAAAATATGGCTATTTCGGACCTATTTCCTGAGCCCTTGTGACGCTTGACCTTTCCGAGGGGTCATCCAAATTAGTATGCATAGATAGGTCTTACCATCAGGTATCTCTGTAGCAAATTTGCAGGCGCCAAGCTCATCTGGCACTACCCTTGAATTATCATGGTCAATCAATCTCCTGCTGTAGGGTGTCGGGGCTTAAAGGGTTTAGGAAAGACAACATCGATGACACCTTGTATCCATGCGAATCAAAAGCCTGCCATGGAGCAACTGGCTTTCAAGCGGTCTGCTCCACGGCACGCTTTGATTGCTGAAATTCGCCGATACTACGGGCTATCAATGTTGTCTTGCCTCAAGACCCTTCTTTTCACAATCAGTGGGCCCATCAAATGTGCCACCAGGCTCAACTATAACCCATTACCCTTAAAATACAAACACACGTAAAACAAATTTAGAGATATTAACCCATTCAGCCCTGAAGCACTACAGCAGGAGATGGGTCGATCATGATAATTCAAGGGTAGTGCCAGATTAGCTTGGCGCCTGTCGGCGTCAAGCTAATCTGGCACTGCCCTTGAATTATCATGGTGGATCCATATATTGCAACTGGTGCATAATCATTAGATGACAGCTCCAAAATTTGGGAAATACGTGCGCCGGGCTGAATGAGTTAATCCTTTAGCTGTCGGTCGGTAGTGTGGTTTGCCGAGGTCATTCCCTCAGGAATCACCTTGACAAAACATGCTATAGACAGCCAAAGGGATAATCAATAAACAAGTATTGAACGCATGCATACCGGCTTATTATTGCACGCACTGAACACTTAACGTTCAAGGTTGAAACCTTACTCCTCTTTTACTCGAATCGAAAACACGACACCGGCTTTAAAAATAACGCCATCATTGAAATATGAACGACCCGCGTGCCGGCAGATCAACAGAGGATTGCTCAACCACAACTAAAACGGCAGCTCAAGTGACCTGACGCGGCAACCGGATGATTAGACCCAACCGTAGATAATCCATTTTTCTGCCTGTGACCACGAACTGCGTGTCTAACACGACTGCAGACTGACTGACATTCGCGTGAAAAACACAAATAAGACCAAAAATAGGCATAAAGAACAAACTACCAAGTGAGTAGGAAAAGCACTGTCAAGGGAGAGAAGTGTGCATGATAGACCAATGATCATAGATCTACTTTGGTCCAAGCACATAAAAAAAAAAAAGATAGGAAAGAGGGGCCGCTAAGTAAGAGACTGAAAGCAATGCATATGGAAGCCCCCCCGAAGGGGGGCGTATCACATATCCACTGTTCCAGCCCCTAGGTGCATGGAAATTTAAATCTAGGTCCCCCAAGTGGGGGTCCAGATATTGAGCCGGTGTGGACAGCTGTTTCGGTCTTGGCGACCTTGTCAGCACACCATCGGCAATACTGGAGGAAGAGAAGGAATTTCTGCTTACCTGCAAAGAAGACCACATTTTACTGTGGTTTCTGCAGGGGCATACATTCCATGCCTCCACCTAGAGCCAAATTTCCATGCACCCTAAGAGAGAACCTACTAAAAAGGGGGAAGGGGTTGCAGTCGAAATTGTAGTAAAAAACTAGACCGAAAGGGTTGACTGCCAGTGCTTGTAATTTAGAAAAAAACTACCAAGTGAGTAGGAAAAGCACTGTCAAGGGAGAGAAGTGTGCATGATAGACCAATGATCATAGATCTACTTTGGTCCAAGCACATAAAAAAAAAAGATAGGAAAGAGGGGCCGCTAAGTAAGAGACTGAAAGCAATGCATATGGAAGCCCCCCCCCCCCCCCCCCCCGAAGGGGGGCGTATCACATATCCACTGTTCCAGCCCCTAGGTGCATGGAAATTTAAATCTAGGTCCCCCAAGTCTATTGTGGCACCACCCTTGAACTACTAATGCCATTGGTCTATGTCCTCATCTGTAAGTTCTGTAATGTCGCTTGCATATATGGCAGTGTACAAATTTGAAGCTTTTAGCCTCAGTATCATGCAGGTTAAAAAGTGTGGGAAAATATGAAAGACAGAACAAAGTCCTAACAAGAGACATAAATCCTCATGAGCCCCCGCGAATGCGGGGGCTCATGAGGGTTTATGTCTCTTGCAGCTCAGTGGATAGCGCAGAAAGCGATACTTTGCGAAGTAAAGTTAACCTTTCCTAAATTTGAGGCTTGCCATTGAAACCCGGGAGAGAGATCGAACATGGTGGTACCAAAATAGCTTGGGCTCTTCGGCGCCAAGCTATTAAGGCACCACACTTGAACTATCATGGTCGATCCTTCTCCTGCAGTAGTTTGTCTGGGGCTGAAAGGGTTTAAAAGCCACATTAAACTGGTTTGCAAGTCTTCTCTCAATAGACTTTCGAGTCCCGCGGCCTTCCTCAAGTCTCGACCCCCAACCGGTACACTATCTCTGTTCCTGTGCGTCAAAGGAACATAACACACACACACACACACACACACACACACACACACACACACACACACACACACACACACACACACACACACACACACACACACACACAGAGGAGCACAAAAGCCTCACAGTGGGTTACCTACCATTTCATGTGAAAATGGGTACCCATATTTCTATTTATTCTAGGGCTCTGGAATTGATGCGAATGTTTAGAACTCACCTTATAACTAAGCTCTATAACTTAAAATAAAATAGACATTTTCTAGAAACAGAGCCACTAGATGCAGAAAAAATGGGTTTCTACCAATAAAGTGGGTGGGTGTCTCTTTCACACAAAAACTGGCATTACAGTCAAAATGGGTGTTTCACAACATTAGGCGTCTGTAATAAGGTCAAGTGCATGGAATACCTCTTTTTTTTCACATTCATTTTTTTCTTTTGTTTTTTTTTTTCAACTTAATGTGTATGTATGCATTAACATTCTTAACATTGTATGGTGCAAAATTGAATGAACACTGGCCTGTAACCTTTCGATTATGATTTTTACAGAGGAAATCTTTTAAACATTGCTACGTTTTGTCCTTCTGAAGCAAAACAGTTTATCATGGCATTTATGTGAGAATTATGGAAATTAAACGACTTTTAAAAAAAATGTACTCTGCAGTTTGAGACAAACAGCAACAGAGCATTTTGAATATTAACCCGTATTATTCGGAATACACCAGTGTGTGCAACAAGTGTGACTAAAATAGTCCAAAGGGTAGTGGCAGAATAGCTTGGCGCCTCTAGGCGCCAAGCTATTGTGGCACCACCCTTGAACTACTAATGCCATTGGTCTATGTCCTCATCTGTAAGTTCTGTAATGTCGCTTGCATATATGGCAGTGTACAAATTTGAAGCTTTTAGCCTCAGTATCATGCAGGTTAAAAAGTGTGGGAAAATATGAAAGACAGAAAAAGACCCAGACGAAGAAACTAACACTTAACTTATTCTACCCCAGACACACCAGAGCAAAATAAAGATCGACCATGATAGTTCAAGGCTCATGCCAGAATAGAGTGGCGCCTATGGCCGCCAAGCTATTCTGGCATCACCCTTGAACTATCGTGGTCGATCTGTGTCCTGCCCTGCAAAGCAGTTTTCAGAAGACGACTTCAACATTTGGGGATTCCGGTCTTGGGGTAAAATGAGTTAAAATGACAAAACAGAACACTGACATTAATTAATGAACTGACAACATAGGAAATCAATGAAACTTCAGCCTTTATTAATCACATCAAAGGTGCATGCATATAAAAACACAGTAATTGTTTGTAGACACTTCAAATCAAACAATCAAGAGCAGTCAAACCTTTTTCTGCCAACTTTGTGATGAGGAAAACTAGTTCTTGCCCAAGTTCGGCACGTAAAGGGTTACCGCGACTTATGTGCCTCTTTCATAAAATGGAGAGAGAAATATAATACTGAGTTCTAGCAAGTGCGACAATAAAGTTTAGCCGAGTTGGTATACCTCGTCCAGTGCCTAGGTTAAATGCACCAGTGGTGCCAATGTTGCTATATTGGCAGCAGACCGGTCGCTCGGACCGGTCTGGTGCACCCGATCGGTTTAGAGCGTGTGCTTTCTGCACCTGTAATGGGCAATCTCAGAGAAAGAATCACGTGAGCTTCGTTTGACTGCTGCAAAATAACATGAATAAAGAATAAACCCTTTCCCATATATGCCAATCCAGCAATTATGCATCCATCCTTATGCTAGCACGACGAAACATTACGCGATTTGGCAGATTTTTAAAAATAGCTTTTTTAAACCCTCAATGGAGGTGATTTTTGCGACATCTGCGTCGTTTGCGGCAGAAAACACCGTCAAAGTTGAAGTTCGAGAAATGAGCGCACTACATGTACAATAGACTTGATTCAGTGGTGTTGGGCATGACTCAAGCCTCCGCCATCTCAACACAAAACTGGCGTGTTCGGGGAGATAAAAGGCTACAAGTTAAAACCACAAACGAACCTTTTTTTTCGACTGCGATCACAATCTTCTGCGTGAACGTACAAGACCACACTACAAGTGCACAAGCCAACCTGCGCGCGCAGTTCTGGTGCACATGACCGGTCCGAGCGACCGGTCTGGTGCGAAAATAGCAACAGTGGCACCGCTGGTGCGTTTAACCTAGGTAGAGGGCGAGGTATACCAACTCAGCTAAGGTTTATGCTTCCTGTGACTTTAGAAACAACAATACACAGTATGCAAAGTGTACTTTATAGTAACCAAAAAAAAAAGTTACAGACATTTCCAAAATGATCCAGGCGTACATCAGATAAAAACAAGCTATACACACCGAAAAAAATAACACTCTTGTAATAAATGTTTATCATGTTGACAATGGTTTTCTTATCTTATTATTGTCTTTCATCCCGATTGGTTGTACATTGCTGAACGTCCGGACGTGCCAGCACTGATCATGAAGGGGAAAAAATAAAATAATGAACAGAATATTGAATGTATGTCGCCAGCCAGTCTAATACGCTAAATAAACTTAAGATCATTTAGCAACACACATCCAAAATCAAAAGAGATACACCACCACCACCACCACCACCACCCTCACCCCCCCCCCCCCCCCCCCCCCCCAAAAAAAAAAAAAAAAAAAAATTATTCAGACCCAAAAGGTGACTGCCAATCATGTAAAATGCAAAGAAAAGAAGTGCCCAACGGAGAAAGAAACAAGCTTAGAAAAGACGGTTACAACACAATTCAGTAAGATTTCGGGTAAATCCGCCTTGTCAAAACAGACAAACAGAGAGATCAGTCGCTACTTATCTTTGTTCACAGAAGGAATGTGCTGCACATTCCTTCTGCCAATGAAGATAAGTAGCGGCTAATCTCTCTGTTTGTTTGTCTATTTTGACAAAGGGTATTTACCCGAAATATTAATAAATTGTGTTGTACCCATCTTTTCTAAGCATGTTTATTTCTCCGTTGGGTACTTCTTTAATGTTACACAGCATACAAAATGATCCAGGTGTACATCAGATAAAAACAGAGCTATACACGCTGAAAACAACCGAATAATAACGTTCTTGTAATAAGTCTTTATGTTGACAATGTTTGTTTCTTTTTCTCTTATTATTGTCTTTCGTCCCCAACCGACGTTTCATCAGCAGTTCCATTTTCAAAGTTTTACATGTTATATACAGTATACAAAATGATGCAGGCGCACCAACCCCATAGTAGCACTCTTGTAATAAATCTTTATGTTGACAATGGTTTTCTTACTCCTTATTATTGTCTCTCGTCCCCAACCGCCGTTCCATCAGCAGTTCCATTTTCAAAGTTTTACATGTTATATACAGTATACAAAATGATGCAGGCACACCAACCCCATAGCAGCACTCTTGTAATAAATCTTTATGTTGACAATGGTTTTCTTACTCCTTATTATTGTCTCTCGTCCCCAACCCCCGTTCCATCAGCAGTTCCATTTTCAAAGTTTTACATGTTATATACAGTATACAAAATGATGCAGGCACACCAACCCCATAGTAGCACTCTTGTAATAAATCTTTATGTTGACAATGGTTTTCTTACTCCTTATTATTGTCTCTCGTCCCCAACCGCCGTTCCATCAGCAGTTCCATTTTCAAAGTTTTACATGTTATATACAGTATACAAAATGATGCAGGCGCACCAACCCCATAGTAGCACTCTTGTAATAAATCTTTATGTTGACAATGGTTTTCTTGCCCCTTATTATTGTCTCTCGTCCCCAAGAATCGTTCCATTTGCAGTTCCATTGACAAAAACAAGCTAGACATGCTGAAACCAACCCAATAATAATGAACACTCTTGTAATAAATCTGTATGAAAACGAAAATGACGCGAGTGTCAGAGAATCTCAATTCATTTCTTTTGTAACTTTTTCAGTCTGTTGCGGATGTAATCCTTAATGTTTGTCCAGCGCCTATGTCTAAGTGCGGGGTCTTCTGCAATGGCCTGCTGTATCTCGGCCTTTCCAGGAAGTTTGTTCACGATGAGGTGTGACTTGAAACGAGTTTCAACAGCTTTCGCTTCAGCTTTCCCCCATGGTTTCCTTGTAAATCTAGCTTTCTTTCGAACAGGAGCCGACGCAGAACTGTCATCATCAAAACTATCTAGTTTGTCATCAGGCTCTGGACGTCTTTTCTCGGTCATGCTCATTGATTCCTGTGTTGTTGACTTGCCATTTGCTTCATTCACAGGTGCTGTTTCCCCAGAGACCTCTCTGCGAGTTTCTGATGTGTTTTCATTGTCAAAGTCAATCTCTTCATCATCGCCCAGCTCAGCTCTAATGCAACTCTCAAAATCTGTCATCCCATTGTTAACTGACATAAGAATCTTTGCCACTTTTGCCTTTTGAAGGACGTCTTGAGGTTGGCGGTAGATATGGCGATGTATCCGAATATCATGACCAAGGAAGTCTGCCAGCTGATCCTGGTCTAACTCTAAGATGGCCATGGACTGAGCCAAAGTTGCAACCTGCTTCCATAACTGAGTAAATGTGAACAAGGCTTGTAGCGCATGTTCCTTCAGAACATCATGGCCTCTGTAAGGCCTCTGACCAGAAGGTGTGGCAAAGATGTACTGGGAACCAGCGAGAGCTGGCACTGATTGCCTCATTTGAAGGATTCTGTCCACAGTTGTCATCATCTTCTTCGTCAGCAAAATGGGAACACTCCTATTAAACTTGCCCCTGATTTCCACTCGCTGAAAATGATTCACCATTTTCTTCTCAACCTCTGTGAGACCTTTCAAGATATCTTGATTGGTGATCGATCCAATCTTAGCATTCTGGAAGTCTGATACCTTCATTCTCTGAACTTCTCCCCCTCGTTTTCGGTTGAAAAGTGATACAGCGCAAAGAGTTGCTTTAACCACTGTCGATAATCTTCCGAAACCATCCTTGTCTCAAGAAGCTGTTGGACCTTCCTCACATCTTCACATGATGGGATCAGCTTGGGTTTGTTCATGGTCATTTTCCCGACCGACTGGGCTTCTGTAGCTGACACACAATCGTACCAGTCCCCGGTGAAGACAGAGTCAAAGTGCTGCGCCTCAGAGAGCTCCTGTCGCCACCTGTCATCTGAACCATGCCCAAGCTGTTTGGATGCCAGCGACTGTTTGATCTGTGAACATTTTTTCAAAGCATGGCCTATGCGCATTGCAAGATTGCCTTTTTTGAACTGATGTGTGTCCTCATCAAATTCTGCTAGCTCTTTTACAGCCAGTACAACATGATCAAAGCTAGCTGAATTGACCACAGCATTTAAACTTGCGATTTTCATTGCTGACCTCACTCTAAGAATCTTTAATAGTCTCCCTAACTCCCGCATCCTGGAGCTGATTTGCCCAGCCGTGTGTTCTTCAATGTCCCTGCGGTCAAATAATCTCTTTCCATACTCCAGAAGCAAGGGGTCAGTTCTGATGAGACGGCTTATCTCATCATCTCTCTGTCTGGCTAAAACCTTACGACTTTGGTATTAGCTTCAGCCCACTTAATCAAATCTCAAATACAAATGATTTTGAATTTCCAAAAACTACAGTAGCTCGCTTGAGCCAGCCCTTAGCACCACGTGAATGTTCTGTGTTTATGTACTGTGTGTGAGTGAATGCGCGTAATTCACGTGAGCGTGCTTGTTGGGTTCAGTTCGCGGCGGCGCTTTGAGCCGATTTTCAATTGGGATAAAGTGCCTATTTAATGCGCTCATTATCATTATTTATTATAAAAGGAAAAGTCAACATCTAAAGGTATTGGAAGCATTAGCCTGCCACGTTGAGCAGCCTCACCTCTCTTAGCAAACTGAAACCCTCCTTCTTTCTGACAGCAACGTTTTGAGTGTACAGAGATCAGCTTTTTTTGATAGAGCCCTTTGCAATGGCTACAGGCGAGAAGGTCATCTACCTTACTAGTTTTGGTGCAATACTTAGGAATCAAACATCCTGATTTCTTTTCAAGAACTGCAACATTATGCATGTAATCACCCTCATCTTGTATTCTGATCCATGCTTGACGTCTCTGCTTAGTCCCTTTTTTATCATCAAAATTTTAGCAACGTCTGCCTCAACTGCATGGACATCATGTAAGTGCGTGCTCATTTTCAAAACAAGCTTGCCACAAAATTTGCATGCATGTTTTTTGTCCCATTTGTACTTTCCTTTCCCTCTCTGCGACATGTGCACACCCGTTTCTTTGGTAAGCGCTCTTTCCCCACCCCCAACATCATGTTCCTTCTGCCTATCCACATTGTCATTGCCACCCCCTAATTCATCCCCTAACGCACACTGCACCTTGCTGGTACTTGCTTCACTGACACCTGCCCACCCTGAAACAGCCACTTTGAAATCTAACATATTCAATACAATACTGTCTGTGTCAGAGACCCCAGAGATTGATGGCGACACACCATCTAAATCCTGTGAGCTCGAACCAGGAACAAACTCCTCGTCATCACTGTCCTTGTATTGCGATGCGCTTGCACTCTCAGTCTCAGGCCCATCCCAGGCTCCATTTGCCAACTGGAAAAGGAAAGAAAAAAAGAAAGCTGCATTAGTACAAAAACAGCCCAATTTTGGTTTAAGGGGCCTTGCACAAGAATATAAAGAGTAATCCCGTGTATGACCGATTTACATATGTGTGACCTTGGTGACGAGGGCTGGCTTTCGCAGCAGCAAAATCCATGTTTTCTGAAAATGTAAGCAGTTTCACACATCTGTCAACCCCGCGTGACCCTTTGAGAGAGGTCACTCAAATTGGTATGTTTACAAAGGTCTTGCCACAAAGTATCCTTGGGCCAAGCTTGAAGAATGTGGCTTGAAAAGTCTCAGAGAAAATGCCACTGTTAATGTTTACCATGGACGCGGACGGACGGACAGACGACCAGTGGCCCAGAACATAAACTCACTTTTGCTTCGCAAGTGAGCCAATAAAATGAAGATGATCATAGAATCACTTACCAGTTTGTAATTGGGGGCATTCCGCTGCTGTCTATGCACCCTCCTACCAGACGCACCCTCTGCAACAGACGACGCTGGGCCATCATGCTGCTGCTGACTAATTTTGCCATGGGCCTTGGTCATGTGCGTGCTTGTCCACTTCCATACGGATCCCAATGGGTTTGGACATCCTGCTGCCATCCGGCGCTGGGTGTGTGCAGAAAGTGCCGAGTGTGACCAAAACGGTGTTGCTGCAAACATGTCAAATACAACCATGTAAACCATTGACATTTTGAATCAGATATATACATAATTACAGCAGTACCCCCTGCCCCCTACGAACAATAACTGGTAATACAGTAAAATGCGACACTTCAGTTGCAAAATCTGAAAAAACTATTCGTGGAAGTCTGTTCTCGAATCGCGAGGTAGTTTTGCGTACGAGGATTCAAATACACAATGAAATCTGGCGCCATCTTGTTTACAGTGCATGCATACATGTCAAGTTACTTTTCGATCACAATCACACATGTCAGAAAAAAAAAGCAACCCAATCGCGTGACAGATTGACCTTGTAATGTGTTATTGAACGAATTCCTTTCGTTGAAGAAGAAAGCTTTTGTTAAATTCGTGGGTTTCTATTATCTGTTACTACAAGACTGACTGAGCAGCACTGAGACGTGGGTCGTAGCAGACGGCGTCTCAGTTTTCTCCGACAAACGGGTCCATATAGGCTACTGTGCAATTGTATCTGATTGGAAGCATCTCAGTTAAATAACTGCGCTGAAGAAGTACACTTGGGCGTGCTTTTAACTAAGAAATATTGCATAAAAACAATCTTACCTGATGGAACGACGGTTGGCGGGATGAGAGACAATAGAAGGGGAAACAACTCAGTTCACTCTGCGCAGCCGAACGACGCTCGCTTCCGTGGTAACACACTGGCCCAGTGCGTTTAAAACACACAACATTAGGTAAACCTGCAAAAGTGGGACATCCAATTTTTATATTTGTTTCTGACTTTTGAATGAAAGATAATGCAGAAACAACCCTCAGAAAAAATGGGTGCCTGACTTGGTCACCCAGAATTTTACACACACCCATTTTCCAGAAGGATGGTAAAGAAAGTCACCCAAATTGGTGGTTTTGTGCACGCGCACGCGCACACGCACACGCACACGCGCACGCGCACGCGCACACGCACACGCACACACACACCACACACACCACACACACACACACACACACACACACACACACACACACACACACACACACACACACACACACGCTTTGGCGCCCAAAAGACGATCTCTAGCAAGGTTTGCGTAGCTAGACGTGACGTCATTTTTATCTTGTTACTTCTTTGCCAGAATTTCTGCTTCGCACGCCAAAAACGTCATGTGCATGCTCCGAAATGCGCTCCGACCAGCCCCATTTCAAAGACTACCGTATTGTTTTAAATACGGTAGACAAAACTGAACTACAATTCTATCAACAACATGGGATGAACCATAACCTATAAAGTCCCTTCTATATAAGAGCTGTCCTCGCTGTCAATGGTCTCTACTTTTTGTCTTTGACATGATTCTGATGTTGAATTATCTCCTATTGAAAAAGTCTCGCAGATCTACCAATACGTCAGTGAGTTCTATAAGGGGTGCAGGACATACGTGTCATTGATTTGTCAAACGTCATTTGTCATGACGTAAGTTTTAGTTTTTACGTAATTTTATATTTTTATTGATATGAGCCGTTTCACTTTCGCTTCATAGGCTTGAGAATATGGTGACAAAACTACAACTTCACTGTACAATTTCAGTCTTGCTATAATTTGCGTGAAAGTAGGTTGATTTTACCTAGCTACATGATATACAAATACACGGGTAGCCTGCATGCTCTTCTGAAAGCGCGTCGATGTGTGTGTGCGTGTTAGTGCGTGTTAGTGCGTGCGTGCGCGCGCTCCAAACATATCCAAGAGGCATACATCCTCATGCGCCTGGAGGGCGCATGAGGATCTATTCCTCCTGGAAATGCGCGCATGTTTGCGCGCGCGCGCGCGCATGTGTGTGTGTGTGTGTGTGTGTGAGAGAGAGAAAGAGAGAGAGAGAGAGAGAGAGAGAGAGAGAGAGAGAGAGAGAGAGAGATGATGATGAATCTTTATTCGTTCAGGATAAAGCCATTAGGCAACTCAATGCCTGTCTTACAAGCTGTCCTGTAAACAAAACAGAACATAACAGGAAAAGAAACATAGCATGCAAATAAGAAGAAGAAAAAGAAGAAGAAGAAGCAAAATTACGGGGGGGGGGGGGGGGGGGGGGGGGAAACCCAACCCACGATAGGTGAATCACCGAAGGGAGAAAAAAAATGGCAATGGAGTAAGTGCCACCGATGTAAAAAGCAAGAGAAAGAAACGAGTGCATAGCATAGCATTAATAATAAACTCATCACAGAGAGAGAGAGAGAGAGAGAGAGAGAGAGAGAGAGAGAGAGAGAGAGAGAGAGAGAGAGAGAGAGAGAGAGAGAGAGAGAGAGAGAATGACGTCATATTTAGAGTGTTATGTCAATGTCTGCGGTGACGGAGTTGCCTCTTTTACGTCTCCGCCACTGTCTGCATGACTTTCTCTAGAAGTAAAGTTTTTTTTAGTATTTTAATTCTTTTCTGAAAAGAATTAATTTTTACTAAAGAAGTTAAAATGATACAAAGCTGGCTAACAAACGCATCCAATGTCTTTCTGCAAACTAGCTATATGCAAAAGTTCAAGTAAATATGACAAAAATTACGGACTCTAATCTGGCTCAACCGACTTCCTATAAACGGTTGTTTATGTCTTCAATGAGACATTCAATTATACAATATGCTCGGAGGCTGTCTTAGCCACCGACTTAAGAAAGTATTTCGCCAAGTTTCAACCTTTTGTGTACAGACATATCGGAGATTCTCTTATTTACATACATACGCCCACACATACATACGCACATACATACATACCTACGCACATACGGCGCTTCGCGCCAAATGTATTTTCAGCAGCGAGGCCAGCGTAACTACTTGGCATGTTGTAATTTTTATCTTGTTACTTCAAATGTTAGAGGTTTAGCCTGCCCGCCTTTGACATCATGGACATGCTATTAAATTCGTCCCACCGCGACTCGTCGTAAAAAGTCCCTTCTATAAAAAGAAGGGACTTAAAAACTGGTATGTTTCACACACTTGCTAACCTGATGTGACCCATGACCTTTCCCATGGGGGTCATTTAAATGAATATGCATAAGAAGGCCTTATCTGAGACAAACAAACAAACAAAAACTGCATTAATCACAAATAATATCAAATCACCCCCCCCACACACCCCCCCCCCCGGCCTCCCCCCCCACCCTCCCACCCCCCCCCCTACCCACACCCCCACCCCACCCCCCATATAGGTGTTAAAGACTTTAAGTAACACATACAGTACCAGGCGCCAAGCTAATCTGGCACTACCTTTGAATTATCATGGTCAATACATCTCCTGCTGTTGGGTGTTGGGGCTCAATGGGTTAACCAGGCTGGTAGAGATGGACGCCTTTGCCGACATTGTCAGTAACGGCTGCGTTTCACTTTACGGCAGGTGTCAAACCCAAGGGAGTTGTCGCATTGTGTGACAAGAAAAGAAGAAAATTGCAAAGAATGACGCTAACAGAACGTGTTGTTGGGACTGGATCAAGCACGAACATGTCTGATTCCGTTCTGCGAGCAACTCTGAACTAGGACACCGACTGGACTTGAAATGTGAGGTACCTTCGTTGAATAAATACTTTTGATAACGACTGCTCACGCTGACAGATAAAATGCTCGCCAAATCTTACTCTGATTTTACCTGTCAACCTGAGCCCTCGTGATTTATTTTGCGTCAAGGGAAGGCAGTCACAATTTATTCTCTACATACGGTTCGCTTCTGTTTCCTAGAATATAGATGTTCCTCAGAAACGGGTTGTGTGTCTGTGCATGGGGAAAACAGATTATGCATAGTTTAAGTATTTCACGGTCGGCTTCACTCCTCTACCTGTACAGGTGGCAGCATATACAAGGGTCTATAATTTTGACATATGCATGTATGTACTTGTAGTCGCACTGCGGTCATGTCGGCTTAATACCATAGGCAAGCAGATTAACCCCTTCCCTGCCAACGTACGTACATTTTGTTTCTAAAATCCGTGTTCACTGAATGACAAACACCACATCTGTCCAACGAGCATGGACACGAAGTGGTCTCAGCAAGAGGCATGGATCCTCATGAGCCCCCGCGACAGCGGGGTCTCATGAGGATCTATGTCACTTGCATTTGGATCGCGTTCACACTCTCGGCAGGAATTAGGAATTCGGTTAATGAGTGAGATGGAAATTCAGTAGGAAAAACAAGCTTTATTGGAGAAGAAGAGAAACAGGATGTATCGAATAATAGATCCGTCGTCAGGTGGAAATGAAACAAAAATTTCATTTCCACCTGACGACGGATAGATGATCCGGTAAGTTGCGCTTGTGCGCTTCTCTTCTCAAACTAGGGTCTTTTCTTTCGTGGCCGCGTAAAGTGTGAGCCCGATCAGCGTAGAGACTGGCGTACGAGGATAGCACCTGATTTAGCTCTGGGCCTCTTTATGTGGTACACTACTCTAGAAACAGATCAAGATCTCTCCATCTTCCCCGAAACATTTACCTGCCTAGCCGACTGAGACGAACACAAAATAATGCAATGAGCTATTCGACTGAGGTTTGCTCTAACCAAGTTTACCTGTCGGAAGGCTTTTTTTTTTTTTTATCTCGCGATGATTCTGCTGGAAGGGTTAAGATGTGTGCTGGTCTGTGATTTCGATTTTACGGTATGTTGGCCCTAAGGTACGATATCACAGACCAAAACAGATACGTGTCACTATTTACAAGGTGTTTGAGTACACTGTACATGCATATACTAATTTCATGGGTCGTATAATATCACAGAATACACGCTAATGTGCAACTCAAAAAGAGTAATTATGAATGACTGATGCAAACTGAAGGCAGGAGCGACCCTATCTTAGTCCTAATCCTGCCTATGCACATTTCGCACTTAACCTTTCGATTGTCGGTAGTGTTTTTTGTCGCGATGATTCCTGCAGGAATCATCGCGACAAAAAAAAAAAAAAAAAAAAAAAAAAAAAAAAAAACACGCTACCGACAGCTAAAGGGTTGGCAATCTTGAGCATGCAGCCACATGCATTGTACAGAGTACCGTGGCTACGTGCATAGGGGGCTTTATTTCCGGTTGGGGCTTTACCCAATGAATAAAGAAGAAGAAAAAAACACCAGTCCTACATAATTATGCTGAATTTGTGTTTTAGGATTTACTGATAGGGGCTCCTCTCGGTGTGACAGAATTCCCGGACCCCTACACTAACTACCCCACCCCACCCACACAAAGGGGTAGACTTGCGAGCTTAATAACATGACAATGACTATACAAGAGTGTCATATCGTACAGTAAAAAGTGCAGTAAACAGTAGCACACAAATCATAAGCCTGTTGGAATATTCATGCCAGCGTACTCCACTTTTAGACTAGGGTTTTTTTTTTTCTCTCAGAAAAGCTGATTAAGTTTGGTCTTTTTTTTTTTGTTTGTTTGTTTGTTTGTTTTGGGGGGACGGGGGTGGGAGAGGGTAGAGGGGGAGGGAGGGGTAGAGGTGGCCAATGTGGGAGGGGGCGGGAGTTCAAGGTCTTTCATCTACTTATCTTAAACTGAACTAGGCATAATTCTGGCCTAGACTTTGACTTCGGACATTACCAGTAAGCAACAGTTCCTCGAGCCGACATCAGCCCGACGAATTTACTTACTGGATCTTGCGCCGCAAGGCCAGTCCAAAATCACAAACCAACACACACTTGACTTGTTATTTGATAGTTGCTTTTTCAGTCGTTCCCGTGCTTTGACCTTTCTACCGTCAAGTTTTGGGCTTTGGATTAAGAAGGGGATTTTCTCCGTCCGCTCGCGTTATGTTTGTAGTGCACTTTAATCTCATGTACGGGCATTGATATACTTCCTTGTGCTCTGTCTCAGTCTTAGGTGGCAACGGGAAAAGTAAACAAACACTTGAATAACTAAGAAGACGAAGGATAAGAAAACAGACAATGAATCAATACAACTTTATTTCATAACGACTGAGGTGTTAACACGGCAAAGACCACGCCATTTTTCACACCTACCGTTAAGGAAAACAAAAACAAATAGGTACCCAATGCGCGAAAGGCCATCGGGCCCATGTCACTGAGCGGCCGCCGTTGGCCCGCGCACGGCCGTGCGCGGGACAACGACGGCCGACATCGGCCCGATGGCCTTTGTACACTAGTTAGGTAAGCCGGTAAGCAGGCAGGCAGGCACAGAGAGAGAGAGAGAGAGCCGAGAGACAGACAGACATTAGCCGAGGCCCAGCTGGGGTGGGAACGCCCGTGTGTTTGCGTTTCTGTACATGTACGCATGTCAGAAATTGTGAACCTTCATTACGGCTCAACTCAGTACGCAAAGATCATCAGGCTAAAATCGGCCTTAGTGGGTCGACAGTGCGAGGGCCCACTATGCCCGACTTCGGCCCGATAGCCTTTTGCGTACGGGGAAGGCCGTAAGCACAGGCCACTGCAGCACACACAAAAATCCCCCCGAACAAATGCATGCACGGCGGGCCGGGGGTGGAAACTTCCACTGTCTTGCAGTGCATCTTGACCCAAGGATAACTGCCACGGTGCACATACTGGTACAAGTTGTCGATATAAACGAAACCGAAAGGATGACTGCCTAGTGCTATTGATATGGGCGTAAATAAGCGGAACTTACAGCTCACAGAGCCGGACAAAGGCTTTTGCGCTGTGCATGAACGTGCGTGGTCGTCTGTGATTTTTTTTTTTTTTTTTTTTTGGGGGGGTGGGGGTGGGGGGGGGGGCGTTGGGGTGGGGGTGGGGGGGGGGGCGTTGGGGTGGGGGTGGGGTGGGGGGGGCAAAACTGAAAACCGAAGCTTGGGCGGGGACTTTTCTGCTTCAGTACATCAACTGTACCCACTTGGTTTGCTGTGGTTGAGTGCCAGCTGACGTAAATTGTATTTCTGCTATCCTCGTTGATTTAAAACTCAAATGAAGCCAAGCGGAACATGGATTCAAAGTGGTGTCAGCAAGAGGCATAAACTGATCCTGCAACCGCGGAGGCTCATGAGTATTAATATCTCTCGAAGCTAGGTGATGCAAATTTTCTCTGCCATGCGTACATCTGGATGGGTTCAGTAATATGTATATATCGAGTTTTGTCAGTAATGTGCATTGGGGAGAGTGTCTTTTACTATATCTACTATTCAGGCGAACGTCATTGGGTGGGGAATTCCCGGCTTTGGTCTGCGGTGGCCGTGAACTTCCATTTGTTTGCACTGCATTTTTATCTAAACAGACATCGACAGAAATAACAACCACAAGGACACTCATGGCAGACCTTGACTTTTCACCTTTGCCTTTTCGCAGGTAAGGGGTTTCCATTTTTCACTGAACATTTTTGAAAAAGTAGATATTCGGCTTACGGGGTTTTCCTCGACCTGTTCTCAGTCAGTAATAGGTCGGTCTCGGCCCGTTGACGGTCAAAGTTTGCCGGTGCGCGCCGACTTCGGGCCGATGATCATTTCCTTATTTGGTTTCAGTTCGGGTGGGAACTTCCACTGACTCGCTTGCAATGCACGCAGTTTCGACGTTTAAAGACATCACAACCTATTTCCACAGCAGGGCCGGATCCAGGGGGGGGGGGGGGGGTACAACAGCACCCCTCCCCCCCCCCCTTTGGCTGACATCAAATTATAAACAAGTGTGCTTAAAATCACATGAGTTGTAACGCTTGTGTTTCAGTGCCGTACGTAACACCAGTTAGAAACTTTCAAAAAAATCAAAAGAATGGTTTCGGTTGTGGTGTTTTGATATAAACTAGACCCTGGCAATAGAACAAATAAAAGTTGAGACCCCCCCCCCCCCACCCTTGAAAACTGATTGATCCGGCGCTGCACAGGGACGTATGATGGCAAAATCGTAGGTGGGGAACTTAACGTTTTCTAAGGGTAAAAGTCTGCTACATGCTACTTGGTTTCGGCCGGTGGGAACTTCCATCGCTTGCACTGCATTCAGTTTCGATGTTTACAGACATCACAGTACTTCTACGGCGATTTATGAAGACAAAACCGTTGGTGGGGAACTTGCTGTTTTCTAAGTTTAGGTGAAAGTCGACGGAACTTCCACTCGCTTGCAATGCATGCAGTTTCGATCACAGTAACTTCCGCAGAGACGTATGTTGGCAAAATCGTAGGTGGGGATCTTGTCGTTTTCTAAGTTTAAATGTCCGAGTACTACATGCACAATAACATTATTGTACGTGTATTTTGACGGTTATGCTAGGAATGTTCTCTGGCAGCGCCTGTAAGTAAAAGGTCCAGGTCGTAGAGCCGACCCAGACGTGCGCGGGCCTGCTCAGTGCGGCAGACGGACATCGGCCTAATGACCATTTGCTTGCATGGTTCCGGGTGTAATAGCCCGACGCACTAGGGCGGGATCGACCTTGATAATTCAAGGGTAGTGCCATATTAGCTTGGCGCCAACAGGCGCCAAGCTAGTCTGGCACTACCCTTGAATTATCATGGTAAGATGACACGTCCAAAATTTGGGAAATGCGACGGTGGTATTAAACTGGGTAACGTCCACTTGTGGCCGTCCGGTGAGAAAGGGCCCTAAAGGTGCCTAGAAATTCAGTTCTAGCCTGGCGCCGGTACTTAAACTCTTTATACTATACTAATGGTCAAAACTTAAGGGCTACTTTTTATCGCAGACGCACCGACAAAACCACACAAATAATGTAACAATACTTGAAGTCAGTACTTTGCTAATTTATTCAGTAACAATTTCATTTAAGTTTTGAGTAAATCAAGCAATTGTGACAACAGCAGTACGTTAGAATGTTCACCCACCCCTCATTTAAAAGCCACACAAGACTGGTCCAGTCCGTAGCGAGTGTAGGCTACCCACCGTTTGCAGCCAAGCATTCAATGCAGCTTTGACGCATGGAGTTCACCAGGGTTCGGAGAACATGTTGTGGGATCGCTTGTTGCAGGAACTGAGTCAGCTGGGGGACGCCTTGAGGTGGGGGGTGGTTGCTGACTACACGTTGCCAGAGGTGCACTATGGGAGCCAGATCAGGTGAACGAGCTGGCCACTCCATCCTCATGATGCCCCGTTGCTCAAGGTACTCATCCACCACACGGGCGCGATGAGGTCGAGCGTTGCCGTCCTGCAGAACAGCATTGTCGCCTATGGCTTGGAGTGCTGGCTGGATGAAGGGCTGCACAATCTCGTCCCAATAGCGTAGTCCAGTCAGGGTGCCTCGGATGAGGTGGAGGGGGGTTCTGCCTTCCCTGTTCAAGCCTACCCAGACCATGACTGAGCCTCCTCCGTAGCGATCCACCTCTTTGACGCATCCATCCGTGAAACGCTCGCCCTGGCGTCTCCAGACCCTTACCTTGCCGTCGTTGAAGGACACAGTGAACCGTGACTCACCAGTAAACAGAACCTGAGTCCACTAGAGTCTGTTTCACCTCACATGTTGACGACACCAGGCAACTCTGGCTCTGCGATGAGCTGCATGAAGCCAGGCCAATTTTGCGCAGACGTCGGCAGACTGTGCTTCTGCTGACGTTAACGTTTGCAGCTTGCATCAGTTGACGTCGCAGAGAGGTTGACGTGGCAGTTCGGTCGCGCAGCGCCGCCACACAAAGGTATCTGTCCTCCCTTCTGCTGGTGCAGCGCGGGCGTCCTGAGCAGGGTCGTCGTTCTGCCCTTCCAATTTATTTGAATCGTGCCAGCAGCCTCTGGATCACTGAATAGGACACCCCAAGACGTCTCCCAACTTCTCGTCCGGAAATTCCATCCTGCAGCCAATCTAGCGCCCGGCCTTGATCTACTGGCGTTAGGCTTCGTCGTGGTGGCATGGTTAGGAAAGTGACAATTATGCCCCTACTGTACCGGTATTTGTAGAGAAACAGAAGTGCTCGAATGAGTTAAAGCCACGGCCGGCTCCACATACAATTGAAAGGATTAATAGGTCATGCCATTGAAGTGGTTATCATCATCATCATCATCATCAGTCCCTTGCCCGAACTGGGCGTTGGGGGGACTGAAAGGCAGCAGCAACAGACAGTGCTCTCCACTGAGTTCTATTTTGGGCGGTGGCAAGCAAGTCTGGCATCTCGAGTTCGGTCCATTCTTTTATGTTTGCGACCCAACTCTTTCTCTGACGACCTCGCCGACGACTTCCTTCGAGAGTGCCTTGGAGGATAGTCTTGGACAAGGTGTTGTGTCGGGTCACGTGGCCAAACCAAGCAAGCTTGCGCCGTTTCACGGTTGCCAGAAGGGGTTCATGTGGGCCCACCAGGGAAGTGACGATGCTCCGTACATATTCGTTGGTCTTGTGCTCGCGGTACGAGATGCGGAGCAACTTCCTCAGGCACTTGTTCTCAAAGGCCTGGATTTTCTTTTCTGAGTCTGCAAGCAGTGTCCAAGTCTCACAGCCGTAGAGTAGAATAGACACTACGAGGGACTTGTAAAGCCTGTACTTGATGGTGAAGCTGATGGAGTTACTTCGCCATATCCTGTCCAGCCTGGCCATTGCGGATGTTGCTGTACCTATCCTGATACGGATCTCTGCTATGCAACTACCGTCTTTGGACAGGGTGGCTCCCAAGTACTTGAAGCTATTGACCTCTTCTAGCTTCTGGCCGTTCATGTGAATGTTGCTGCTGCTGTCGCTTGTGGTGTTGATCATCACTTTGCTTTTATCCGTACTGATCTCCATGCCATAAGACCCTGCGCTACTTGAAAGTTTGTCTGTCAGGTTTTGGAGCTCACTATTGCTGCCTGCCATGAGGTCAATGTCGTCTGCGAATCGAAGATTGCACAGGGATCTGCCACCAATAGAGATTGAAGTATGGTGGTCGTGGAGGGTTTCCTGCATGATCTTCTCCAGGAATATGTTGAAAAGGACAGGAGAGAGCAGGCATCCTTGACGGACACCGATCGTCGTCCTGAAGAACTCGCCTGACTGATTGTTAAGTAGAACCGCGCTGCATGCGTTCTTGTAAAGCGCTTCTATCATTTGGATCACTCCCTCCTCTATGTTGAACGATCTCATGACTTGCCAGAGTCCGTCGTGCCAGACGCGATCAAATGCTTTCCTGAAATCAATGAAGTTGTGGTAGAGTTCGCGCTGATGCTGCAGATGTTTCTCGATCAGGACGCGGCAGTTGAAAATCTGCTCTACAGTGCTTCTTCCAACTCTGAAGCCAGCCTGTTCTTCTGCCAGCAGTTCCTCGGCGAAAGTTTTGAGGCGGTTGAGAATGATTCTAAGCATTACTTTGCTAGGGTGACTTATCAGACTGATAGTTCTGTAGTTCTGGCACTGTTTCAGGTTTCCTTTCTTGGGGAGCGGGATCACTAGAGACTGTGTCCATTCTACTGGCCATTTCTTTTGCTCCCAGATCTTTTGACAGAGTGTAGTGAGGACCTTCGTTGTTACTTCTCCTCCATGTTTCAACAGTTCAGCAGGTACGTTGTCTACACCTGGAGACTTTCCTCCCTTCAGGCCGCGTACGGCTGCTTCCACCTCTTCAGCTAACACTGGCAGGTCTTCAGCCTTCCTGGCCCCAGCCTGGTTGTTTTGGAGGATGCTGGTGTCTGGCTCAGCCTTGTAGTTATACAAGTCTCGGCAGTACTCAGTCCATCTGTTTAGTACAGCAGTGTTTTCCGTAAGGAGTTGGCCGCTGCTGTCTTCGATGACTGTGGCTGTTCGCTGTTGAGTCTTGGTGAGGGTCCTTAGCGTTTCATAAGCCTTCTTGCTGTTGCCGTTTGCCATGCCCTCTTCCACGCTACAACACTGGTCTTCAATCCAATCTTCTTTGGCTTCTTTCATCCTCTTCCTGATCTTCTTGTTGACAAGTCTGTACTTGTTTGCTGATGTGAGGTCTTGGCCTCTCTTTTTCTTCCAGGCTCTCCTCTCATCACAGAGATCGAGGATGTCATCGGTGACCCAGGGCTGTTTGCGCTTCCTCTGCTTCCCCAGCACTTCTTCTGCTGTAGAAAGTAACACCTCTTTTATATTTCCAGCAAGGGTGTCTACGTCACAGTCCAAAGTAGCCAAGGCTGCAAATCTGCCTCCCACCTGGGCTTGGAAGAGCTCTTCTACTTCCGGGTCTTTTAGCTTCTGGAGGTCGAATCTGATGCGAGGGCTCTTGCTATCTCGTTTCAATGCCAGCTTCAACTTGAGGCTAGTAAGGACGAGGTTGTGGTCGCTGCCAATATCAGCGCCAGGAAAGGACCTCGTTTGTGCTTTGTTAATGCTGGATTTGAATCGTCGAGGCAGCAAGATGAAGTCAATCTGGTTATGGACCAGGCCTCCTGGCGATTGCCATGTCACTGTTCTTGACTTCTTGTGTGGATGGAGGGTATTAGCAACGGTGAGACGGTGACTCTGTGCGAACTCTAAAAGTCGCAGGCCTCTGTCGTTTGTTTCTCCAAGGCCAAACTTGCCAGCTGTTCCTGCCCATTGTTGGTAGGCGTCAGGGCCGATCTTTGCATTCCAGTCACCGAGGACAGTCAGAATGTCTTTCTTAGGTGTTTTCTTGATGATGTTGTCCAGTTGTTCGTAAAATGGTTGAAGTGGTTAATAGTTCTCTATATCCAATTTATAAATGTTATTAGTATGAAGAAGAAAAAAAAAACACGTTTACGGTTTAACGTCTTTTGTCACACCACCAAGATGTTGCTTTCAAAGACGGGGCACCGAATAGAGTCTCACGGAACAAATTTTGACCCCAGATTGTTCGAACCCGCGATCTCAAGTTTCGGCTGACAGTGGAACGCTCTACCGCTTGAGCTCCCCAGCTCCCCCTTTATCAGTACGCGTTACAATATTCTTGCACAAAAGGGTTAACTTACCTCATTCAGCCCGACGCACGTATTTCCCAAATTTTGGAGGCGTCATCTAACGACTATGCACCTGTTGCAGGAGATGGATCGACCATGATAATTCAAGGGTAGTGCCAGATTAGCTTGGCGCCGACAGGCGCCAAGCTAATCTGGCACTACCCTTGAATTATCATGGTCGATCCATCCCCTGCTGTAGTGCGTCAGGGCTGAATGGGTTAAATGATGAGTTTGTCAGTGAATGTCACGTCATAAAATGAAAGGTGCACAAGAGGCGGTTGAAATCCTCTGTTACGTGTGCCTCTCGCGTGGATTGTGAAAAGAAGGGTACAGCGGAAAAGTCTTAGTCGGCAGTATTGAGAACCCCGTTACACCGGCGAATTTGAGTAATCAAAGCCTGCCATGGCAGAACAGATCACTTTAACCCCTTTGCTGCCGAGAGAAACTGAACATGATCCAGACGGCTGCAAGAGACATGGATCCTCATGAGACATTATAAGTTATTGGTAGCAGGGGTTTGTTACACGGACCCTTGCAGGCCTGAGGGAGGTCAAAGGAACCATTGTACGCCCGAAGGCCGAAGGCCTGAAGGGTACAATGGTTCATTTGACCTCCCGAAGGCCTAGAAGGGTCCGTGCAGCAAACCCCTGCTACAATAACGTATTTCTTTTCATTCCTCCACTATTTTCCTAAAAGCTGAAATCTTCTGACCTGGATCACGCCAGACATGACTGACATCAAAAGAATATACATGTATACTTATGACGTAATATGAAGATCTTTCATGACGTTGCCGTCGACATGACCAGCAGCATTGTCTACAAATTGTCAGAATAATGCAATGGAAGAGGTGAGTGATTGTCTCAAAAGCCGATTTAAAATTTCTTCAATACAATAGTCGCCTAGGACGCTCACGTGCTTTCGGTTTCGCAAAGATTCTTTCTTTTGTGGTCTGTTGCTGCAAAGGTGTGCTGCAGACAACTCCAGCAGTGTGGCTGTTGTTTCGAACAACACTAAGAAACTTTGCGCTTTAGCACGTTTTGGTGATCTTTTATAGAACAAAACCTGCACCCAAGACGCGTCACGGGCTACAAGACGTCCGCAATTAGTCGCTACAAGGGTTTTTGTAGCGAGGTCACATGGTACGGTTTGTGTTGAAGGTTTGGTCGTATGACGTAGGAATGAAAACAAAGGTTTTCGTAGCGAGGTCATATGGTACAGTTCGCGCTAAAGTAATTGGTCGTCTGACTTAGGGATCAAAACAAAGATATTTGTTTTCATCCCTACGTCACACGACCAATTTCTTTAGCGCAAACTGTACCACATGACTGAGCTACAAAAAACCCTTGTAGCGAAAATTGGCGGTCTTCTTGTAGCTCTCTTTGTGCATCTTGGATGCGAGTTTTGTTCTATGAAAGATCACCAAAACGTTCTAAAATAAAAAGTTACTTAGTGTTGTTCGAAACAACAAGACACTACTGGAGATGGCAACGTCGTGAAATATTTTAAATTACGTCATAAGTCTATTATGTATTATAAGTTAATGGTCGGAGGGGTTCGCTGCACGGACCCTTGTAGGCCTGAGGGAGGTCAAAGGAATCATTGTACCCCTCAGGCCTTCGGCCTTCGGGGTACAATGATTCCTTTGACCTCCCTCAGGCCTACAAAGGTCCGTGTAGCGAACCCCTCCAACCAATAACGTATATGTTTTCATTCCTCCACTTTTTTCGTAAAAGAAATCAAGAAGACATCTTGCGACCTGGATCACGCCAGACATGACTGACGTCAAAGGAATATACATTTATACATAATAGACTTATGACGTAATTTAAAATATGTCATGACGTTGCCGTCTCCAGTACTGAGTGTGCTTGTTGTTTCGAACAACGCTAAGTAACTTTGTACTTTAAAACGTTTGGCGATCTTTTATAGAAACAAAACTGGCATCCAAGATGCGTCATCGAGAGGGCTACAAAACGTCCGCCATTTTTCGCTACAGGGGTTTTTATATCACGGTCACATGGTTCGGTTTGCGCTAAAGTGACTGGTCGTGTGACGTAGGGAGGAAAACGAACATTTGGGGTTCCTTTGATCTCCCTCAGGCCTACAAGGGTCCGCACAGCAAGCCCCTGCTACCAATAATGTATTTGTTTTCATTCCTCCACAATTTTCGTAAAAGAAATCAAGAAGAAATCATCCGAAACAGGATCACGCCAGACCTGATTGACGTCAAAGGAATATTATAAGTTATTGGTCGGAGGGGTTCGCTACACGGACCTTTGTAGGCCTGAGGGAGGTCAAAGGAATCAGTATACCTCTCAGGCCTTCGGGGTACAATAATTCCTTTGACCTCCCGAAGGCCTACAAGGGTCCGTGCAGCGAACCCCTCCGACCAATAACTTATAATATTCCTTTGACGTCAGTGATGTCTGGCGTGATCCAGGTCGGAAGATTTCTTCTTGATTTCTTTTACGAAAATTGTGGAGGAATGAAAACAAATACATTATTGGTAGCAGGGGCTTGCTGCACGGACCCTGTAGGGAGGTCAAAGGAACCCCAATGGTTTCTTTGACCTCGCTCAGGCCTACAAGGGTCCGTGTAGCAAACCCCTGCTACCAATAACTTATATTATGACCATCTGCGTCCAGTGGCAGTGAAGGGGTTAAGTTCACATAACTGTTTTAATGTCTGCAGATATCCACGAACAAGTCGCAAGTACAATAGGTCACCAAAGCGACAACATAATTAGCTTAACATGTGCCGTGCTATTATTCATACACTGTTCTCGAGATATCGTTATAAATATCGTTATAAAATCAGTCAACCGCACGGCACAGGTCTTGTCAGAGGCAAAAGTGATCTATTAACCCTTTGGCTGCCGGAAGCATTTTGGGTGAAGTTTTATTAATGTTTCTTTCGATCTTACACTAACAAAGACGACAGCGAGACAATGGGGATGAGGAAGTCAGTGTAGGCGGGGACTTTCACTTGCTTACTAATGTTTCTTTAGAACTTACAGAAACGTTGGCCAGCGGAGAAAAAGAGGGTGGGAGGGATGGGGATGGGAAGGGGTTGGGAGGTGTAGGTCCGTACTTTCACTTGTGTGTTAAAGGAACTAAACCCCGTGACCGATACAGCTGTTTTGAGGTGTGCACGTTCTGTTCGCGTGGTTGTTAAGTCCCTTCAATTTATAGAAGGGTCCTTTTAGGACAAGTCGCGTTGGGGCGAATTTAATAGCATGCCCATGATGTCAAAGGCGGGCAGGCCTAATCCTCTGACAACTGAAGTAACAAGATAAAAAATTACGTCATTTCTGGTTACGCCAACCTCGCTGCTGAACGTACATTTGGCGCGAAACACCGTATGTGCGTGCGTGCTTGCGTGCGTGCGTGCGTGCGTGCGTGCGTGTGTGTGTGTGTGTGTGTGTGTGTGTGTGTGTGTGTGTGTGTGTGTGCGTGCGTGTGCGTGTGCGTGTGTGTGTGCGCGCATGTATGTATGTAAACACGACAATCTCCGATATTGTTGTACGCACAAGTTTGAAACTTGGCGAAATACTTTCTTCAAGGGGTGGCTAAGAAAGCGGCCTCCGAGCATGTTGTAACGGGAGAGTCTCCTTGAAGACATGAAAGACAGTTTATAGAAAGTCGGTTGACCCAGATTAGAGTCCGTAATTTTTGTCATATTTACTTGAAATTTTGGATATAGCTAGTTTGGAGAAAGATATTGGATGATTTAGTTAGCCAGAGTTGTACCTTTAAACTTTTTGAATAATAATTAATTCATTTTTTGCAAGTTTGGATCCATTATATACTCCCATCAAACAGTCAGCCATGGAAGAGGCTGTGTGGAACAAAATGGAAGAGGCTGCGTGCCTTTCGGATGAGTGACGTGAAACATTAATTTCGTCATTGTATAGAAGGCGTCGTGAGACTAGCGATGCCATAACGTCAAGCTCAGTTAAAGTGACGTCATTTTGCTGCTCGTGCTATTCTTCTTCAGAATTCCTGTCGCTACTCCAGCCCACAGAGCGTACTAATGGCAGGAAGCGCCGTGTGTCCGTCTTTATTTGCGTGTGCCGGCGCGTGTGTTTCTGCAGAGGTTGGCTTAGAGAGGATGGAAATGGATTAGAAGGATAAGCTTAAAAATATGAACAACTGTGAATGTTCCTAAAAGAAAAACGCATGTGAGCTCCGAACACTACGGTAGACTTTGCGATGAAATTCTCATCTTGTTCAATAGGAGATATTTCAACATCAGAATCAGGTCAAAGACAAAAGGTAGAGACCCTTGACAGCGAGGACAGCTTTCATATAGAAGGGACTTTGTGGGTTATGATTCATCCCATCTTGTTTTTATTAGGGGCATCGACAGGCAGCGGACGACACGATGTCGGTGAGGGGTCCTCAAACAGTGGGCCTTGCTTCCAGGGGCCAAAAAATCGAAAAGCGGGCCGGGGGCGAGGGGGGGGGGGAGGCGGTGGGGGGGGGGGGGGTAAGGCGCGTGCCTGTTAAGACTCTCACCGTTCGTCAAAATGTCAAAACAACGGGAAAGGGGGGGGGGGTCCAAACACCCCAAAAAGGGACTTTGTTATAGCATTTTTTTAAAATTCGATCTGGTGAGGGAGGGAGGGGGTCGGAACCCCTGGAACCCCCCCCCCCCCCCCACACACACACACACACACCAAGATTCGCCCCTTCACCATCCTCAACTGTTCGTGGTGCTTCAACGCCGACCAGTAGTGCAGTTCTCTTCGCTGTGTGGGGAGCTGGGTGGCTCGGTGGTAGAGTGTTGGTCTCCCGGGTTCGAATCCAGCTTGGGTCAAAATTTGTTCCGACCCTATTTCGGTGCCCCGTCTTTGAAATCACCGTCGTGGTGGACAAAAGACGTTAAGCACTAAACGTTTAACTTTCTTTTTTCTTCGTTGTACGACGCTTTTGCAGCTATTTATTCGGGGCTCCTTAAAATGATTTAACTCTTTGTGCCCGAGGTACGAAATACCCACATTTTGGAGTTATCCTCTAAGGATTGAATTACAGTTCTGGAGACAGATTCATTCAGCTTTATTGCACCTTCAGTTTGGAACTCGCTGTCTGCCAGTCTGCAAAATCCCTTTCTATCTCTCAGTTTAAGGCTCATTAAAAACTCACTTCTTTCAGCTTGCTTTTCTTCAGTCGTAGATCCGTGGTCCTGTTGTATTTATTTGTAGTGTTTCACATCGTCTATGTCATGTCTGAATGTTAGCGCAATGAGTTTTTGTCACAAAAAGATTTTGTGCTATACAAGAACCGATTCATTATTATTATTATTATTATTATTATTATTACAGATTGACCATGATAGTTCAATGGTGGTGGCAGAATAGCTTGGCGCCTATAGGCGCCAAGTTATTCTGCCATCACCCTTGAACTATCATGGTCGAGCCATATCTTGCTGTGGTGTGTAGCGGGCAGAATGAGTTAAGCACTAATAATGTCAACACTTGCATTTATGGCGTATGATTAGTGATGATCACAAACACTAATCATCATCGAATCCATCTTATCTAATCGCGTGCTGGTATGTGACTTTGCACACACTTGTTTACTTCAAACAACATTCATAGGACTTCAGCTTCAGTGGGAATTACCTATCTGACTAAAGGCATGATGACTTGACTTAACCCTTTGCATGTCCGTAGTGGTTTTTGTGGCGATGATTTGTGTAAGAATCGTCGTGACAACAAGATAGGCAACGCCCTTATGACTCACGTGTACCGGTGTAACCGATCCACATGTGTGACCTTTGTGACGAATAGCAAAGGGCTGGCATCTGCACCAACAAAATGCAAGTTTCCTCAAAATTTAAGCATTTTCACACCATCTGTCAACCACCCGTGACCCCTGACTTTTGCGATGGGTTGACTAAATTAGTATGCATAGAAATATCTTGCCATCAGCATCCTTGATGCCAAATGTGATTAAAAATGTTCCCCAAACTTTGAAAATAACCTACAATTCTAATGAAAACTGGCATTTTCACACATTTACCGACCTCTTGCGGCCTTGACCTTTCAGAGGGGTCATCCAAATTAGTGTGCATTAATAGATCTTACATCAGGTATCTCTGTGCCACGTTGAGGTTTGAAGTTGAAAATAGTATTTGAGAAAAACACAGTTTTTGTTAATAATAATATGGATATTTCTTTTTCCTATTTCTGAATTACCCCATGACCCTTGACCTTTGTGATAGGTCAACTAAATTGGTATACATAGCATAGCAAGGTCTCGTCGTCAGCTACTTTTGTGCTAAAATTTGGTTAAAACGTTTTCAAAAACTTTGTTAAAAACTACAATTCTATCCAAAACTGGCATTTTTCACACATTTGAGACCCTTGGCCTATCCGATGGGTCATCGAAATTAGAATGCATAGATAGGTCTTACCATCATGTATCTCTGTACCAAGTTTAGGTTTGAAGTTGAAAATATTATTTGTGAAAAAAAAAAAAGATTTTGTCTACCGTATTTAAAAAAATACGGTAGACTTTGAGGTCGGAGCGAATTCCGGAACATGCACATGACGTTTTTGGCGTGCGAGGCAGAAATTCTGGCAAAGAAGTAACAAGATAAAAATGACGTCACGTCTAGCTACGCAAACCTTGCTAGAGAACGTATTTTGGGCGCCAAAGCGCCGCGTGTGTGTGTGTGTGTGTGTGTGTGTGTGTGTGTGTGTGTGTGTGTGTGTGTGTGTGTGTGTGTGTGTGTGTGTGTGTGTGTGTGTACAAGCTTGAAATTTTAGGATTTTGTCCCTAAAAGAATTATCTCGAGACATTTTTTTCGATGTTTTGATTAAGATGCCCATTGGCGAGAAAATGGCCGTTTCACAAAAACCGGTTGATGCACACTAGAGTCCGTAATTTTTCTTATTTTTCCTAGATATTTTGCATATAGCTAGATTAAATGGACATATTGAATGATTTCGTTAACCAAAATTATACCTATAGAACCTTTTTTGTGATAATTAAATATTTTCGAAAAAAATATATATTCACCTTTTGGGGATTAATTTCACGAATTATATGGGTATATCTTAAAACAATTGAATTTTTGGTGTCTACTGTATTAAAAAATATACGGTAGACTTTGAAATGGGGTTGGGTCGGAGTGCATTCCGGAGCATGCACATGACGAGTTTGGCGTGCGGCGCAGCCATTCTGGCAAAGAAATAACATGATAAAAATGACGTCACGTCTAGCTACGCAAACCTTGCTAGAGAACGTCCTTTTGGAGCCAAACGGCGTGTGTGTCTGTGTGTGTGCGTGCGTGCGTGTGTTTGTACGTGTGTGTGTGTGTGTGTGTGTGTGTGTGTGTGTGTGTGTGTGTGTGTGTGTGTGTGTGTGTGTGTGTGTGTGTGTGTGTGTGACAGCGACTAGAGCGCGCGTTTAAAGACGGACAAGCTTGAAATTTTAGGATATTGTTCCTAAATGAATTATCTCAAGACCTTTTTTTTTAAAATGTTTTAATTAAGATGCTCATTGGCGAGAAAATGGCCGTTTCACAACCGGTTGATCCAAACTGGAGTTCGTAATTTTTCTTATTTTTAAAAGATATTTTGCGTATAGCTAGATAAAAGTGACATATTGAATGAGTTCGTTAACCAGCATTATACCGCTAGAACTTTGTGAGTGATAATTAAATATTATTTGCAAAAGTATATTTTCACATTTTGGGGGATTAATTTCACGAATTATATGGGTTAATCTTAAAACAATTGATTTTTTTTAAACTAAAAAAGCAATCTTCTCATTAATAATCGCAAGCTTGTTCGTATACGGTATTTACATAAGCCTGCAGTTTGTCTCGGCTGTCGGGTACGATTAGGTCAGTTGTGGCCTGTATGCCCTAGATGTGACAGTTTTTTGCACCACTTTTTCGGAGTTATTTGTAAAACAGCTAACATAACTTTAATTTTTCTTTTGCGAAAAAAAAAAATCTTCTCATTAATACCCGCATGCTTTTTCATAAACAGTGCTTGCATAAGCCTGCTGTTTGTCCAAGCCCTGGGGTAGGATTAGGTCAAATTGTGTCCTGCAAGCCCTAGGCGTGAAAATCAGCAAGAAAATTGCAAAGTTGATTCTCTGATACGTCAAATGTTAGTACTGCGATGAGTTACGTCCCTATCAACACGGTGTCGTTGGACTAATGATGCCATGACATAAAGCTTGAAGTGAGTGACGTCATTTCGCTGCTCGTGCTGTCATTCTTCTTCAGAATAGCTATGCTACGCCATACCACGGAGCTTTCGAATGGCGGGAATCGCCGTGTGTCCGTATTTATTTCTGTGTGCCAGTGTGTGTGGATCAGAGGGTCGGTTAGAGTAGGGTGATGGATTCCTGTCGCCACTTGAGCCCACACAGCTTACTAATGACGGGAAGCGCCGTGTTACCGTCTTTATTTGTGTGCCACCGACGTGTGTGTTGATCAGAGGTTGGCTTAAAGAGGAGGGAAATGGATCAGCATTATAAGCCTAAAAATATGAACTCTGAATGTTCCTAAGATAAACGCATCTGGGCTCCACACAATACGGTAGACTTTGGGATGAAATCCTCACCTTGTTAAAATATGGTGTGCTCTATTACTATTACTGGACCCCCTGTGACCTTGACCTTGAGAGATGTCATTGACTTTGGTATGTTTAGAGAGGTCTTGTCACAATATATCCCTGGGACAAGTTTTAAGTCTGTGCCGTCTTAATTAGTCGCCGAGAAAATGCCAACGTTAAAGTTTACCACGGACGTCGGACACCGGACGACGTACGGACGATCACTGGCCCAGAACATACTCACTTTTGCGTCTCAAGTGAGCCAAAAACCACTACTGATACGCAACGGGTTAATGTAACAGTTGACTGTACATGTATTATTAACCTTTTCGCTGTCTGTAACGCCCCCCCCCCCCCTACAGTAATCACCTCAACAAAAAGTGCTACTTACTACCAACCGATTAACCCTTTGCTTGAGGGTAGTGGTTCTACTACCAACACAAGTTCATATTCAAGCAATAACAAAAGCTTCAATGGCAGATCTAACCAAGTAAACAGAAAACTGAAGACATACTTGCACAGAATAAGCTTTTAAGTGCAGACAATTTTCAATCACATTTTACTTCGGAAAAAAACTGCAAGCCCATGTAAAACAATAAAGACAAATGAAGAGAAATATTGCTAGATGCGGGAAGCAGAAGATAAAGCGGAACAAAATTGAATACTAAAAATAGACAAACACAAGAAGACATGTCATGTGGGTGTCTGCAATTTTGGACCGTACAGCCATGAAGTGTAAGCTCCACAAGCACGGACCAGCACAAGCATCATAATCATAAAGAGAGAGAGAGGGAGGGACAACCTTTGTATGTGCAACTAAATGTGGCTTTGTTGAGTCATTATTGAATATTAAAACGACCTGCTCCAGGACTGGCGTTGATTGAGTAGACGCATGTAACGGAGGTTTTTGTTACTGCCCCTTGCTCGCCTACGTAATAAACGAGTAAAGATCAGAAACATCTTTCATTCAAACACATTTTAAATGAGACCTTTATAAGACACGAAAAACACCCATACACGGGAAATATTGTGAATGATTAGCCCTTTACCTTCAGTAGTAGGTGGCTTAACCCTTTGGCTGTCAGTAGCGCTTCCTGCAGGTATCATCGGGACAAAAAAAAGCACTACTGACAGCCAAAGGGTTAAGCCACCTACTACTGAAGGTAAAGGGCTAATCATTCACAATATTTCCCGTGTATGGGTGTTTTTCGTGTCTTATAAAGGTCTCATTTAAAATGTGTTTGAATGAAAGATGTTTCTGATCTTTACTCGTTTATTACGTAGGCGAGCAAGGGGCAGTAACAAAAACCTCCGTTACATGCGTCTACTCAATCAACGCCAGTCCTGGAGCAGGTCGTTTTAATATTCAATAATGACTCAACAAAGCCACATTTAGTTGCACATACAAAGGTTGTCCCTCCCTCTCTCTCTCTCTCTTTCTATCACAATGTCTGATAAACACAGTATCGTCTTCCATGAGGACAAAGTGGAAATGAAGGGGTCTAATTGTGTGCTGGTCTTTGACTTTGGACCTTACCAGCACCCACATTACGGCACATACTTATGCAAACAACAACATCCAGCCTGTGTAAATCTGCCAAACTGAATATCATCTATTTACACAACCACAAATTCACCCATACACAGTCGACATTGCTTATCACAAGGTCGGAGTAAACGAGTCGGATATAACAACACTTTGTCTATACAAATTACTTTGTTTATAACAGACTTTGGATATAACAATGAAAACATTTCGGTCCCCATAAATGAAAAGAAAAGGACTGCCAGTGCTAATATTTAAGGAAGATTACACAGTAAAGTAGGTAAAAGCACTGTCAGGGGAGAGAAGTGTGCATGATCAACCAGTGATCGTAGATCTACTTTGGTCAAAGCACACAAAAAGATAGGAAAGAGGGGGTGCGCTAAGAAAGTGTCTGGAAGCAATGCATAAGCCAGTCACTTTCTTAGCGCACCCCCTCTTTCCTATCTTTTTTATTTGTGCTTTGACCAAAGTATGTCTATGATCACTGGTTGATCATGCACACTTCTCTCCCCTGACAGTGCTTTTACCTACTTTACTTTGTAATCTTCCTAAAATATTATCACTGGCAGTCCTTTTCTTTTCATTTATTACTACAATATCGACTGCAACCCCTTCCCCCTTTTTGGTAGCTTCTCTCTTGGGGTGCATGGAAATTTGGCTATAGGTGGAGGCATGGAATGTATGCCCCTGCAAACACCACAGTAAAATGTGGCTGTCTTTGCAGGTAGGTAAAAGTTCCTGCCTTCTACCAGTATGCCGAGTGGTGTGCTCACGAGGTCGTCAAAACCGAAACAGCTGTCCACACCGGCTAAATATCTGGACCCCTCTTGGTCGACCTAGATTTAAATTTTCATGCACCAAGGGGCTGGAACAGTGGGATATGTGATACGCCTTTATGCATTGCATTGCTTCCAGTCACTTTCTTAGCGCACCCCCTCTTTCCTATCTTTTTTTGTGCTTTGACCAAAGTAGATCTATGATCACTGGTTGATAATGCACACTTCTCTCCCTGACAGTGCTTTTACCTACTATTTCGGTGCCCAGAAAGTTGACTGTACTTTTAATTCTTGTTTCCAATGTGACAAGATTAAACCTTTCACTGCCAAGGGAAGCAGATGTGTCTGAAGTGTTTGTTTATTCAACACCAAAAAGCCGCTAGAGAAGCGTGGATACAAAGCTGTGTCAGTGTAGGGCATAGATCCTCATGTGATCCCACAACTGCGAGAAGATGACAAAGCTAAAATCTTACAATGGATGACCAACGGATGATCACTAGTCTCATACATACTCACTTTTGCTGTCGCATATGAGCAAAAACTCCTAAACAACGCGATATATAATATGTGATCTACTTAACATTACCACCCATCTTGTGATAGATGGCTCGTGAAAGATTGCTTGTGATGGATTGCTTGTGATATATTGCTGCAATGATAATTTTAATGGAATGTTCTTATAGTGTTTATTAGTGTCTTGTATTGTTGTTTTATGACGAGCCAAAAGGCAAATTTCTGTCGTTCTTTGACTCGTACAGACAATAAAGTTGTATTGTGTTGTATTGTAAACAACAACAAACATTTTACACTGAATAAACAGATTGCACAAACACAAATAATGTTGTATTGCTGATGCCGACTACAATTCTTTCATTTTGGGTTGTCGTGTTCTACCCTTGAAGGAAACTGATTTTAAACGCCATGCTACTATCCGTCAGTTTGGACACGGGTTTAAATGAATCATTGTCGCCATCTTCTCGCATGTCTTCCTTTACTTGTCGCAGGTCGTCCTTGGTCATGGTAAAGGTGGGGTCTTCATCGGAATCATCGCTGGGCACATTTTCAATGTCGTATGGGTCTGCGGGTACCTGCTGTGTAGCCGTTGCTTGCCTGGTGACAAAGTATGAGGAAAGGTATTGTAGCTACGTAATGTAAATAATACAAGGTAATGCAGTATGTTTGGTTAATCCCACTGTAAAGAAATTTACATCAGTCTTACGAGGAGTAATGTATATATATATATAAATTATATATACATTGACTGTGTACAACATAATGAATACAAATTAACGCACGACAGACACAAGATTAGAGGCATAAAATAGCGAGCGGATTCAGTTAACCCATTTAGCCCCAACGCACTACAGCTGGAGATGGACTGACCATAATAATTCAAGGGTAGCGCCAGATTAGCTTGGCGCCATCAGGCGCCAAGCTAATCTGGCACTACCCTTGATGGTCGATTTATCTCCTGCAACTGTTGCATCGTAGTTTGGTGACACTTCTAAACTTTGGGAAATACGGCCTTGGGGTTAAATGGGTTAAAGCCATGACTGTTACTGATGACTTTTGGCAGAAAAGATGTGTAACTACATTTTTGGACACATCTTTTCCGTGGAGCAGTATCATCGATAAGAATCAAGGGGTAAAAGACAGTAGCTACATACAAACCCATCGTGTCCGATATTTATACTATATATACTTCAGGCGCCAAGCCCATCTGGCACTACCCTTGAATTATCATGATCAATCCATCTCCTACAACTGGTACAATGTCGTTAGGCAACACCTCCAAAATTTCAGAAATGGGACCTTGGGGCTAAAAGGGTTAACACTGAAAACTAAACTGAAAAAGCACCTAACAATGCATGGGTCTCCAATCTTTGGGATGTTATAAGCTGTTAACAGAAACAAAACAATATCAACAACTTACACAACATTAGTCTAGCCGGACGATCAGCCGTTTACGAGATAGTGATTTTCTAGAGAGTAACAAAGGTTTGGGTATATCAAAATGAAGTCTAGCATGAATAAAAGCAGTGCGCACTCGTTTTAAACCGCCGGAGGATGGAGACATTTTTCTGTAGCACATTTGTTTCCAGTACGGCTGCAGGCGAAACCAGGACTGTCGCAGCCATGTTCACAGGGGATCAGTAGTTTACACGGGTCTCATTGTTCCTGTATTCAGTGGTAGTATGCACTATATGTCACTTAAAAGAATTTCATTTCTTTTTCATTAATATTTTCACATTTAGATATATTAAGAGAAGAAACAATTACCAAAAAGCTTGCCTTGAACTCAAATATCGTTACTCAACAATAAGGTATCCCAAATCACGTGATCAAAACATCATACACATTACACGCGGATTCGTTGCGAATTTCGGTGTGCCGACGAATTCTTTTTGATTTGTTCTACATAAGCTTGTTTGTTTCCCATAAAGCAAAGGTGTAAAGTTGCTGTGTGCATTTTTACGTCTTGATAAAGGTTTGTCACGTTTATTTTTATTCACTTTACCATCACTTTGCCCGTTTTATTTCGACACCACAGCACCAAAACAAAACGCAACCCACAACACACGCTATTTTCGAAACCTATGTCCGAAGTGCAACATGCTGCAAAAGAGAAAGAATGCCACACCACGTGGTTTTAACTGTCATGGCTGAGCAAAGTTTCGGAACTTGATTAATTATTTTATGCAGTAACATTATTTTAATCAGTTGCACTGACAAGCTATTATGTTGTGATGTGCGATCACTGCCAGTGCCAATTATGCAGTCTCAGTGATCGCTGATGGTACAGTACACTTCACACTGAAAAAAATGCACAGCACAATGTGAACACGCTTGGAAGTTCATGCAATGCTTTGTGTAAAATTAAACCCTATCTTGCTAGCAGTAGCCTACTGCACAAAAGAGGAACTTATTTTGCTGCTGCGTAATTTGCAGTTTGTCTGCATATAGACATTTGCAGTTTGCTGCAAGGATTCTTAGCAGCTGACATTAGCACTGACATATATTTTGGGATTAAAACGAGAAAGAAAACGGAGAAAATGACACAGAGATGATTTAATAAATCAGTCAGTCAAGTGATCAAATGAATGAGATATATATGTTTTATGATGGAACAGCTAGTTAAGAGGGGGGAGGAGGAGGCACATACTTTATAATGTACACCTATTATTTCTTTCAGTGTTTCCATTACCCACTCATAACACCATTGGGCTCGATGAGTTTTCATGTTTTAGTTGAGTGGATTTCAAAATACATGTACTTGCTGCTGTTACATTATCTTCTTACTGGTTTTGACATTTCGGTGTAAGATTTACAGTCCCATACTTTAAGCCTGTTCCGCCTAACGCACATGGAGGTTGACTGTATCATTGATATGTGTGTGTAGGTATCGTTTTGTTTGAGGTGGCAGTTTTTGCCTCACCTTTAAGTTTGGTGCCCCTGTGCATGTGGCCACCAGTACTATTTACAGAACTGATGGCTGCATGTGCATGCTAGTTCATGGTATCACTTATCAATGTGAACTGGGCAGCCTATTGTTTGAAGTGATCAGTGGTGGCGTCATTCATGATGTATGTGTGCATTTGGCCACTGGTGCTGTTTAAAAAGGTGTTGTTTACAGAACTAGTGGCTGAGTATGCATATTATTAGTACTGTTATTGTTATCAGGTGTGGCCTTAACTCTAAGTTTTGGTGTCCCTGTGCATGAGGCCAACAGTACTTTTCACAGAACTGATCGCTGCATATTTAGTGTGGTTAACTGTACACATGAGATTTGTAGGTGGGAAGCTAAAATGCAGGCAGTCAATACAAGCCACTTTCTTAATCTCAAGTCTCTATAATAATATATATGTTTTACAGTCCACTAATCCATCAGTATACAATTGTGCATGTCTTTTGTGGGTGTTCTGCGGTTTTGTGTGTGTATGTGAGGTGGGGTTGAAAGTGGGGCGGTATGGCACCTATTACCGTGTATGTGTATGTACAAAACCTACATTACAAACAAACATAAATTAATAATTTAAATAAATAGTTATTTGGGTTTAACGCCGCGCAGGCGACTACGGCCATCTCACGGCAGTTAAATAAATAAGATAAAGTAAGTCAAAGATACCTGGGACAAATGAATGCTAAGTAAAGTATAGATTATGAACATGCACAGATGTACATTCTTTTGGTGGGTGTTCTGCGGTTTTGTGTATGTAACTGGAGTGGGGTTGGAAGCAAGCGGTACGGCACCTATTACCATGTACATAAGACATAAGACATTTATTCACCACGTAAAACGTTAAAGGATTTTTGTGTGACATGGCGACAGTAAAATACATCCTCACTTGTAGGGCATTCATCATGTCATACACTCAGTTGGCTATCATCTAATACACAGCACTAAAAGATAGATAAACACAATATTAAACACAAATCAGTCATATGTCACAAATCATGGAATCATGTTGTTCCATGGATGATGATGTACTGAGGACAGCTTCTGGAAAGAAACTGCATCTGAATTGAGAAGTGCTGGCTTTAAAAGCACGGAACCGCCAGCCAGAGGGCAGTTCTAAGCTCGAAGAGATGGTTGGCTGGGTGTGACAGATCTGACAGAATAGTACTGGTGGCCACATGCAGAGGGGCACCATGGTGTATGTTCATAAGCTGAATGCTGATGTGTATGTACAAAACCTACATTACAAACAAACAAAATAAATAAATAATTTAAATAAATAAGATAAAGAAGTCTAAGGTACCTGGGACATATGCATGCTAGGTAAAGGATAGATTAAAATTATGAACATACACAGATGTGCATGTCCTTTGGTAGGTGGTATGCGGTTTTATGTGTGTATTTAGGTAGGGGTTGGGAGCAGGCGGTATGGCACCTATTACCATCTATATATGTTTACATTTTCTTCTTGTATGCTGATGTGCATGTACAAAACCTGCATTACAAACAAACAAAATAAATAAATAATTTAAATAAATAGTTATTTGGGTTTAATGCCGAGCAAGCGACTAATGCCATCTCATGGCGGTTAAATAAATAAGATAAAGTAAGTCAAGATACCTGGGCCATATGAATGCTAAGTAAAGGATAGATTATGAACATGCACAGATGTACATGTCTTTTGGTTGGTGTTCTGTGGTTGTGGAGTGGGGTTGGGAGTGGGCAGTATTACCATGTATGTGTATGAGAACATCAGCATATGTACAAAACCTACTTTTCCAACAAATAAAAATAAATAATAAATTTAAATAACTAGGACATATGAATACCAAGTAGAGGATATATTATGAACATGCACAGATATGCATGTCCTTTAATGGGTGTTCTGTGGTTTTGTATGTGGTCTGGGGAGCGCGTGGTTTGCACCTATTACCATATCTGTGTACGTGTTATGTTCACATCATTATTACCATATATGTGTACATGTATGTTCTCATCTTGTATGCTGATGTCCCCCACCCTGGTCTGCCCTGGGGGACTTGGGTGGGGTTAACTACTTTTTAGTTCCCAGGGTTACCCTGGTCAGCCCCACAGGGTGGGTTTCCCCTCTATTCTGGGGCATGTGTTTCTGTCTACTCTTGGTACATTCATCTGTATTTTTAAACTCTCCCTACTGTCTGCACTGCCAGTAGATCTTGATATTGGATGTATTTTGCTAAATGGTCTGGTTAGGTTTATTTAGCGTATTAGACTGGCTGGCAACATACATTTAATATTCTGTTTAGTTGGGAGGGGGGAGGGGGGGGGGGGTTACAAGCGGTGCAGGCACGTCCTGAGAAAGTCTTGTTGCTGTCGGGACGTTAAGCAATGTACAATCAATCATTGTATGCTGATGTCATTGTATGCTAATGTGTATGTGCAAACATACATCACCAACAAACAAACAAATAAAAAAAATAAATAAAATAATAAATTAATAAATAAAATAAGTCGGAGATACCTGGGACCTATGAATATGCATGCTAAGTAAAGGACAGATTATGAACATGCACAGATGTATGCATATTGAAAACAAATTTCCTCTCCTTGGTGGCCACCACCATACCACTAGTGATCATGTGCATCAAAGAATTCCTTCCATCCATAATTAAAAGGATAAATAATAAACAAATATGTAAGTGAATACATAAATGAATCAATAATAAATAAATAAATAAAACATGTAATATAATGGAGAGGCGGGCAACTATCTGTATTGTGTCTCATGCAGTCCCGATAAAGCTTGATCATAAGGGTTCTTGTGAGTACTTGAGTGTGGATTGGTTGAATGTGTTGCAAAAACTAATTTTTTATATTTAGGTGTTTAGCTGAACATGGTGATTTAGATGGAAACGGTTCGGAGATGGATTTCACTCTACCTGGCTTAACCTAAGACCAGTCGGATAAGTGTGCTTGACCAGTTAAAAATCCCATCTCCACTAATAATTAAAAAAAAGAGCAGACCTACACTTAGAGCCGTTAGGCTGGAGAACAGACGAACAACTTGCATGTTGTATCCGGACAAAAAGTCTTCAGAATGTTGAAGACGGTCGGCAGACACAATGCACAACGGGAGTTTACTTTCGATAAGCTTTCCTCCCACAAAAGACCGAGTTCTATGGGGAAGGCTGTTTTCAAAACCAGGAAAAATAACGTATTTGACGTTGATAAGATGTACTTTAAAGTTCAAATCGAAAATAATCTCTGTTTCACTTCAGGAGCAAAGTAAAGCTGCATCAACCGTGCGCGTCTGATTGACTTCTTTCGAAGGCATCTCGCTGACCGCCTTTCGGAAACTAGCGACGCGAGCATGCTTACCGCATCAAAAATATTACTTTTAAACTTATTTTATCGTAAATATGTATGCATGTTTACTTGCTCATGATTTTAATTTACTCACTGGAATAAACTTGTAATGTGTATGCTTGAAATTTTCAATGTTATGCACAAAAAATGTCTTGCACTTTATCCGGGCCGTGTACTACGAGGACTGGTTCCCTCACATCGAAAAATAGCTTTCGAAAAACACTTCTACAAAAATGTCTCCATCCTAAGAACAAATATTGTTGACATGCATAAACCATATGGCATAAGTACTTTCGTTTCGTACCTGCAAACCATTGTTACTCTTTTGACGAACTACTTACCTCTGCAGAAACTGCGTAAGCTGCCAGACTAATGCTCTCAGAAAATTATCACTATTATATGTTCAGTGTGTTTTTGTTTTTATGTGCACATGTGTGTATAATTAACCTTTTGGGTGTCGGTAGCGATTTTGGTCGAGGCGATTCCTGCTGAAATCAGTCACCTCGACCAAATAATACCAACACCAAAAGGGTTACAATTATGAGCGCCGGACTCACAAACTCTGAACGCCACAGCTAAAGAGCTGTAAGGACCAAAATTCTAGACCATCACACACAATGTGTACGCAGGGAGAAAAAAACGCAAGCACTTCTACGCTCTCACAAATCAATCACTGACAACATGTATTGATAAAGAACAGTTATGACAATATCATTTTTCGGCAACGAACCGCACTGACAACACACAAACTTAACCGCTCATTCGCCGCGGCCAGCCGCATCCGGATGCGCGGCATAAGCCGCGCATCCGGATGCCGCTGGTCGCGAATGAGTTAACCCTCTCGTGCATGCAAAGTATCGGTGGCTGCATGCACAAGAAAAGGTTCATAACTTACCACCATATAAACCCTGCTGTTTTGACTGACATGGCCGGAGGGTCCTGCGGTCTCAGCATGTGCGCGAGTCGTCCTCCCCCTTATCTCCGTGACTACGCAGTCTCTCCCCCATCAAGATCACAGTCATGCTGATGCTGAGTCATCTGCTGGACGCATTTCTCCGTGTGTCGCTCTTTCGCTCCCTTCCCACCAACCATCATGTCGCAATAGGGACATACGAAATCATCCCTGGAAAGACGTCTACAAAGTCAGACTAAAGCTTCCTCTGTTTCACGAGAAAGGACGTAAACGGAAAGTAAACAGAGCACGAGAGTTGTAAGGAAATAGGGTCAGTCTACCTCTGCATGACGAACGTGAATCCACTGTGCAAAATAAAAAATAAGAATAAAAAATATTTTAAAAAAATTAAATGACTGTAAGTGGTGCACGGACAAACGTTGCCCCATAATTCATGGCCAGCATGAGACATAAGCAATCCAGACCAAAAAGGTGACTGCCAAGCGTGTGAAATGCAAAGAAGTACCCAACGGAGAAAGAAACACGCTTAGAAAAAACATTCCTTCTGCATCTGAAGATAAGTTGCCACATTCCTTCTGCATCTGAAGATAAGTAGCAAATAATGTCTCTGTTTGTTTGTCTATTTTGACAAAGGGTATTTACCCGAAATATTAATAAATTGTGTTGTACCGTTTTTTCTAAGCGTGTTTCTTTCTCCGTTGGGTACTTCTCAGCATGAGACATAAATTCTCACGAGCCCCTGCGGACGCAGGGGCTCGTGAGAATTTATGCCTCTTGCTGATGGAACAGTTCTGTTGAGGGACTGTGTTCTGTCTGAACCAAGCAGTTAAAGTTCAGCTTTCTGGGACCGTTTGGAAAAGCTGAATCCGCCTCCAAAACTGAAAACTATCACCCACGTGAATCTACGGCATTACCCTTACAAACAGTAAGTGCTCACTGAACTCATTTGAGACCAGCCACAAAAAGATACACAGCATTTAGAAATTTGCATTTGAAATATGCTACAAACTAATCATGAAAGTGGAAAATTTGGCTGATCTCTTAACCCCTTCGCTGCCAGTCATCACAACATGCGCGTCTATAACCACTACACTCTGACCAACATGCGCGTGAAAAACACAGACATATATATGATACCCCCAAAATAATTGGAATGAGCACAGGACTAACGAGACATAAATCCTCATGAGCCTCTGCAGTCCAGGGGGCTCATTAGGATTTATGTCTCATGAAAGCTGGGTAGCGTTCGCCTTGCCATGGCGGTTAATGGGTTACACACACGGAGTCCCTTACACCCATTGCCAAGCTTTTGAGCATACAAATCCATCAACATCAGTACAATCAACATGTTTCAATCAGTATCGTGATTTAAGAGTGTTTTTTTTTCTTTTGTGGCTGTGAGTATGGATAGGCTTTGACAGCTCTATGCTGCTGCATGATTAAAAGTAAAACATCTGGCAAATCCCCTGAGCTATCCATAGTAGGCACCAAAAAAACCTGCACAGCCCACTGCGACCCACGGCAGCCTGACGATATTTGCTCACTGTCTATATATCCAACTCCAAGGGATGTGAAGTGTTTAATGTTTTATGTTTGCTCACTGTCTATATATCCAACTCAAAGGGATGTGAAGTGTTGAATGCTTTATGTTTGCTCTCTGTCTATATATCCAACTCCAAGGGATGTGAAGTGTTGAATGCTTTATGTTTGCTCACTGTCTATATATCCAACTCCAAGGGATGTGAAGTGTTGAATGCTTTATGTTTGCTCACTGTCTATATATCCAACTCCAAGGGATGTGAAGTGTTGAATGCTTTATGTTTGCTCACTGTCTATATATCCAACTCAAAGGGATGTGAAGTGTTGAATGCTTTATGTTTGCTCACTGTCTATATATCCAACTCCAAGGGATGTGAAGTGTTGAATGCTTTATGTTTGCTCACTGTCTATATATCCAACTCAAAGGGATGTGAAGTGTTGAATGCTTTATGTTTGCTCACTGTCTATATATCCAACTCCAAGGGATGTGAAGTGTTGAATGCTTTATGTTTGCTCACTGTCTATATATCCAACTCCAAGGGATGTGAAGTGTTGAATGCTTTATGCTTTGTCATTGTCTTGGGCTGGCAATTTGGTGCTGCAGGATGTACATTAGGTGTTGTATTTTTTCTTTTAAAAAGCAAGTTAGGTCAAGTGACACTGCACTGTAAATAACAGTGCAAGGCAGCCCAATTTCCCCTCATGGGACAATAACGTTGTAAATAGATCTAATTGCTTCTATAATAATTCCACTAAGTACGCGTATTGCATTTAACCCATTTAGACGCGACACACTACAGCAGGTGATGGATCAACCATAACAATTCAAGGGTAGTGCCAGTGTTACGATTGTGGTTGTGTTGTTCCGTGAGAGCATGCATACATTAATCGTAGGAAACGATCCGATATTTATTTGAGCTATCATGATTACGAATCACGTACTTTTTTAGTAAGATTCGCTATCGTTCGCACAGAGAGCGGAACGTTGTCTTTTGATACACGGAGTTGAATCCCGAAGAATCTAGAAACCGCTCGAGTAATCACCATTGTTTTCTTTGCGCGTGAAGTTAGCAGCCAGTATATGTTACGAAAGTCGTGTAATTTCCAGAGAATGCGGGCAAGGTTGTGACCTGTCTAGCGTACTCTTGTGTCACGGCATAACGCGCCGGGATTTCCCAAAATAGGGGCTGGAAATAGCAGCCAGATTTTTGTAGACCATTCTTGTGTATTCTTTTTCATTAATATTTATGAGTTTTGGTTACGTATTTTTTTCTGATTGGTTGTGTTGTATGAATTTGCTCCATTATTCTGGAAAACATACCACTATAAAAGAGGGTGCTAGGAAGCACGTGTGTACATTGTTTAGTTGTAGAATTGAGTAACAGCGTCGGCACATTGTTCAGTTGTAGAATTGCAATGTAACAGCGTCGGTACATTGTTCAGTTGTATAATTGCAGTGTATCGTAAGCACATTGACATTGGGAGAGATACGCAAGGTATCGTGGTTCACTGTCAGTGACGGAGTTATGCAGTGTGTAGTGATGTACATTGTATGAGAGACGCATTGTGTCAAAGTGTTGACATTTTGCAGAGCAGACATTGTATAAGTGTTGGTGCATTTGTGAATGCATTAGTTTGGAGATCGCATCGCTGCAATAAAATATTGTTGGAACTATTACTCCAGTGTGGTCTACATCCTTAACTCATTCTACCCCAACACCGAAATCCGTAAATTTTGCCGCTGTCCTCTGAAGACTGCATTGTAGTGCAGGACACAGATCGACCATGATAGTTCAAGGGTGATGCCAGAATAGCTTGGCGCCCATAGGCGCCAAGCTATTATGGCATCACCCTTGAACTATCATGGTCGATCCTTATCTTTCTGTGGAGTGTCTGGGGTAGAAGGAGTTAAGCCACGTGTGACTGAAGTTTCTTTAAATGAACCCTACGTGCGTGCGTCTGGTGTGATATCATACTAAGATTACGACTCAACACGTAACATTTTGGCACCTCCGACGGGACTTCTTCAGTTGGCTCGGTAGCCGGAGAAAACAGCCAGCAGTGAAACGCAGCGATGGCGACATCGGAAATGGAGACATTTCTGAAAATTGGAAAGGAATGTGGACTCGAAGGAGCTCAACTCCTCAAGTTTGTAAAGGAGAGAGAAGGAGAGATTGGAGAGAGAAAAGGAGAGACTGGAAAAAGAAGAAAAGAGACTGAAGAGAGAAGAAAGAGCTAAATAACGTAAAATCAGGAAACTCGAAATTCAAGCAGCAGAGGCAGAGAAACAGCGAAAAGAGGCAGAGAAACAACGAGAAGAGGAGCGCGAAGAGGTAGAGAAACAGCGAGAAGAGGCAGAGAGGCAGCGTCAACATGAAATTCATTTAAAGCAGATGGAGATAGGGGCACAGAGCCAGAGGGCAGTTGAAGCAACAGCCTTAGCCACCAGAGAGCAAACAGCCCGTGCGCCAAAGCTTCCACCTTTCGTAGAAAATTCAGATAAGATTCGAGCGCTTCGCAAGCAGCAATAACTGGAGACACGAGTCTTGGGCTATTAATCTGAGTGCGCTTCCAACCGGCAAAGCGCTTGAATTTTACACCCGCTTGCCAAGAGAAGAAGCCGAAGATTATACGCAATTGAGAGCCGCCCTGCTGAGACGGTACGACTTCACTGAAGAGGGTTACAGGCGACGATTTCGGAATTGCAAGCCTGAAGAAAGAGAAATTCATTTTTCTTTAAAAGGTATTTTTTCGAAAAATACTTACCGATGACATGACTGAATGGAAGTGTCTACTACTTACTCATTCTAGCCTAAGAGCCAGTTGTGTTAAAACACAACCCGGGAGGCACTCGGGGAACCCCGAGGGGACCAAGAGTTGTCTCCCTATACCCACCACCCGGAAGCCGGGTACCCATAATCCCTCAGTCAGGATACTTAGCGCACCAGCGGCAAGCGGGGCAAGTGGGAGGGTCGTTTGAGTCATGTCATCGGTAAGTATTTTTCGAAAAAATACCTTTTAAAGAAAAATGAATTTGTTTCTTCAAAAACATTACCGATGACATGACTGAATGGAAGAATTGCGAATAGGAGGTGGGTGCCGCGCTCCAGCACACCTTAGGACCCAAGGGCCGTCCTCCCTAACGCAAACTCCCGACGACCCTAGGTAGGTGAATACCTACGGCGCTGAGGCGCCAGGAGGGAGTTGTGCCCCCCGCAAAAAGCCCCCACCAGAGCGAGGAGTCTCGCTGGCCTGGCAGAACTCTGCGATCGAGGCGGGCGAAGTCATCCTGCCCGCCAGCCTCCAGTAGCCACGAAGTATAAGACAGTACAGTTCCTGACGAATGTGACGTTCGTGGCCAAGCAAGTGCCTTGATAACGTAACTGTAGCCTCTAGCCTCCCTGAGGGAGGGGTCCTGTAATTCAGAACGTATGACTGAGCGTAGCCAGAAAGAACGTCCGGCCTGTAGCGTCAGTGCTGCCGGAACCGGCAAAGAGGCGAGCGCGTCCGTAACGGACGGCTATGTCGTAGGCACACGTGAGGCTTGTACAGGGATTTGCTACGTGGTCTCCTGGTGGAATAGCGCCCCGTCAGCGGGCGCAAGGTGAACCTGTGCGCCAAAGGCGCGGAGGTCCGGGTAAGGTATGGTCCGAGAGGAGCTGTACGTAATTGTTCCCTCGAACTGTAGGCAGACAGGGTGAGTCGTAGCTCCTGAAGCTCGTTAACCAGTCCACCATGGCAACATCCCTCAGGCGCCGTATGGCTGCAAGGGCAAGACGTAGCATGCGATGACTCCTCACGAGGGGAGTCGACAGGAGGCTCCGGGCGAGCGCGTGTAAGTCTCTCCGAACCGGGCTCTGAGGAGAGGCGGGTTATCTGCCGGCAAGGGGACCCCCAGCAGGATCCCGGCGGCTTACTTGGAGACGAGTGGGTACCGAGATTGGACGTGGGACGTCGCCAAGCGCGACTCTCTGAACTGGGCTCTGTGAGGCGAGTTCTCTGCTTCTCAAGCTGTGTCCGGGCTCGCTCCCTCCTGGTAGCGGCCTCATCGGTCGAAAACCCACCCTGCGCCCTCGTCCGCTGAAATCGTTGTGGAGACTCTCCACAGGGTCATCCTGGTCGCGCGCGCCGATCCTCCGAAGGTGTCCTGGTGCATTCCGTGTGCAGCCACTGGTTCCACCGGGGGAAAAGGCTGGCCCAGACCTACCGTCGTCCAGGTAGTGTCACGCACGGAGGGAGTTGAAGTTCTTTCACCAAAGCACCGGGGTAGGGGGTAAGCACCGGTTGGAAGATCGCAAGCTGCCCTGACCCTGGAAGTACACCTCCGCTGTCGCGTTGCCGGAGAGGAGAAGCTCCTGTGACCCCTCCTTCCTCTCACGAGAAGAAGACCCTCAAGTCTGAGTCGGATCCAAGCTAAGCACGCTCTTGTCCGCGAAGTCCGAAGGTCAGAGGGTTGGACCTCGAGAAGAATCATGGCAGTAGGAAGCGTAGCTGGCGCAGCCGGGCTTAGGGACGACTAAAGGTGAGTAGATCCGACTTCCGTGTAGTGGCTAGGCCATCCAACCACGTGCACAGCCGAAGCGGTATCACCTGTCCAAATACCGGCACCCCCCGGGTGCCCGAAGAGAGTTGTCGAAATGGTTATCCGCCAGGGAGAAGGGGCTGCGCCTTGGTTCCCCAGTGTCCATGTTGGTTGAGAACCCCCGGTGAGTCCAAAGGACTGCAGCTCCAGAAGCGGTGACTCCTCCTCGTAGGTGAACCGAGGCACTCTGTAGTCCGAGAGCACGGATACCAGGAGACAAGGGTCGGCAGTTCCGGAAGAAGTCGAAGTCCAAGATCCGGAGGCGGAGCCGAGGACCACCCGCGAGGACCGCATCCTATCGCCGGCCTGGCACACGGGCAAGTGTAAGCAAGCAGGTCCTAGTAGCATCATCCGGCAGCTCACCGCACTGAAGTCCAGGAACTCCCAAGAACTGAACCAGCAGAGTCGTCAGCACAGGGGTTCTCCGCGGCAGGTCGACCTGCAGGGCGCGAGGAGACGTTGACGTGGAAAACTAAGGCTAGGGTCAGGAACTCCCCAATCCCACATAGCGTAGGGCGTTACGGACGAGCAAGGTCATCTAGTCGAAAGGTAGAGCCAAGAGCGGAACCACAGCAGGCTGGGCAGATGAACTCCTGTGACCACCCGAGAGCCAGACTGCCGAGGGAAGCCAAACAGCCGGGAACTCCATGGGGGGTGAAGCACGAAGATCCGTGGACCGAGAGAAGCAGGGTAGTTGTAGCGCGGTCACGAAGTCCGGAAGCCGCGGCCAACTCCTAGCTGTACCCCAGAGTGCAGCCTTGGAGACAGAAGCCGAAGCGCTAGCAGACCTGTTTACCACCTGGGTGAAGTCAGAGAATTTCAACCGACTAAGTGTAATTTGGACCTCAAGCGTAAAAAACACAAGCCATTGAGTAGTCGGATCTCAAAGTGTAAAATGAAAGTGTCTAACCGTGGACATGTAAGTGTACCCCAAAGCAAAAGGTGTGCTATAACCCCACCGTGTAGGTAAACAGGTCTGAGCTAGGCGAAGAGCGACAGCGTCCTCCCTGAAGAAACACCGGAGAGGGGGAACACGAAGCAGGCCATAACCGTCTGTAGCGAGGGGAATCCTGATCCGTCGAACGATGAGTGGAGAAGGTCCTCCTACGATCTCGTGAAGGAGAGCGAGAACGGCGAGCAGAATCCCGGTGTCTACGCTCTTCGCCAACAGGAGGCTCCGGACGAGTGCGTGTAAGTCTCTGTGAACCAGGCTCTTGGGAGAGGCGGGTTTCTTGCCGGCAAGGGGACCCCCAGCGGGATCCCGGCTGCTTCCTTAGAGACGAGTGGGGACCGAAAGTGGACGAGGGACGCCAAGTGCGTCTCTCCGAACCAGGCTCTGGGGAGAGGCGGGTTTTCGGCTTCTTAAACAGCTGTGTCCGGGCGCGCTCTTTCCTGGAGGCGGTCTCGATGGTCGAACTCCCACCCCGTGCACTAATCCGTTGAATACTCAGTGGCGTCCTTTGTGTCGGATCAAGTTGGTCTCGCGCGTCCGGTGCCGAGGGCACAGCGGAAGGCGTCTCGACAATCTTCAAAGCACCAGAGGGTGTAGGGCTCTCCCTCCTATAAAAGCTCCAGAGATTAGACCAACGCAGCTCCAGCCAGGTAGCACAAACGTCACAAGAGTGGTCGGAAGCACCCCCAGCGCACAGGAGACAGACTGTATGGTTATCCGACGGCCCCTGGAAGCCTCCGCATTGTGTGCCGGTCATCAGTAGGCCACTCTCAGTCGGAGCGGTAACTCTCCGAACTGGTCTCTGAGCGGCGAGTTCTCTGCTTCCGTAGAAGGCTTACTAGTCCGGGCGCGTTCCCTCCTGCGGCCTCATAGTCCAAATAATCCGGCGTGGTGTCTTCCCCACAGGGTCGTCCTGGTCTCGAGCGTTCGGTGCCAAGGGCCCGTAGGATGGCATATCGACTGGTATCGAAGCACAAGCTGGCGTCGGGCTCTCGCGTCTGTAAGGCCCCAAGGCTGCGAACATCGCAGCTCCAGTCAGGTGGAACAGACGTCACAAGCGTGGTCGAAGGCACATCCTGTGCATAGGAGACCAGACCTAGTGGCTGTCCGACGGCCACTGGAACCATGCGTTGCGTGCCATACATCCGTAGTCCCCTCTCCATTGGGACGTAACAGGGTCCTTTCCTTCGAAGCACAACAGGCGTCGGCGCTCCCGTCTGTGACGCTCCAACGCTGCCATCAGTGTCGCTGAGGCCAGGTGGTACAGTCATCACAAAGTGGTAGAAGGCACCTCCAGCGTCGGGAAGACAGGCCTAGTCACCAACTGGTCGCTGTCGCCCGGACACGAAGAACACACTCACCAGTAGCAGCCGGGCTGGTGCTTACTGCCGAGAAGCTGCTTAGTCCCCTCATGGCGGTCGTGTACAGTATCGTCTTGACGACGTCGGACGCGTGCGAATGTCTCTCCGAGCGGGCCTAAGAGGAGGGCTCTCTCTGCCAGCAAGAGGACACCCCCCCCCCCCCCCGGGTCTCCTGGAGATGAGCGGGGACCGAAAAGGACAAGGGACGACGTGCCTCTCGGAACAATACCCAGGAAGACGAGTTCTCTCCTTGCGCTGTCCATGCGCGCTCCCCCAGGAAGCGGTCTCCACGATCCACCCGCTCGTGCACTAGTCGTGACGTCCGGTGTGGCTTCTCTCCCAGGTCGGTCCGATGCCGTGCGGAAGTCCCGCCGTGTCCGGAAGGCGCCTAACCAGGTGCCTATCGCTTGTGGCCGTACACCCACAGCTGATGGCCACGCCGCTCAGCACAAGCAGAGAAGGTGTCGTAAGCACGGTCGGCGGCGTATCCGGTGCAGAGGCGACAGACCCCTAGAAACTGAACCAGCCACTGTCATCTGTCCACCTTGTGAATGTGCGAGCAGCAACGTCCCTGCAACAGATAACCCGAAGGCACGCGGTCGAGTCCTGCGGGACTACACCACGAAAAGGCTAGCCTTCGTAACGACCAAAAACACAAGCACAAAAGTGAGGTACCAATCTGTCACGCGTGCACGCCAGCAGTGGAGTAAGGAGGATGACTCACTGCCGCTCATGCGCTAGGGTGAGAATCGCAACATATGTACCAAAGTCAAACATGTCATGCGGTATAAAAGGCGTCAGGCCCCAAGCATCACTAAAGGGCGACGGCGTGCGGAAAAAAGAATACCTGCCGCATGCTGTACAACAACTCAACACGCAGTGACAAGTCAATGCAAGAACAACATCTGGGATAGTAAAATCACCACTTTATGGAGACATGGCACGTGGCCCCGCCCAGCGAGGGAGCGTAAAAATCCCAAGCTGCCCGCCGTAAAGTATATTCACTCTATAGGTGCGTGAGTACTTGTCTACCGCGTACGCATGCGAGTTGTGAGTGTGCGCTTAAATTCATCATCCATGCCAAAAGTAGCGCACTAAAAATACAGTAATCATCACTCTTATCTATACAACCACTCAAGCAAGTGATACCAGAAAAGGCAAGAAACAGGAGCTGGTACAGAATAATACGCAATGTTGACAAGGCGTGACACAAGCTGTCCCGCCAAGCTAATCAAGCCATTCCGTAAGAAGATACTCCCACCCAAGGTACAAATGCGTAGGGCAACAATACACCGAAGGTGAGTGGGTGCGGGCGCGAGGGGCCCCGCCAAGCTAAGAGTTGCGAAATTTGGCGCGCCAACTACAGTGAGAAGAAGACGACAATCTTCGTACCTGCTCAAACCAGTGCCCAGCCCGGGAACCGGCCGAGGGTCAACCCAGCTACCTTACCTCTCCGTCGAAGGGGAAGGGGGGGGGGGGGGAGAAGTCCAACCCGCCTGGCACGACCGGCGAAGCTCACCGCGTAGCCCATGGCCACCAGAGGTCTAAAGCGTAGCCGCCAAGAAGTGGGGACGAAAAGCCACGCAGCAGCACAGGCAGGGCCGACGAATCGATCCTATTTCCCGTAACTCTTCATCCCTTCTCTTCATACTCCAACACGAAAGTCCGAAAGACCAGCGAACCGGTCGAAAAAACCGAAGTCCGTAGGCTAGAGCAGTAGAGCAACACGTCCGTTCGTGCGCCTAAGTAGACTTGACTGAGGGATTATGGGTACCCGGCTTCCGGGTGGTGGGTATAGGGAGACAACTCTTGGTCCCCTCGGGGTTCCCCGAGTGCCTCCCGGGTTGTGTTTTAACACAACTGTCTCTTAGGCTAGAATGAGTAAGTAGTAGACACTTCCATTCAGTCATGTCATCGGTAATGTTTTTGAAGAAACAAACACCCGGCCTATTCATTGAAAGAATCAGAAGCTATCTGGAGAAATGGATAGAGCTGGCTGGTTTAAACAAGGACCTGTGTGAACTCATAATCAAAGAACAAGTTCTCAATGCATGTTCTAAGTACCTGGCCGTCCACCTCAGGGAGCAAAAAGACCAGTCCCTAAAGGCCCTGGCAGACTTCGCTCAAAGATACCTGGACGCCCACAATTGCAGCTGAGTGAAGTTTCTTTAAAAGAACCCTACGTGAGTGCGTCTGGTGTGATATCATACTACGACTACGACTCAACACGTAACAGCCAGATTATATAACACTATCCTTGAATTGTCATGGTCAATCCATCTTCTGCAACTGGGGCCAATTGCATAGGTGAGCTTAGTCCTGCGCCAGCCACTAAGAACGGCGCGCCTCTATAGCGGTGTGCCTTGCTTAGTGGCTGGCGCAGGACTAAGCTCACTCATGCAACCGGCCACTGGTACATAGTCATTAGTCTCCTGAATTTGGAAAATGCGACCTTGGGGATAAATAAATATCAACTATGGTCTGTAGCCAACCTTGTATAGGTCGTTGAAAATTGGAACGCACAACGTTTTTGCCAAATATCTCCGCAAAGAAACAGTTTTCTGTACCACTTTCAGAACAAATATCATTTAGTGCCAATAGGGCTCGGGAAGTTCCCCACGTTGCGTCAGCCGCCATCTTAAGAGGATACCATAAACATGAGATAGTAGCGAAATAGTGTTTCAACACGTTTTTCTTCATTTTTCTTCCTCTTTGGAAACAAACAAAAACAGATTCTGGTGAGCGGTTTCCTACAGCGATGACAAGACTTGCTGTTATTGCTTTTAGTACGTCAGGACTTTCCTGACATTACAAAAACAGCGATTTCCCTATGAGCGCTTAGTCCCGTATCCTCACAAGATGGCCGCCACGACTGGCGTGATGACGTCAGCTTCCCGAGCCCTATTGACCTAATATGGAACATTTTTACTGAACTCCTATGATTTGTCGATTTTGCTGTACAGTCGTAAAAGAAATGGTGAAAAAAAGAACAAGCCATTATCAATACCCTAAATAGAGCCCCGGCAGATTTCAATATCGAGGTCAAGCATGCAGACTTCATGTATTCCTGCCTGTTTCAGGTTTTAAATCTTGGCAAATTCACGTAAACATGGGTCTTTCTTATACTGTGCTTAATATATTTAGGGAACATTTAGGGATGTAAAATCAGTCATTTAATGAAAAAGTCCAAAGTCCTGTGTGCACAAATTTTAACCGTTTTCATTCTGATGCACTACTGCTTGAAATTAATTTTACTAGGACAGTTGGTGGTGCCAGAATAGCTTGGTGCTTCAGGCATCACCATTGAGCTTATTAGCCTTAGGATGTAATGGGTTAAAAAAAAAAACACGGACCGATACGGTTAACCTTTAGACTGATCGGAACCCTTTTTGCTACAGGAATCATCACAACAAAAAGTGCTGCCGACAGCAAAAGGGTTCAGAAAAAAATGTCCATACATGGTGGTTGCATGTACAAAGGGGGGGGGGGGGGGGGGGGTAACTCATGAGCTGTGCGGCATCTGCACGAGCTGTATACAGTCGCCTCTAAAGATGCAGCTTATCGCAAATGAGTTAAGCACCTTTTCGGTTCAAGTCACTTGGTGGTAGGTAATGTGAAAATATATGTTTTTCTTATTGCTAAAACTGTAAATGGCCATTTAAAATTAAAGTATAGTTCATTCTAATTTTCCATTGGCTCTGGCCCACATAAGTCAGGACACGGAAGAGGGGGTGTGTGTCATTCAAGTAAAATGACAAGCAATCACGTTATACTACAGCAAAAGTGGTTCACTCTTTATTTCAATAGAGAGTGGGATTCCAGAAATTCTGCTTACCTTCTGCTTGGAGGCCTGCTGCTGCCCTAGTCTCTGGTCCCTACTTCCTTGACCAGTCTGCATCAGCAACACAAACTGGACAGAGTCATCGTCATCTGTAATTCCGCTTTCAACAGGAAGCGGGTTAGTTTCCACCGGCCCTGAACTCTTTGTATCCTGAAAATATCTATACTGTGATTCTTCCAGAGCGCACTGGTTTTTTTCTGGCTGACTCGGACATTTCATTTTGAATGTTTATTTGTTTAACATTCACACCGTGAACGACTGCCTTGGATTTAGTCTGTGTCTACTGCTGCTAATTTTTACCTGATGCTTCTGTGTTTTCGGATCAACCACTTCATAGGCATTTCTCTCTTCCTTTTCTGGGGAAATGAGATTTCGTCATCTGAAGCATCATCCAGGTTAATCGCAGCCCTCTCCATCTGTCCGCGCTTTCGCGCAAGGAGAGACTGAACTGTCTCAGTCTTAGGCTGCCCAGTCTCAGCTTGCGTACGTGTTTTTCTCATTGTTCCATCCCCTCCATCTCGCTTGTTTTGACAGCCCCCATCCGGGTCTGCCCTGGGGGACTTGGGTGGCGTTAGGTATTTTTTAGTTCCCAGGGTCACCCTGGTCAGCCCCACAGGGTGGGTTTTTCTCTCTATTCTGGGGCATGTGTTTCTGTCTACCCTTGGTTCATTCACCTGTATTTTCCTTTTTTAAACTCTCCCTACTGTCTGCGCTGCCTGTAGCTCTTGATATTGGATGTGTGTTGCTAGATGGTCTTGGCTTTATTTAGGCCCCATATCGTAGGTTTATTTAACGTATTGGACCGGCTGGCGACATATGTTCTGTTGTGTTTTTTTTTCACAAGCAGTGCAGGCACGTCCTGAGAAAGCCTTGTTGCTGTCGGGACGTTAAGCAATGTACAATCAATCAATCGCTTGTTTTGACAGCGCTTTTGTCGCGATGATTTTGCCAAAAAGCGTTACGGACAGCCGAATGGTTAAAAAGTACCATCATCCAGCAGGGCGGGAGGATTGCGTGTGACTGCACTGTTTACTTCGCCAACATGTGATGTGCTGGTCTGTTATTTCAGACCTTACAGCTCAAGAGCCGTAAGGTCTAAAATAACAGATCAGCAAATCATAATTACGGTCTGTCCACATTCCGACAATCTGAAGTCAGTCACTGATCGCGAGACGAGTTTCACTTCTCAGATTACTTGCGCAGACTGTTTCTCTTTTAGTGGGCTTAGTTTAACTCATTCTACCCCAGACACACCACAGCAAGATCAGGATCGACCATGATAGTTCAAGGGTGATGCCAGAATAGCTTGGCGTCTGTGGGCGCCAAGCTATTCTGGAATCACCCTTGAACTATCATGGTCGATCTGTGTCCTCAGTCTTCAGAGGACAACGACAAAATTTGGGGATTTCGGTGTTGGGGTAGAATGAGTTAATATACATGTACCAGACACATCTAGTCCAGTTCGTCTGCCGCCCGTTCGCCGTGGTAATCCAGAAAAATGTAATAGCTTTCCGTCACTTCTGTATGACCAGCCAGGTTTTTTGGGGGGTCAAAAGTTGTCACTGACATCAATATAAAAAAAGATGAAGTTATTATCCAACAATCGGCGAGGTTTTCTTTTATCCTTGCAAGTGTCTTTTCTGCATGGCCACGGTAATAACCTGAGTACAATCCGCATCAGATAACGTCAAAAATACTTTGTCGTGTTCCGCGACCATACCGTACATTCCGGGATGGCCTATGAAACCCTACACGCAGACAGGGCCAAACTTGACGTAAATCCAGGCACAGCACTGCAGCTGAACACTGTGGGCAATTGTTGACATCACAGCAGAATTCGACAAAGAATTGCTGACGACATATGAGGCACTCGAGGCACATTCAGGGTTATTATAAGGAAACCCGAAGTAGGCAAAACGTTTGTGTACGCTCTATCGAGTCAGTCCTATGTCAAAACGGCATGCTGCTACACGTGTGGATCAACAAACGTAAAACCACGGCTGCTGCTGATTTACGAACCTTGACTTGCTTTTACACACAGATCTGGCTCCTCAGCAGAGTCTCGGAGCCACAAATAGTGCATCAAAATTAAGTCTTAAATCATAACTACCAGCCGATAGTTTTCGAGAAAGAAAAAGTTTCGGACAGAGTACGACACTGGGTTGAACACATTCAGAATGTACAATAACCCGTTTAACCCTCTTAACCCCATGGCCGCATTTCCAAAATTTTGGAGGCGCTGTCTAGCGACTATGTACCAGTTGTAGGAGATGGCTAGATCGTGATAATTCAAGGGTATGCCAGATGAGCTTGGCGCTTACAGGCGCCAAGCTCATCTGGCACTACCCTTGAACTATCAGAATCAATCCATCTGCTGCAGGGCATTTGGGCTAAATGGGTTAACCATTATGTCCATTATCATTATCATTATCATCACTGGCGGTTAGTGGAATAACCACTTGAGTTTCGATATCGTGTTGGCTTGCTGAAGATTGTGGATTCTGGGTTGAGCCATTTCGTCTGTTTCGACACACCAGTGGTAACACAATCGCCGTAATGATAGCAACGACTAAAGCCAGACTTAACGTAACAGTGACAGGTAGCATCCACCCTTGTGTTGTTGAACCAAGAGGAGAGTCGGCTTTCTGACAGTACTGGTTCTCATTAAACTTGGGATATTTCAGGGACTGTGTCAATGTTTTTCTTGTACTTGTTATGACCTGACATTGGAACTCAGCGCAGTCTAACCCTCTCGGCACGTGACACTCCAGCCTGGCACCGGTGTCGTTCAAACTACCTTCATAGAAGACGTCACCATCGAGTCCCAGATTAACTACACCGTTGATGACCCTACAGAGCTTGTTTTTGACGTTATTGTCCCGAATGTGCAAAATCGCCATTTCCAGATAGCTATCATCTGCGCGCCTGTCTGTAGTGACTCCGTTGTCTGCACCATTGCTACAGCCATCTCCGATGCAGCAGACCAGTTTTGTGTAGTTCCTGGTTGCGAACTTCGCCGTTGTATTTAGGCCATCGGCAAGAACAAGCTTCAATGTGAATGTGCACAGGTTATCTACGTTCCTGAGGAGACTTTCAGCACTACACAGACGCGGACTTTGGGAGGAACAGTAGGGATGTCCGACAGTGAACAGCTGCAGAAAGACAGACGTGTTGTTGGTGCTGTTTCCACGCGCTAAGTAGCTCACCGGAAACGTCGTAAAGCTGAAGAAGCTCGGGTTTTTAGAGATCAACCTAGTTTCTCTCATGTAGTTGATGAGCCAGATCAAGTTAGACTTGTCTTCCCAGGCGCTGAGCTGGACAGCACTAATTCTGAAAAACAGAATATCCTTTTGTAATTGCTGCACATCTGAACGACAACTATACAGAATCTTTGAGAGGGCCACAAAACGATATCTATGGCCGCACAAAAAATCACAAAAGCTAGCCGGCATTGTTTTCTTCTATAAAAAGCCTATCTCTAAGCAGGCGATTGTTTCAGTGTATTAAAACAAATGCCAAACACCTAAAGGAATTAAGAAGTTGAACAAGTGACAATATTTTTCAGAATAACGAGTAAATCTCGTTATGCTGATATGCCGTTAGTTTTGGATTCCTGCCTGGGATTTCATCATGTGCATGAGGAATGCACAATTATCATAGGTCATCGCCGGTCTTAAGGCCCCGCCACACTTGCCGGTTGTGAACCCGATTTTGAAGCCGATTCCGATCCGATTGCGATCGGATGACGTCATATATCCGATCCGATCGCAATCGGCTGGGAATCGGGTGTTTAGAAACTGCTCAATTTTTCCGATCCGTGCTTTGCGAGACGCGCTCTGATTGGTTGAAGCTTACAATCGGGGCCGATTCGTCGTTTCAGTTTGCAAATGGCGGAAGATCAGTCAACCACATTCGTTGCCGATGTTTCGCCCGCCTCAGTCTTCCCGAATCATGATGCAAAACTGCTGATAATGCAAGCATATCATCATCACTGTCCAAACTAGCAGCTATTTCGCTGAACAGGTACGACCTTGATCTTCGATTCAAACCGGTCGGCTAAATAAAGTCGGGGAATGTGTGGCAGTGCACACGTTTTTGCAGTCCGGTCCGATCACACTCCGATTCGAAACTGCTCAAGAATCGGCCTCAACATCGGGCATGTGTGGCGGGGCCTTTACGCCGGCGTTTTCTGCCTCGAAAATGCCAGCAGCACCCAAATGCGAAAATTTTGGGCACGACTGATTCAGCGCCGTTTCGCCTGGAATAGATCGATCTACTACTTTATTTATCGCGCGAACATTTGGCTTCGCCCCTTTAGTCGGGGTCCGGCGGAAAGCGTGCTACGCGTGCTTCACGGAAAACAGCATGAGTGTAGACTGCTAGTATAGTAAAGCGCGCTATTCGACGTTGTTTGTTTGTTTTTTAAACCACTTTTAGCCTGATGGTGCACATACCAAAAAGTCGGAATTACTTAGCGCTGGACATACTAACAGTTAGATCCCCTGCCCCCGCCTAGCAGGCACCGGCCAAACGCCAGTCCACAGAAAAAATACGTAGGTCAAAGAACAAGGCAATCATATACATCCCTAATAAAAGGATGCATGAGGTGAAGTCTTAAACCCATGAATTTTTTCTGGAACTCAGGAAGTCGGCACGAGAAACACACACATGTCCAGCGCTGACTAATTTCCCATGTGCGCTATCCCACCAGCTCTAGCCTCACCTATCTGGTTTGTGAGTATTCTATAACTCGAGGCAACATTTGTATCGTTACATTGTTGAGTATTGTCTTGTGCATCTACTGTGGAAAATCAGGGTATTTTGCCCGACCACATTTATTAGTGCACCTTCTTGTTTGTGTACGTGTGTTTCTCGTGCCTACTTCCTAAGTTCCAGAAAAAAAGACATGGGTTAAAGACTTGACCTGTAGCATCCTTTTCAGGGATGTATATGATGGTCTTGTTCTTTACCTGCATATATTTTCTGTGGGCTGGCGATTGGGTGCCTGATAGGCGGGGCAGGGGATCTAACTGTTTGTATATCAAGCGTTGAGTAATTCCCCTTGTTATGTGCACTATTCTACCAGCGCTAGCCTCACCTATCTGGTTTGTGAAAATTTTTTAGGATGCAGGGTCGGATCCAGAGGAGGGGGGGGGGGCTTTGGTACTACTGCACGGTCCGTGGCGCAGTGGTTAAGGCGCCTGCCACCAATGCCAAAGGTGCGTGGTTCGATACCGGGTTCCGGCGTTGGACTTTTCTCCTCTGGTAAGTGTCACCGTTAATTCGGGCGGACCGTCGGGGGTTCTTTCTCCGGGTACTCCGGTTCTTCCACCCCCCTCCCCACCCCCACACTTTGGTACCGGTCTCAGGCCACTTTACAAATTTCAAATTCAAGCGATCAAAAATCTCTGTAACTTCAGTAGCTGACTGGCCCTTCGTTTGTCTTGTACTGTGTTTGTCTTAAATGGCGTAAATCCGTGTCTGTTTCGTGAGTGTGTGTGTTGGGTTTCAGGCGCGGCGCTTTGAGTCGATTTCCCCAAAATTGAGAAAAAGCGCCTATATAATAACGGTATTATTATTATTATTATCTCCCCTCGGCTTAAAAAAAAATCATTCACTGCCAGTCCACAACATGGTCCGAGAAGGAGGGGGGTGCTTTAATGCTATTGCAGCACCCCTTAGAACAGTTTCGGTTGTGTGTTTTGATATAATTATACTAAAACCTGGCAATAGAAAAAAAATTGAGCCCACCCCCCCCCCCCACCCACCCCTGAAAACTGATTGATCCGGCCCTGGGATGGCATATCTTCTAAAGTATACCATTATTGGAGCTGTAAAATAATCAGTACAAAGTAGGTATTCGGTTTAATCAATACAGCAAGTGCGAGTATTGTCAGTCTAGAGATTGTGTACTTTATGCGACCTTAAAGGGGCACGAACGACCTTTCTTAATGCTTCAGTTCGCAAAAAGCTTTTACTGGGCTTCAGTATAAATACCCACTTAGACAGTGACCACCCTATTGTCCCACCAAATGCTTTCTTTCGTCCATTTAAAGCGAAAGAGGCCACCGGAATCGTGTGACTGGACCCGGTCAAAAAATTGCTTCTGATAGGCGATGGTAGCTGACGTCATAACTATTATATACGACCTTAGGTCTTCTGCATAATTATAACCAATCAGAGACAAGATGGCGGATGAACCAGTGAAGAAAAAAAAGAAAGTATCAGTCGACTCGCGCCGGCTGACAATGACAGACTCGGAATCACTCGGATATTGAAGAGAAGAAAGAGGATGAGAGACAAGATACCCATAAGTAGAATTGACATCGGACAAGGGAATAATTATAGAGCTTGGCTTGACCGCCCATCCAGAATTTGTCGCTTTCCTGCTATGTGAATCAGTAAGTAATCTACGGTCTTTGTCGATCTTCCTATAGTTCCGCGAGCGCTAGCGATTTTCAGAATTCGTGATCTTCAGTAGAATTTATGTCTTACTGATTTCGCAAGATTTTAAACCTGTTTTATCATAAGGTTACGAGCTAGTTCATCAGATTTTATGCTGCAAGGATCTGAAAACTACTGTGTGTTAAAATTGCGACACTGACATCGCTGGTCATGACACGTTTTTGTCTGTGCGAGCTGCTCATTCACTCGATTCACAGAGGTAGTGTTTCTGCTGCGATGGTGCATTTGTCGTTTCTAGAGATGCTTTCAGTTACGTAGACTTTGATGTGTGAGATGTGAAATTGCAGTGTGTTCTGTTTCGTGTTTCCAAGGGATAACGGGTCAAAGTTCAAACTAGGCACCGTGGAAAGCCACGCCCCCAGCACGATCGTTACTAGTAGCGGCAGATCAAGCGGAACCCGCGGCATTGTGATTTTGAAATCATAGCGAGTATGGAAGGTTTATTCTGCATTCTCGTGGAAAATTATATCAAAGGGATGCCGGAGAACATCAGTGACAAGTGTGTACACCACACCGATGACCTCGTCTGCAGTATTGACCGGGTTCTGCCTTGTGACGTAGGCTAGTAAATATGCACAAATTCAAAACGAGGTCAATGCAGACGATAATCTGCGCTCTCGGGTACAAAAACAACACACCCTCCAAAAGAGAGAGAGATAATGACATTTTAAAAGCAGCATTAACATAATCACTGAGTTAACCCCCTAATTATTGCTTTAACCTTCATCATCTATCTACCCCGCACAAAGTGTGCACATCGACGCCGCCCGTTGTCGGGTGCTAGCGGGTTATTGATTTTTGAGAAACACTATTCCGCACTGCAAAGCATTACCTGGCCGGCATGGCAGAAATTTAATCATCACGCAGTACTGCTCTATACAGGCACCCGATAACACAGCTAACTATTCTAGTATGAACTCTAGTTGAGCACCAAAAAAATCAGATGCCTGTAGCCACCCGACTGCAATACAATCTCTGCTGTTCAAAATAATGATTAATGATTATTGCTGGGGCTTTTAATGTGTCTGGCGTAATAGCCTATCAATAACTCGTTATGGGCAAAGGGCTGCAGACCAGTCTGCTAATGGAGGTGTCAAACAATAACTTGCAAAGCACCCGAATAACACCTTTCAATCCACTGGAGCCAATTGGAACTTTGTACTTACTTACAAGTTTAGGTAACTTAAAGGTTACCTCTGCAGGTTCTTTAAAGTTACTTACAATAAGAACTTATTAATTACTTACCATAGAACTTATTAATTACTTACAAAAACTTGTCTCCAGTCACAAGATACTGAGTCAGATTTGACAAGATACAAAGACAAAAACTGTTATTTTTTCAAAAATATTCTGGCGGTGCCGTGGGCGTCAAATAGACAGGTGGTGTGTCATCTCTCTGTGAAGTGTATGACAAAAATATTGACTGATTACCAAAACTGATTTTTATTTCCCTAAAAGTCCTTGAAGCTTTTCTGTGGTCTCTTTCACCCCTATCTTTTTTCCTTCCGCTAAAAAACTAGCCTTCAGTTCTTCAACATTCACGGGAGATTGACTACGCATCTTATTTTGTATTTCAGACTTTTGTTGTTTGTAATTATTTAAATCATCCTGCACTCTCTTAAATTCATTGTCCCCCCACCCGGGTCTGCCCTGGGGGACTAGGGTGGGGTTAGGTATTTTTTAGTTCCCAGGGTCACCCTGGTCAGCCCCACAGGGTGGGTTTTTCTCTCTATTCTGGGGCATGTGTTTCTGTCTACCCTTTGTCCATTCACCTGTATTTGCCTTTTTAAAACTCTCCCTGCTGTCTGCACTGCCTGTAGCTCTTGATATTGGATGTGTGTTGCTAAATGGTCTTGGCTTTATTTATGCCCCATGTGTTGGGTTTATTTAATGTATTTGACCGGCTGGCGACATACATTCAATGTTCTGTTTTTGTTTTTTTTCACAAGCAGTGCAGGCACGTCCTGAGAAAGCCTTGTTGCTGTCGGGACGCTAAGCAATGTACAATCAATTAAATTCATTGTCATCAATATAATTGTCCTGCAACGCTTTACTTATAATCAGTTTTAGACTACTAAGTTTTGCACCCGCCAGAGTACTCAATGCTTCATGTTTTTGTAATTTTGTGTGAAATCTCTTGTTAAGGCCTTCTAAACCAAAGCATGCCAGTCCTGTGGCAATGCTAGCACCTTCAAGGCCGACTCCAATTAAACTACCAATTCCAGTTGATATAAAAACAATACCCCATACAGATAATCCAGCTGAAACTGCACCCACAGCCATAGATGTGTTTTGAACAGAATTAAAAACGGTCTTATACAGTCTCTTACACCTGGAGTATTTTGCTTCTTCTCCCTCCAAATATTTAATTGCATCTGTAATATTTATTAATCGGAATGCGTCTGCCTGTAATGTTTTATCTGATGCAATTGTCTCAATCGACACAGTATCAGTCGTGGGTAGCTGCGGATACAAGTTCACCATTTTTTATTGACAAATATTTTTATTTAATCAGTGATTACATTTTGCAACTCATCAAAAGTATACAATTTGCTGGCATAATAAAACGAAACAAGATCAATGTGTTCTAGTTTTATGAAACTTAGAAAAACAAAAGTTATTTTGTCGACCAATATCTTGACAGCTGGAATACTGCTCGAAACCTCAAAAACATCAACATTTTTTCTAATAGCAATAAAAACTTTTGTTGCCTCTGTCAATGAGTCATCCCACGTAAGTTTGATTCCCTGCACAATATCTGCCTCTTTGGCAGAAGATACAGATCTCATAATAATTTCAAATACTATTGTTGCTTCTCTTGCAATGGTAAAGTTTGATGGTGCAAACACGACCTTCGCATCAGATCTGCCCTTCCTGTGCGTAAGAAAATACCGTCGTTTTTCATACTTCTGTACTTTCAGTTTATCTCTGCTATAATTGTCTTGTGCAAAACTTGGAACAAGGCTTACAATCAAAGGTCCAGAGTTAACAACTTTTCTGAACACTAAGGCACCTTCATCATCAGTGTATACATAAGGACTAATAAATTCCAACTTTATGTCCCAGTCAATTGTTGGTGCAAGCGGTGGCTGTGTAGGCACAGGTGAAACTACCCACTTATTACCCATATGTATTAAGTTGTAAGGCACGTTATTTATTGGAACAGGTACAGTGACATCACGCAGCTGACCAAGTTTAGGAATAGGTCTGTCTGTTCCGTCTTTCATGTCATCGATTACTTTACGCTTGTACAATCCAACGGAAACAAGTTCAAGGCCATACACCTCTCCTACCTCACCTTCTTTATCAAAATCTTGCACATCAGCCAAATCTTTGAACTCTATTGATGGACAGGCAACTGGTATAATTCTCGGCTTTGGACCACCACTCATTTTTATAAACAAAAATAAAATTATTTAACTTCTAACACAACACTAAAATCATGCATCAGAACTGGTTTGTCATCTTGATTAGTTACAGATATACACAGTGATTCAAAGAAACTAGAACCTAATTTCTTAAACTGTAAATTAGGAAATCTAACAACCACACTTTCACAATAAGGAGCAGTTCCAGGCGGAAAGCATCTCAACAAAGTTGAAGGCTTTCCATTGTGAACATTTTCAGTTGTGTTTAGTTCATTTAAATGAACATTAAATACTGTGTGTACTGACAAATGAACCTTATATCTTCCAATTACTTTTTGTTTATTTGGTTTCAATAGACCTTCGTCCGATAATGACCAATCCTCATCTGGATGTATTATTACTTGGCCTAAAAAACCAAGTAGTCTTACAAGCCTATCTGATAATGAATACTGACTACCTTTTGGAAATTCCAATGTAACAAGTAGGTTAGCTTGATTTATAGTTGCTTTAATTTTAAATTCATTTTGAAACCATTCAGCTAAAGTACAAAAGTCATAATAACCAGATCGTAAAGCATCACTCTTCTTTCCACCATCAAGAGTTCCATATACAAAATAATTATCATCTGTTACATTAAACCACTTTACAGTGTAAAACATTTCATGGATAGTTACAGCCTTGCTATCATCTCTATTATCAATCCCATTAGTTAACCACACTGGTTTGCTTGTGTCAAGATTTGTTAATATGATAAACATTTTTATTATCTCATATCAAAAGAACATGATGGAATTTAAATCACCAACAAGTGTCACTGTAAACACATTTCAATTTAATGTAGATGCCAAGTACAATGTCGCACCAACTTATGAACAGAAAATAATTCAACTAAATCAACTCGATATAGCCGTGACAGAACAAGATCTATTTCAAGTCAAAGTACCCAACCCCTTTGACCATTACCTAAACCCTCCAATAACAGATGATACTACTGCAAGAAAGTGGTCTTCAAGACCATTACAGATGTTTCAAAACCAACTTAACGTTGCCATACTGTGTTCAACTACAGGCTGTGGTGTTTCATTTACAGACCATTTGAATCACTCAAACAAACTGATTAGATCTGTCTACCATTTTCACACGTATTACCAGTTAAGAAGAATACTGTCAGAACTGCATACACCACTACCCACTGAATCCAGTTTCAACAGGTATACCCCCCCTCTTGGCTTGACTTCGCGAACGAAGATTTTATAGGAGTTGCCCACGACGTCTGCAGGCTTGTTCGTGGCTGCGGAGGCCAATCCGAGACAGGCAGGTTCAACCGCAGTGGCTGCAGGGGAAGGTCTGGCCAGGGTTCTGAGCTGCGGCATCTCTGTTTTTTCTCCTGAGCCGCTTGTCCTTAAGGCTAGCTATGCGAGAGTCCTCAAAGGAGACAGCTGCCTTGTAAATGGTGGAGCGCCAGGTGTCACGGTCCACAGCAAGCGAAGACCACTGGTGGTGGTCGATTTGGCAGGCACTAAGTGACTTCTTGAGACAGTCTTTGTATCTCTTCTTTGGTGCCCCTCTGTCACGGTGTCCAGTAGCAAGCTCGCCGAACAGGGTGATCTTTGGTAGGCGATGATCCTCCATCCTGGAGACATGCCCCGCCCAGCGGAGCTGTGTCCGCAGCAGCAAAGCCTCGATGCTCACAGTTTCAGCCTGTTCAAGGACCTCGACGTTGGTGACATAGTCACTCCAGTGAATGCCCAGGATGGTACGCAGGCAGCGCTGGTGGAAGCGTTCGAGGAGTCGTAGTTGGCTGCGGTAGAGGGCCCAGGACTCGGAACCATACAGCAGGGTGGTGAGGACCACAGCTCTGTACACGCTGATCTTGGTGCCTGTTTTCAGCTGTTGATTGTGCCACACCCGCTTAAAAAGTCGCCCGAAAGCACTGTTCGCTTTTGCCAGCCTGCTGTCAAGCTCCTTGTCCAGCTTGGCGTCCGACGTGATAATGCAGCCAAGGTAAGTAAACTGGTGCACTGACTTTAGTTCAGACTCGCCGATGGTGATGTGAGGAGGGCGATACACTGTCTTGGGTGCCGGCTGATGGAGGACCTCTGTCTTTTTCAGACTGACCTCGAGTCCAAAGAGCTGGGCAGCATCTGCGAAGCAAGACGTGATGCGCTGCAGGGCTCTCTCTGTGTGTGCAACGAGGGCAGCATCATCAGCAAAAAGCAGCTCACGAATCAGTTGGTCTAGGGTTTTCGTGTGGGTATGCAGTCGTCTGAGGTTGAACAGGCTGCCATCGAGACGATACCTGATGTACACTGCATCGTCATCATCGAGGTCCACTGTGGCCTGCTTCAACATCATGCTAAAAAAGATGGTGAAGAGGGTCGGTGCCAGCACGCAGCCCTGCTTTACGCCGTTGAGAATAGGGAATGGTTCTGAGAGGTCATTGTTGAGTCTGACCTGGCCTTGCTGGTCCTCGTGTAGCTGGACAATCATGTTGAGGAACTTTGGGGGACAGCCAAGTCGCTCCAGGATCTGCCACATGCCTTGCCTGCTCACAGTGTCGAACGCTTTTGTTAGGTCGACAAATGTTACGTACAGCCCTTTGTTCTGCTCGCGGCACTTCTCCTGTAGCTGTCTCAGCACAAAGACCATATCGGTGGTGCTCCTGTTTGCTCTGAAGCCACACTGGCCCTCTGGGAGTTGGTCTTCAGCGATGGCAGGTACCAGCCGATTCAGGAGCAGCCTTGCAAGGATTTTCCCAGCAATGGACAGCAGGGTAATTCCCCGATAGTTGGAACAGTCAGACTTCTCGCCTTTGTTCTTGTACAGGGTGATAACGACTGCGTCACGGAGATCTTTTGGTAGTGTTCCTTCCTCCCAGCAGCAGAGAAAGAGGTCATGGAGCTTGTTGTGCAGTGCTGTGCCTCCATGTTTCCAGATCTCTGGCGGTATTCCATCAATGCCTGCTGCTTTGCCACTCTTGAGCTGGTGGATGGCTGTGAGGGTCTCTTCAGCGGTGGGCGGTTCGTCCAATTCAACCTTTACTGGGAGGTGTGGGATTTGTAGGACGACTGCTTCTTGAACAGTGCGCTCAGCGCTGAAGAGGCTCTGAAAGTATTCCGACCAGCGGTTCAAGATGGAGGTATTATCTGTGAGGAGTGCCTGGCCATTCGCGCTTCGCAGGGGACTTTGTACCAGGTGCCTGGGGCCATACACTGCTTTCAGTGCTTCGTAGAAGCCCCTGTAGTCACCATTGTCAGCACAAAGCTGGGTCCTCTGTGCAAGTCTGGTCCACCACTCATTCTGGAGATCTCTGAGCTTGCGCTGGAGACTGCTGCACACGAGGCGGAAGGCAGACTTCTTCACAGGGCAGGAAGGCTGGGCTAGGTGGGCCTGATGGGCGGCTCTTTTTTTTGCTAGGTGTTCCTGGATCTCTACATCGTTTTCGTCAAACCAGTCTTTGTTCTTCTTTCTGGCGAAACCCAAGACTTCTGCAGAGGATTTTGCAATAGCAGTTTTCAGTTGTTCCCAAAGTGTTTCAGGGGAGGAGTCTACTGGGTCCGCTGTGTCTTTGAGCCTGCGCTGTAAATCTGTCTGAAAAGCAGCTTTCACATCGTCACGCTGAAGGCTGGCAACATCAAGCTTTTTCTTGGGGGGCCCCCATTTCTTGGGTTTTGGCTTGAAGTGGAGCCTGAGTTTGCAGCGGACAAGGCGGTGGTCAGTGTGGCACTCTGCGCTGGGCATCACTCTGGTGAGGAGGACGTCACTGCGGTCCCTCTGACGCACTAGGACATAGTCGATAAGGTGCCAGTGCTTGGAGCGAGGATGCATCCAGGTGGTCTTTCGACTGTCCTTTTGCTGAAAAGTAGTGTTGGTGATGACCAGTTGCTGCTCCGCACAGAACTCCAATAGTAGGCGGCCATTGTCGCGACAAAGTGTTGGTGATGACCAGTTGCTGCTCCGCACAGAACTCCAATAGTAGGCGGCCATTGGCGACAAAGTCATCATCCTTGGCGACTTCAACGCCAGAGTGGGCCAGGACTCTGAAGCCTGGAAAGGAGTCCTCGGCAAGCATGGCGTGGGGAACAGGTATAACAACCCCATGGATATGAAAGCATTTGAACGCATTTGTAATAAGTTTAACATCAGTCCTAAGTATGACTTTGCACAAAAACTTGATGATCACAATGGCATGGGTACATTGTATTATGCTATGAGTCACAGACAATACCCACAAAATTACTACCCTGGTTACACTTCATTCTCACAAAAATCACAAGTATGGTTAGGATCAATAGAACAGAAACAGTCTAATGCCTGGACCACATTTATTTTAGACAAAAGTGATGGGTTTACACAAGCAGGAGTCGAACGCATAAATGAGTCAATCAGAACATATGTGTGGTGCATACTTGGAGCACAATCATTAACAAAATCGAATATTTTAAATGGGAGTGTTAAATTTGAGGCACAAAAACAGTTTCTAGCAAACCTTGAAGACTCAATTAATTCAACAGTAGATCTCCCATCTAGCATACAACGCTATCAAGATGTTCTCAGATATGCCAGATCAAAAGTTGACTTTGTAGTAGGCATCGGGTTATACATGCTACCATCCGACCTTCAATTACAAATGGGGACAATAACAAATTATAATAATGAAATTATTGTTGCTGGTCGTGATCAGAAATTAGGACTCAATCAATCAGTGAACACACACCTACAGTCAATAAAACCAATAATAATGCCAGTATCATCACCACCCATACAGGCAGCAACACCAGCAATTTCAGTAACAGCCCCGCACCATCACCTGCACTGGTACCAGCACCAGTACCAGCCCTGGTAAACACACATGAGTCAGAGAGAACTGCATTGGTAATAGGCCTCACAGGATTAGGTATATTACTTCTTTATCTGTTTCATTAAATAACCCACCATCAACCCTCCTACTGACACCAAAAAGATAAACACATGCTCTGCCATAAACCCCACTACCTTTGCTGCTGTATTGATCAGCCAACTGACAACTGTGCCTATAATGCCAGGCAATGCATCCATTGCTTTCAGAGCCAATTTCTTAAGCAAGTCTGATATGTGTGTTAATTATTTTTTTACCCATGACTGTAAATCTTTTGGGTCTGATGGAACCGGTGGGGTCGGAGGTGCTGGACCACCCGTAACAGCCAACACAACAGTACTGATAATAAATCCAAGAGCAGTAATTAAACTCGCAATTGTGATGCCCTGTTCTCTGAAAAGTGTTTTCAATCTCTCAGCCAATGTTGTGTCTTCGTGAAGTATTTTCTGAATAGTTTCTCTAATCCTGTTGACCTGTGTTTTCAGTTTTTCTTTTCCAATACTAATCACTTCTAATCGCCCTGATCTTTCTATCTGCAAATCATTTAATCTGTGTTGGATTCTTTCTTTTACTTCTGTGTCAAGATTCTCCTCGTCTGCTGTAGCTAATTTTTCTTTTTCTCTTTCTATTTGATTATCAAGCTCACCCAGTTTAGCAACATTATTTACCATCTCACCTCTGATTGTCTGCAATGATTTATCCAACCCCATAATCTCCCGCATTGACAAAGGAGGGTCTTTTATTGTTTTCATTACTTCGTCAGTAAATGAGGTTTCTTGTATCACCGTGTTTGCTATTTCTGGCAGTCTTTTTACCTCAGTCATTTCAATTTCTTGTCCTGTTGGTAATCTTGTTTGCGTGTCATGGAGTGCACTACCAAGTCTAGGGGTTAACTTCTTACTAGAACCAACACCAAGGTAACGCTGCAGTGCTGCCTCAACACCTACATCAGTTTTTATTGTACTTAAAGCTCTAAACTTAGCAGGGTTGTTTTTATGTGTTAGATATACTTTTCCTCTGTCTGTATTAACAAGTAAGTGTCCTTTATCATATTCAAACTGATTAGGATCTAGTACATCTGGGCAGACACCAACACTGTCATAAAATGTGTTTACTTTGTCTTTTAACAGTTTGTGATACATACTACTATTTCCAATTCCAGTCATATCTGTTGCACTAGCACTGGTATCATAGTCATCCATCACATCCATTTCAATATCTTCATGATTAAATCCTCCTGCTGCCATTGTTTTTATTAATTTAATATTTTTGATTTTTGCATAATAAAATGACACAGTCCTACGGATCAAAGTTAGACCCGTACAGAAAACTATGTGAGCCTCTTGGTGTTAAGGGCATTAGGCAATCAATTGTCATCACAAACAATCCTAGTACTATAGACCAGAACCAAACCCTTACAGTCAAGTTTCCAAACCTGGGTCCCAATGATGTTATTGTTCCTGGCACTGCAGCCTAGCATTTAATATTGAACTTTCATCAGAATCAGATGCAAACAGAACACTGGTTGACAATCTTGAGAGAGCAATTGTTAAGACCATCAAAGTAAACTTGAAGGACAGGAAGTGTTTAGTCTTGACGATACTGATGTGTTTTACTGTTACAAAGACATTTGGCTTACACGAGAAGAAAGTTTGAATTTGAAATCCTCACAACACACTTGCCTTATTACCAAGGAGCACTGAATGACCATCTGAGTTTTGAACTAACTTTTAATGACTTTGCAACATTATCAAAACAACTGACCCAGACGCAACATACAAGATCTCAAACATTTCTTTGGAATATGAAATTGTCACACACACTGAACTTGCCAGACTCATACAAAATCAATATCAGTTAAGACTTCCAATTTATTATGACCGCGTGATAAGACACAGTACAATACCCAAAGACAAAGCTGATACAATGTGGAACATAAACCTTAACACACCTGCCAGGTCACTGAAAGGTATACTGATGTTGTTTATTGAACCAAAAAATCCATTCCAATGGGATTCAGAAAAATTCTACAATCCAAAGATTACACATTTATCCTGTATGATTGAGGGACGTCCTAATCAAGTGTATGCTTCAGGAATGCAGCCTTACCAACACTATGATGAGATTACAAAATGGGCAGGTGGAAGACTTAGAGAAAAACCAGCAAACATGGCATGTAAAGATTTACATCTGTATGACATAAGAATTGGTCAATACCTGACAAATAAGTATGCACTGTGGTTAGACCTACGCAGTACAGATGATGATTACCTGCATGGGTCAGGACATACTGTTGAAAACGGCAGTGACGGAATTACAATTCAGATACAAAAAAAGACTGAAACAGGAGGAGACATAAACATATATTTGTATCTGATTTATGATGCACAACTCAATATTGCAGACAGTAGACTAAGTGGACACTTGTATTAAATTATAATTAGTATTAAAATGAACTTGATGACACTCGACCCACACTGTGGTTTGTTTTGTGGTGCTACAGGGTATGGGAAAACTGAATTTGTACTTGATGTCTTGCAAACAAGATACATATACCATTTCGAAAACATTGTTTTATTCTGTCCTACAATAAAACACAATAAAGCTTATCACAACCGTTTATTCATTTGGACTGACAGCAACATCTACTTAGTTGACCCTGAGAAAAAACTGAATGACTACCTGCTGTATTTTTACAAGCAATTTGAAGGACAGTCAACCTTGTTTATTGTCGATGACTGCTCAGCAGAAAAAGACATTGTCAAGAAAAGAAACACTCTAGCAGAACTGGCTTTTAGTGGCAGACACGCAAACATAAGTGTATGGATTCTCACTCAAAAATATAATGCTGTACTGAAAGATTTTCGAGAACAGTTAAAGTTTATCTGTTTGTTTTACTGTAAGGATCGTGACAGCTTTGAAGACTGTCTCAGAGAGAACGACGTCATACCAAATAAACATGAACGAGATGATGTGAAAAATAAACTGAAATCAACTAAGCATCTAAAGCTTATCTTAAAGACAGATCAGCCCACAGGGTATGGATTAGTAAATTAATTTATACTTTTGTTTTGTCCAATAAAAATGACAGATAGACAAACTATTGACATCACACACTGCTTCAAAGATGTTGTGCACTTTGAAGAGATAAGAACACCTCCCAAACAGCCTGACATAAACGTCTCAGTGCCATCAGCAATATATTTGTCATATAATATGACTTTGGATTATGTTGATGAGCATCCAGATGTGGAGTGTTTAACAGTTGATTTTAGGACACCCAGCTTAAGAGTTAATAATAACAACCGCCAGGGCTGGTTTGAGATACTTTGTGAACAAATATTTCAACAATTACGTAAAGTAAATGTTTATATTAACAGTGTTACAATTAATAAAGTGGTATTACATAAGGTGTAATTTTTTCTATTATTATTTTGTCGGACAAATAAAAATGACGGACAATGATCAAGGTTTAAGAAACGTGTTTCACACAACAGACTTGCCTATATCTAATAGTAACAATGTTTATGAATCGATAGAAAACTCTTTTTCTGTCATACAAGATAATCTTCTTTCAGGCAGTGTAAAGATTCAGGTTGTTGCAAAAATAGAATTTACTAGAGTAGACGGTGAAGTGATTGTATCATATATATTGACAAGACAACACACCATTAACACAAGAAGGGAATTGGAAAATGTGTTTAGAGACAGACTATTGCCTGACTTTCTTGAAGCAATTGACAAAGCAAAAATGAAGGGGTCTGGTTGGCACGAAGGTCATGTACATGAACTACAATTAAAACAGTCAAGGTATCATCCTATATTAGGTAAATCATGGATACCACTGCCAACAGAGGTTGCAAACAAAAAGGCTGTCGTCAATATACAAAACAATGACCACTATTGTTTTATGTGGTGTGTGCTTGCTAAACTACACTTTGTAAAAACAAGACCTGATCGCGTATCTAACTACACCAAATTTGTAAACGAACTCAACTTTAGTGGTATTGATTTCCCTGTTAAAATAGAAGACATAGACTTGTTTGAACAATTAAATCCTGGTATATCTGTAAATGTGTTTGTGTGGGATAATGAGTCTGATAACAAGTTACAACCCATTAGAGTATCACCACTTGCTCCAACCTACGGACAACCAGAAGATAAGCATGTTGACATGTTATTAATTGGTGATCACTACACAATTATCAGGAGTATGTCACGTCTAATTCATAGTCATACAACAAAACATGATGGGAAACAGGAAGTGTGTAAGAGATGTTTATAAAGGTTTTCCTCCATAAAGTTGGCACACAAACATGTTTTGCACTGTAGGTCAGCTGATGACATACAAACAATACTTAAGTATCCAGATCCTGGTAGTCAAGTATATTTTAAGAACTATGGGAATCAGCAAAAGCTGCCGTTTGTAGTGTATGCTGATTTTGAATCACTGGTTCTACCATATGACGGTCCTGTTCCAGAATCATTACCAAAGACTAAAATTGAGTGACCAAGTGGTGTGTTATTTTGGTTATGTTCTTGTTAGGTCAGACGGACAGCATACCGAGCCTGTTATCTACAGGGGTGATAATGCAGCATGTCTGTTTTTAACAGAAATGAGACAACTGTATAGTCAGGTAGTACATTATCTGGAAAACAATCAGATGCCTGTGATGATGACAGAAGAAGATAAACTAAATTTTGATGCAGCCATGACGTGTTGGATTTGTGAACAACCCCTCCAGGGTGATAAAGTTCGTGACCATGATCACATAACTGGGCGTTACAGAGGTGCTGCACATAACAAGTGTAACTTGCTATTAAAAATAGATCCTAAGACATACAAACTGCCAATCTTTTTCCACAATCTCAGGGGGTACGATTCACACATTATCATGCGTGCTGTGGATGAGTCTTACAAAAAAAAATTAGTTGTATTGCCCAGACAACTGAGAAGTACTTGACTTTTAGGTTGGACAACAAATTAGTGTTTTATGACTCAATGCAACATTTGTCTTTAGGTCTTGCCAGTCTGGCAGATGGACTGACATCGTTTCCAATAACAAGTAAATATTTTGAGCCAGACTTAATTAAGAAAGGTGTGTATCCGTACGAGTACATCAGTGACTGGGTTGTGTTTGAGGAAAGGAGACTACCACCAAAAGATAAATTTTATTCTACACTTAATGGTAAAGGTATTTCTGACTCTGATTATCAGCATGCACTTGATGCGTGGAATAAATTAGGGTGTCGGACAATTGGTGACTATCATGACCAGTACTTAAAGGCTGACATTTGTTTCCTAGCAGACGTCTTTGAAAGTTACCGTGAAAAGGGTTTGTTGCACTACAGTCTTGACCCTGCCTGTTACATAACTAGTCCTGGCATGACTTGGGATGCATTTTTAAAATCCAGTAAGATATTTATAGACCTGCTGTCTGATCGTACGATGGGTGAAATGGTGGAACGCAGATTGAGAGGTGGCATAAATATTGCAGCAAACAATTATGCCAGAGCAAATAATAAATATCTTGACGCCCCGGACTTTGACCCCGAGGGGTCAAGGTCATTCATTATGTATGTAGACGCGAACAATTTGTATGGATTCGCGATGTGTGAGTTATTGCCCTTGAAAAACTTTAGTCTGTATGATTTGTCACAGTGTGACATAACACAGTTATCAAACTATATTATGAATCATGACCGGAACGACGCAAAGGGTTGGATCTTTGAAGTCGACCTAGAGTACCCGCACCATCTACATGATTACCACAATGATTATCTATTAGCTGTTGAGAAAATGAGTATGACGGGGGCCAAATCTGAATGACAAATTCAATTACGTATGTCATTATCGCTTACTGCAGTTTTACATCAGACATGGGTTAGTACTAAAGAAAGTTCACAGAGGTATACAATTTGATCAGAGTGCTTTCATGAAAGATTACATAATGAAGAACACAGCATTGCATGCGAGAGACGGCAACACTGCATTTGACAAAGACTTCTTTAAACTTATGAATAATGCCTGTTTTGGCAAGACTATGGAAAATCCTCATCACCGCAAAGATGTGAGATTAGTAACAACTGAATCGGGTGCAATTAAACTTACAGGCAAGCCACAGTACACAGGGTATAAAGAGTTTCATTCATCATTGTATGCAGTGTCACTCAAAAAAAAGATCGTTAAACTGGACAAGCCAGTATTTATTGGTATGGCAATTCTTGAGTTGTCAAAATTATTGATGCTTGAATTTTATTATGATTACTTCAAACCAAAGTATCCTGAGTGTCGACTGCTATACACTGACACTGACTCTATGATTATAGACGTGTGTACTGAAGACTTTTATGAAGACATCAAAACAGAACTACACATGTATGATACGTCTGACTATCCAAAAGACCATCCACTGTATAGCACAAAAAACAAGAAAGTGCCTGGTAAGTTTAAAGACGATTGATTGATTGATTGTACATTGCTTAACGTCCCGACAGCAACAAGGCTTTCTCAGGACGTGCCTGCACTGCTTGTGAAAAAAAAAATAAACAGAACATTGAATGTATGTTGCCAGCCGGTCAAATACATTAAATAAACCGAACACATGGGGCCTAAATAAAGCCAAGACCACCTAGCAACACACATCCAATATCAAGAGCTACAGGCAGTGCAGACAGTAGGGAAAGTTTTAAAAAGGCAAATACAGGTGAATGGACAAAGGGTAGACAGAAATACATGCCCCAGAATAGAGAGAAAAACCCACCCTGTGGGGCTGACCAGGGTGACCCTGGGAACTAAAAAATACCTAACCCCACCCAAGTCCCCCAGGGCAGACCCAGGTGGGGGAAGTTTAAAGACGAACTGAATGGTGTGCCGATAGTCGAGTACGTTGGACTTAGATCAAAAATGTATTCTATACTGCACCAAAAGGGAAGTCAGTTGAAAGCCAAAGGAATAAAAAAAAAAAAAAAAAAAAAAAAAAAAAGCAATAAAAAATAAAGACATTCGTCATGAACATTATAAGCAAGTATTAGATGGTGCATTAATGCCTGATTATCCAAACAAGACACTGAGATCAAACAAACATAATTTAGAAATGATCCAAACGCATAAAAAGTCACTTGCAATAGGGGACACAAAACGAGTGTTTCACAGTAAGGAAAAGGCTTATGCGCCTGGGCACTACAGACTTAAGTTATCTGAAGACATTTGTGATGAACTGATTGATGAGTTAGTTACTGAAATGAGTAACAGTGTCTGGGGGAATAATCTGTAATTCTTCTCTGACAAATGCCCTCTGTGGTGCAGGTTCATACAGGTAATAAATCGGTGGGTTTCTGGGAACTATTTTTTTTATATTGTGTACAGATGTAGACCATATTGGATCAGTTGCTCTGCGTCTGACATCATTTTCGGCCTCTCCAGGTTGATATAAATATCTTACCTGTTTTGTAAATAAACTTGTGTCGGGTGCTGGGGGTGTTTTTGTTTTTGGCTCTGTAATTGTTTTTAATTTAATAGCATCTGTGGGTTTTACATGGCCTTCATTATTCATTGCTTTTATTACAGATGGTAATCTTTTTACCCACTCAGTGTTACGTGTGTCATGCATGAGTTCCTTAGAATACTGGTAACTGAAAAGTCTTTCTGATAATTGTTTGTTAAAGTTCTCAACAATTGCCTGTGATCTGTGCACACCCAGTATGCCTCGCCGCACAAGCACGCTATGCTTTGCAAATAATTGATTAACTGCACCTTTAAATTCACTCCCATCATCGACCTGCACAAGCCTGGGGAATTTTAAAGGGCCTCAACTATATATTTTTGATAATGCAGTTGCTACTGTTACAGCATTTTTGTCAGTTATGGGTTCAGCGTCCTTATACCTTGAAGCAATGTCAATGACAGTTAGTGCGTACTTGTATCGTTTTTTTCTTATTATGTCATGGGGTAGAAACAGGAGGTCCATTTGATGCGTGTCATTTGGTATAGTGTTTTCAAAATGTGGTCTAGATATTTTTCTTGGTGCAGGCAGATAAACCTGCCATATTGCCTGTTTTTGCAGCCACTGTTTTATTTGTTCGAGTGATACATCCCCGCCCACAGCCACGTGTAATTTTTCTATTGCAGTGTTTCCTTTCCAGTAGCCAATAGGGGAGTAATATATTTTTGATAGTTTATTTTGGGCTGTCATTTATTTCTAGCAATAAAAACTCCAGTAAAATAAACAAATGTCATTCCCACTAGAACAAAGATTATCTCACCATTTCTTTGTTGTGGACTGGGTTGGTAGTAATCACTAAGTTTTGGTTTTGGGATAGACATGTCTTCACCCGTGACAAGATAGTATTCCCTGATTGCGTCATTGACATTAGAAAATGTATGCTGTGCGTGACCCTCTAGTCTAAGTTTTTCATTGATGAAATCAAGTTTCTCAATTCTTTGCTTTTCGTATGCCTGTTCTGCCTGTGCTAATTTTTCTGACGCCTGGTTGTGCCATCTCATTTCTTCTGCTGATTCTTCTCTACCCATTTTTGAAAAAGATAGTTTGATCCACTAAATGCCAATGCATTAACAACTGCACCACCAACAATAACAGCTAGTGTCGCCATATTATTTTTATTTACATAGATATATTTTCGGGAATAATTCCTTGCTTGACGAGAAAGTCGTTTGTGGCGATTGACGCTGTTACAACTGCAATTAGCTTTGCACTGTCTTCAAAGTCTAATCTACTCAAGTCTGTCGATTTCATTTTGAGTAGACTTTTCCCAAGCATAGAATAAGCTACTGCTAGTCCGCTGATTATGGCAGAGTGATAGACAAGGTTCATCAAGTTTTTTTGTTTTGCTCATTTTCTTAGGCAATAAAATTAAAATAATATTTTTATTCACTGCATATGAAATGGGTCGACAACTTTTGTATTACTGGTAATGTGGAGACTTCTGGTTCTATTTTTGGAATGTTTAATTTTTTGGACATTGTACGAGTCTGTGGTTTGTATTTTTTGTATAATTGGTAACCTACATAACCAAATCCGACAACAAATCCAGCAACTATATATTTTGTTGTTTTGGGTTTGGGGTTAGACTTAGTTGATAGTCTCTCACTTTGATGAGGGGGAGAGGGTCCTGACACTGGTGTTGAGGTTGATGTTGTTAGTGGTCCTGGCGGTGAGTCATTTACATGTGCCTTTTGCAGTAGTTCTAACTTTCTTTGTTTGTTCAATGCAGCTACTCTTTTTCCAGCTTCCACCCTGCCTGGACTTTTAGCCTTAGTTACAGTTTGAACCTGTGTCAGGGCAGGGCCGGCATCTGCTGTGGGATCGTCTGAGTGTCGCCCGTTCGGTCCGTTTGGTCCATTTTCTTCTGCAGTAAAATTTATTTTAGAAAAATCAATATGACTCCCAGTGACAAGCAAAGTTACCACAGGTGCAAGGTAATTTCCAAACTTGTAAAACATGACACATGCTAATTTGCCAATTGAACTTGAAACAATCGGGTTGCTTTCAAGGTCGTGTGATAGACTGTCAGTGTCTACCGGTAGGAAGTGACTCACTGCTTTTGTGTATAAACAGACAAGAGATCGACTCAGATCATGAGTCATTAGTGAAGCGATGTGATTTTCATATTTAGAATGTAGTTTAATTAAATCGTCGGGTGAGAGGGATTCTATATCTTCTGTCATGTACTGTTTTCCGAGATAAGTTTTGGACTTCCCTGAAACAATCACAGACAAAAGACGCTGTTTTTTAGAGTCTAAGTCTTTGTTTTCTACAGCATTAATATCGTTTAGAAGAAGTAATTCATCTTGATTCATTTTATAAAAGGTGGTGAGAAGTTTCGTACCGTTGAAGAAAACGAGGTGCACTAGGAAGCCCAAGTGGATGAACAGAGAGGCACTCAAAAGTGTCAAGAAGAAGAGAAAGAAATGGAAAAAATACAGGCAGAGTGGTAGGCAAGAAGACTTTCTTGTATATAAACAGTGGCAGAATGGCAGTACAAAACTCATCAGAGATAGTAAATTGAAGTTTGAAGAAAAGCTGGCACAAAACATCAAGAAGGATGCAAAGTCTTTTTACGCCTACGCAAGAGACAGGCTGCACTGCAAGGTCAAGGTTGGTCCTCTGGAAGATAGCGACGGGGAGCTGCACACTGATGATGAGGAACAAGCGGACATCTTGAACAAATTCTTTGCATCAGTTTTCACGGTGGAGGGCAATGGTGACAGACCGGAACCCCAATGTAAGTTTACGGGCTTACCAGAGGAAAGACTGGTACATGTGATCTTTACAGAGGACATAGTCCTCAAGAAGTTGCAAAACCTGAATGCTAGCAAGGCGCCAGGGGTTGACGAAATTTCTCCAGCCGTACTGGTGGGAGCAGCAGAATCCGTAGCATATCCCCTGTCACTGATCTTTCAGGCTTCCTTGGACACCGGAGAGGTGCCAGTGGGGTGGAAAGAGGCAAATGTTGTGCCGATATTCAAAAAGGGTGCAAAATGTATAGCAGGAAACTACAGGCCGGTATCGCTGACTTCTCAGGTTGGGAAAGTCTTTGAAAGTGTTGTGCGGGACTTTCTGAACAATCACCTTGAGAGGCATCAGCTGATCCGAGGCAGCCAACATGGTTTCTCAAAAGGAAAGTCCTGCCTGACAAACCTGCTCGTCTTCCTGGAGGACATGACACGCATGCTGGACGAAGGGAAAGATGTAGACGTCATCTACCTTGACTATGCCAAGGCGTTCGACAAGGTCCCTCACAAACGGCTTATGGACAAGCTGAAAGCACACGGTGTAGACGGAAAAGTGCTGCAGTGGATGGAAGAATGGCTACGTGGCAGGAAGCAGAGAGTTGTGGTCAACGGACAAGCTTCTCCATGGGTAGATGTGACGAGCGGAGTTCCACAAGGATCCATTTTGGGGCCGACCTTGTTCCTGGTGTTCATTAATGACTTGGAGGACGATATGCTGACCAGCGTTCTAAAGTTTGCTGATGACACTAAGATCTACGGCGACGTCTCCGACCCAGCGGGGAGCGACAAACTACAGCATGACCTTAAGGTAGCAGAAAGATGGTCAGAGAGGTGGCTGATGCAGTATAACGTGGACAAGTGCAAGACTCTGCATGCAGGCCGTAAAAACACTTGTCAGGTTTACACGCTGGGAGGACAAGAACTTGGAGCAGTGGAGGAAGAAAGGGACCTAGGCGTCATCATGCACAGGTCACTGTCGGTCAGTCGCCAGTGCTGCGTGGCAGCAAAACGAGCCAACAGAGCAGTGGGGCAGATCATGCGAACAGTTACAGCCAGAACTAGAGAAGTTATTGTCCCACTCTACAAAACAATTGTACGACCACATTTAGAGTACTGTATCCAAGCATGGCGACCATACCTCAAAAAAGACATCGCAGAGTTGGAAAAGGTGCAGAGGAGAGCTACAAGATCGATTACAGGGATTGGTCACCTGCCGTATGAGGAGAGACTGGCCTTTTGCAATTTGCAGAAATTGGAAGAAAGGAGAGACAGGGGAGATCTCATCGAGACTTTCAAGATCATAAAGGGACTTGAAAAAGTTTCTGCGGACATATTTTTTACTTCATGCCAGTCATCATTTTACCATAGAGGTCACAGCAGCAAACTGTTCAAAGGGAGGTCCAGACTGAATCTTAGAAAAAACTTTTTTTCCCAAAGAGTTGTGAACCCATGGAATGCTCTGAAACAATCAATTGTCGAAGCTGAAACTGTCAACCAGTTCAAGAACCGCCATGATAAAGAGACAGTTAAGGGGGTTAAAATAAGTTCTCAAACTTCCTACCCCGTCGGCCGCGCTCAGTGGCCACTCAGGTAAATTCAGGTAAATATAATAAAAAATATTAATTTATGACTTTAATTAAAGTCATAAATTACGCATTTCAAAATAAACACGCATACATCGTTGATATACTGTTTGGCTCGGTTGCAGGGGGTGCTGCTTATAGAGATAGAACAATGTATTTTCCAAAAGAACCAAATTTATTAACGCCGCATTTACAAACTTGCGTTTATTTGAAATCAATAGGGTAAATTAAAGATGGTGTGGTGGTCGCGGGGTGAATGGAGGGGACATGGTCAAAATGTCGCGATTTTTGTGATTAATGCGGCGTTAATGAATTTGGTGCTTTTGAAAAATACATTGTTCTATCTCTCCAAACGATGAATTTCGACATTTGGCATTGTATTTACATCATAAAGCTCTAAGTTGGTACACAAAGGACCCATACATAATACTGTCAGCGTATCGGTTGCAGACAGTTTTCTGACTGTGTTGAAATGCTTGAACTATAAAATGTAGAGCTTTGAAATAAATTTGCACGACCCACAGGTGTATGCGCTGTCTCCGATGGTAATATCAGTTTGTATGTGTTTACAGTCTCTGAAGGATTGCACTGTGCCTAGACTCTGGAATATTTCTACCGTCTGCCCCGTCCCCAAGAACAACAAGCCCAAGACACTCCGCAATGACTATCGCCCCATCTATAGTAATGAAGTGCTTTGAGCGTGTTGTCCTTTCTAGACTGCTCCATCAGGTCAAGCCCTATCAAGATCATTTCCAGTTTGCTTACAAGCAGAACAGATGTACAGACGACGCCACACACACTCTTGCACCATGCATACACACATTTAGAAAAACCTGGCTCTTTTGTACGCATTCTTTTTATAGACTTTTCTTCAACCTTCAACACTATACAACCCTATTTCATGGCTCAAAAACTTCTCGGTTACAATGTGACCCAAGGCTGTCGGCGCCAAGCTAATCTCGCACTACCCTTGAATTATCATGGTCGATCCATCTCCTGCAATAGGTGCATAGTCGTTATATGACGCCTCCAAAATTTGGGAAATACTTGCGTCGGGCTGAATGAGTTAAAGATATCATTACTAAAGAGTAGCAAATGCCACGGTATTGAAAACAGATTGAAAAGACAGGTTTGTACTTACAAGTCGTTTTCCTGGAAACTGACAGGTATGCTGCTGGAGTCACAGGTCAGACTCCATGTCTCCACGTCAGCTGCTTGTAAGAGTGGAACCTCAGAGGCAGTACCGACCATAACGCACACTGTTAACAATATAAAAAGATGCCCTTTGGACAGCATCTTGAAATGTTTTCCGCTGTAAACAACACCAACGTGTCGCAATGGGCACAGGTATCTGCCTTTCTCAGACATGCAGGTGTGAATGACTACTGACATGTAGAGGCTAAACTAATGCCTCAGTAGTTCCGGCACACACATTTCCCAAAACGATCGAAAGATCTGTGGATATATATCTACGAGGTGTCACTGTCAACAAGAGATGAATGCTGCGTCTTTCAAGACTGTTGCACATAAATCGGTGACCCGCATGAGCATAGAGAAGGTCTCTGTATGCGATACTAAGGACATTTTCACCTGCGAATGAATGATCTGAAAAAAATCATTGCCGCATTGCATTGCAACTGCCGGGGGCAGTTAACTGCCGCTACCCATCCGCAAGAGACATAAATCCTCATGAGCCCCCGCAGTCGCGGGGGCTCATGAGGATTTATATCTCTTGCTAGGCCTGCGTTCTTCGTGCCTATTTTGTTGTTGTTTTTTGTCTCATTTCATTTGCATTCTTCGCTCATTCAGCAGTGGTTTCCGACGCGAAATCCTTGATCACCAGCAGCGAAGGGGTTAATACGTGTTAACGCGTTCGTCCAACGTTGAATGATTCACCTTGGCGTACGTATACGACTATACTGCAACTGTCAACGCTTGCCTCTTTTATGGTCTATAGCCTACTGTCAACTCCAACTGGACTGTCGTATTAGGTACTGAAGTATTGATTTCAACAGTTGTGGATCGTAATGACATTTAATAATAATAATAATAATAATAATGAGTATTTATATAGCGCTTAATCTTACTCAAAAGCTCTAAGCGCTTTACAATCTGTACACAAAAATAAAAATACAATGACATATGCACATAACAAACAAAGCACAATGCCCGAACACACCATTTTTACAATAAACTAAACAACAATACATACATAATAATTTATATTCTAATTAACATTCAGTCTAAACAAGGAGGATTGCAGAACTACAACTAAGGCATCAAACACTGGCAGTTATTCAAAGTAAAGCTTGAAGAGGTGAGTTTTCAACGACCTCTTGAAGTCAGAGACAGACTCACTGTTTCTGACCTCAAGAGGAAGTGTATTCCATAACACTGGGGCTTGATAAACAAAAGTGCGCTGACCAAATGTTTTAGTTTGGACAGAAGGTACACACAACTTCCGTTTATCAGAAGAGGAGCGGAGCTCACGAGAGGGTGTATACACATGCAGCAAAGAGGACAAGTATTCTGGGCTGGTGCCTGAAAGGCAGTTAAAACAGATTGACATAACTTTATATTGAATACGTGAGGACACAGGTAGCCAGTGAAGGGACTTCAAGATGGGTGTGACATGCTCAGTCTTACGGACTCTCACAACAAGCCGGGCTGCATTGTTCTGAATTTTTTGTCACAAGGTCAGTTGTGGCATTAACCGAGGTCTGTTTGTATGCTGGCGTGTGACGTATATAAACATGCCCAATTGAAGACACCACACCATTCGATGAACGACGAAGACTTTTTCTCCAAAGAGTTCAAATGAACACTTTTATTTCTCAGAAAGCACTTACTCGGGTGACATCTCACACACATTCCACCTGAACCACAACGAAAAGTCCTGAGACGCATGCGGACACGATTTTTTTTTTCAGTTATGTTGACATGTTTATCCTCAGGATGTAATGAGTTATCTATCGTTGACCTACTTAACTCATTCTCTTTCTCTACAATCTCTTTCTACAATCCCTTCGTCAAGAAGGGTTACCAGACTGGCGGTGGAGAGCACACAGTCCATGTTCAGTGTGCAAACCTCTTGGGGACGCAGGAGAAGTGTTACTGATGGCGTGTGCTCCACGAGAAGCGTAAGTAAGAATCGCTCGGAACCGCAGTTGTGCAGATATCTGTGATTCATGTGTGTACGGCAGATGGTTAAGGGGCGAATGTATTTTTAACTCAGTAGCACCCGTTGCGCAGGTCCTCGGGCCGATGTGTGCGGGCCCACTGCGGCCGGTGTCAGCCCGAGGACATTGTGGGCACAGCCAACGACATACATTTAGGGAGTCATCATTAGGACGGGGTTTGTGTTATGATCGCTATGGTAAACTGTCCTTCAGTGTTGTTAGCCCTTGCAGATCATCTTGAGAAGTGTATAAATGTTGTCAATGTCCAGATCTCCGCAATTTCATCAAGATTCAAAAACTGTATTGTGTCAGTCTGGCCGACAATTAATTTTCTTTTGTTTGGATCATTATGCCAAAACAGCAATAAAGGATAGTCACAGTAGTCATAATTGTATTGCTAAAAAATGTACAAACATTGTTAAATAGATACATTTAAAATAAACTATAATATCAGAGTAATTCAGTATTTGAACATTTAACAAATGAATGAACTCATGTCTTCTGTGTGCTGTTCTGTTACCGGTTCGCAGTCTGGCGCATGTAAACTCCACCTGACCCTCCTTTTTTTTTTCCTCGGAAATAAAGCAGGTCGTATGGAACGTGATGTGCATTAGGTTTTCAGATTCAAAGAGTTCTGTACCTTTCACCCCTTTCGGGGTATAGAGGACAATACATCTCTGAGACGAAACTAACGTAAACGATCATAAAAGCATGAGACAAAAGTAAGAAACGCGACATTAAACGTCCATATCACTTGTTGATCTTTTGTTTATAATTGAAGGACGTAAGTCCTAGCTATGTCCGTCGCCAAATTTGGGCATTAGCCCAGAGCTATGTGTCGGTCTATGCCGTCGGTCAAAAAAAAAAAGAGACCTGCACACAGATGCCTGTGTAAATCAGTACTAGATCTGAACGTCAATCCCTAAACGCAAAACGTGAAATGTTTAGGGCTTAATGTCTTTTGACCACCAGGAAGGTGATTTTCAAAGACGGGGCACCGAAAAGAGACCTGTACAAATTGTCACCCCAGCTGGGCTCGAACCCCCGACCTATCGGACGAGAGTCGAACACTCTACCACCGAGCCACCCAGCTCCCCGATCCCTAAACGCAGTTCACGAAGATGATGACGTACATCACTGGAACCACAATAATTTCAGGCACACCAAAAACAGCTCATCTCGTCAAAGGGAGACAACCTCTCCATTGGTGCTAACGACGGAGTTGTCCTGCTGTGCCACAATGACATCAGCAGATCCAAGCGTTTTGTGACTATCTCCTTTGTGTGTAACGACAAGACATCAATATTCAGTCACAGTCGGGGTTTCAAAGTGTGCATGTTGCTCTGTATAAACTTTCGTGGTCAGATTGGGTACGCTTTGTCCGTTTTCAACTATCGAGGTGACCACAGAGATTAAGATCACACTGCGTTCACCAGCCAAACTTGAGAAGATGTTATCAAAGAAATCTGTACTGGAGTCTAAGTGAAGGCTTTCTTTACCTTCAAAAGTAGCACCAAAGACACCGCGGCACCAAAAAGGGTTCAGGTAAAAATTAACTCTACCTGGATCCGGCCTACAAATGACTCGTTTGATTGCATGTACAATCACAGTCCGCATGACTATAAGTACACGCACTTCCATTCATGTGGACTGCGACTGCACATGCAACTAAAGAAATGGTCCATAGGGCCATTTCTTTAGCCGCATGATCGCAGTCTAAAGACAACTAACAAATTTGTAGGGTGGACAAGGCGATCTGTCAGTTCTCGTAGCTCCCTTAGTTTGATTACATGTACAATCACAGTCCGCATGACGACTAAGTACACTTCCGGTCATGTGGACTGCGACTGCACATGCAACTAAAGAAATGGTCCATAGGGTCATTTCTTTAGCGGCATGCGCGATCACAGTCTAAAGACAACTAAAGAAATGTAGGGTGGACAAGGCGATCTGTCAGTTCGGATCCTCAGCCTATCTGGACAAACATGTTCTCAGTGCAAGGATTCTGGGCCCTGACGAGTTTCTGATCTGCTTCTAACGCTTACTGGGACACTTGCACCAGAACGATGTTTTGATTTTGCAGCCCAGCAAGGGCCTGAAGGTGTCATGCACACACCATTGAGCAATACGGCTAGTAGTACAGTATAAATCACTTTTACACGGCAAATTGCCGGAGGAGGCACTATTAATGCCCCATATAAATAATAATAATAATAATAATAATAATAATAATAATAATAATAATAATAATAATGGTTATTATATAGAAGCTTTACCTAATTCTTCGAATCGGCTCAAAGCGCTACGAACGGAACCTAACACGCACGCTCACGTGACATACACGCATTCACTCTAAAGACAAACACAGTAAAAGACAAACACAAGACATTCACGTGGTCAAGGGTCAGCTCAGCTACTGAGGTTTCGGAAATTTTGATCGCTTGTATTTGAAATGTATAAAGTGGCCTGAAACCGGTACCCAAAGTGGAGTGGGTGGAAGAGCCGTAGTACCTGTAGAAAGAACCCCCCGACTATCCGCCCGAATTAACCGGTGACACTTACTAGAGGAGAAAAGTCCGACGCCGGAACCAGGAGCCAGTTGCATGAGCGAGCTTAGTTCTGCACCAGCCACTAAGCAAGGTGCGTCAATGAGTGGCGCACCTTGCTTAGTGGCTGGCGCAGGACTAAGCTCGCTCATGCAACTGACCCCCTCGCATCTTTAGCATTGGTGGCAGGCGCCTTTACCACAGCGCCACGGACCGCCCCTAAAGGCAGGCGCCTACTGCGCACACCCCCCCCCCCCCTCTCACCCCTGCTGACACTTTCTCGGAAATAGAGTCTTAGCGTGTCACCAAGACCCAAGTCAGTGGCCTACATAAATCGGAATCGCCTGCAGTAAGCACGCAGTTTCTACCAATACCGTGACAAGTTGCTAGAAATGGAATAAACATGATAGCTCATTGAATTTGTCAAGTTACCAGTCGCCGGGACATGGATTGGTCGTGAAAGCTCTAGCGTATTTGCCGAAGAGGCACCAAGCTAATAAGGCAATAATCCTGAGATGCTAGTCAGGGTCGCTCCATTAACCCTTTTAGCGCCAACACCCTACAGCAGGAGATGGATTGACCATGATAATTCAAGGGAAGTGCCAGATTAGCTTGGTGCCTTCAGGCGCCAAGCTAATCTGGCACTACCCTTGAATTATCAAGGCCAATCCACCACCTGCAAATGGTACATTGTCGTTAAGTAACATTTCCAAAATTCGGGAAATGCGCCCCTGGCGCTAAAAGGGTTAAAGACAAACATTAATTGCTAGGACATCCCACTGCGGCAAGTCCACGAAGGACATAGTTTCATCAGCGCTTTTCTTTTGTATGTGTCAGAGACAACTAACAGCGTTAGTTGTTTTGATCAAAAAATGAACTCGGATCTCGTAGAATTTATTCTCAACAACTTCACGACAGCGTTGTCGAAAAGACGATTTCCAGAAACAAAAGTCTATGTGTTTTTTCTTTTTCATTTTTTTTTTTTTTTTTTGTAGTGATTTCGGAAGCGCGCCGAAACTCCACCGACAACGACGTTGATAAACTGCAGACAAACAATCAGTACGGAGACCGCCCAAGATTTACTGATAATGTGTTGGTGGACTGTCAAGTGACGCCGGTGCAGACGGAATATCATGTCAGCCGGTGGCTGTATGAGTCATTCATATTATGAATAGAGTGTGGTATTACTGAATCCCTATCTGGCGTGTACAGAAAGTTTACGAGTAGCAATGATATATAATTCTTTTGTCAATTTGCCACCTGCACAAACAGGTCAAAGCGACCCTCTCCGTGCTGTCAAGGGTTACTAGTTCGCGATATCGCCTTTACAAAGGTTCTGGTATGTCTTACAACATTGCTGCACAAAAGGGATAATTAAAATTAGTAGGTCTAAATGTCGTAACTGAAATCTTTTCTGCTTTCTTCTCCTTTGCACGTAGGAAAGTTTCCCCGGAAATGCACAAGGGGCAGTAGAAAAGCTCTGTTACGTGTGCTTATACTCAAATGAATCGTGAAAAGAATACGGTAAAACAGACTTACCTGAAGCAAGACAACATTGAGAACCCAGAGCAGACCACTTTAATGATAATTCAAGGGCAGTGCAAGATTAGCTTGGCGCCGACAGGCGCCAAGCTAATCTGGCACTACCCTTAAATTATCATGGTCGACCCATCTCCTGTTGTAGTGCTTCAGGGCTGAATGGGTTAATAGACTGTCTGCAAGCTATATGATTATGGACTTATGGCAGAAGAACAATGGTACATCATATGTTTTTCAGCAAAGCTAAATCATTTTTTCGCACTGCAGTCGTCGCAATATGTCAGTGTCAGTTGTTGAGAACTGGTATTGTCTAATATCGACGAATTATAAGTCCTGGACAGGCGGGCTAGACAGTGCCGGGTACATTCTACAGGAAAATGTCCTCAAGTGTTCACTGACAACTCAACTTTTCTACATTCATGGTGTTTACGGTCCTGACACTTTGCTCTCAAAGGATTAACTCATTCGCGACCAGCCGCATCCGGAACGCGGCTGGCCGCGAATGAGTTAAAGTTCGACTGATGAATCGAAACTACAGTTTTAATTTCTCAAGTCGTCAGCTATGAAATATCTGCACCTAAGTCAATTAAACCCGTTTAGTGCCGGATGACGCAGATTGTGTGCGTTTCTGCAATCTTCGTTATGTTAGTTCAACACACACACACACACACACACACACACACACACACACACACACACACACACACACACACACACACACACACACACACACACACACACACACACGGCACACACACACAGATACATACATACACACACACACGTACACACACACACACACACAATAACAACTAGCTGTCCTAAGAACATGAATTCGAAGTGCTGTCAGCAAGCGGCATAGATCCTCATGAGCCCCTGCAACTGCGTGGGCTCATGATGATCTGTACCTCTAGCAGTTGGGAGGTGTTCACATTTTCTCGGCACTGAATAGGTTAACTCATTCAGCCCGACGCACGTATTTCCCAAATTTGGGAGGCGTCATCTAACGACTATTCACCTGTTGCAGGAGATGGATCGACCATGATAATTCAAGGGTAGTGCCAGATTAGCTTGGCGCCTGTCGGCGCCAAGCTAATCTGGCACTACCCTTGAATTATCGTGGTCGACCCATCTCCTGCTGTAGTGCGTCAGGGCTGAATGGGTTAATGTGACTATGGTAGATTCTAAATCAGCGTGTTGAACAATATAATACTTCAACAATTGTGAAATAGACTGCAGGTAACATTCTCTGACTCGGTTGCATGCATTGCCTGCACCCGATGAACAAAGTAAGTCTTGCTCAAAGTTCAATGCTTTCAGTTGTCGTCTGCTATACTGAAGCTCTTTGAGAAAGAGATCACACGCAATTATCATGAAGATATCTAAGCACTGAAGAAGAATGAGTATAAACTGACTCGATAAAAACCTTGTCTATCAGAGCACTCCTTTGCATCACTTAGCAATTGACGGTCGGCTGCTTTGTGCTAGGACTTACATAATAGATGGCAAATGCAAAATATATCCAGGAAGACCAATATAATTATATGCACTCACGAAAATCTAGCTTTGCCGACGAAGCAATGTTAGCATGTCACCCCAGCACAAAGGTGACCTCAAACAGGACCCTTCCAGCCCGGAGTATCCAAGGCCACGTTCTCGGTATAAGCTGCAGACCACAGAGGAGGTAAGCGTTGACATATTCCGCTCTCGCTTATTGGCACTGAATACTTTTTGCCTCACGGCAGGGGGGTCAGCACAGAAAAATCTATCTGGATTCGCAACTGAGAATCAATTGTGTGCTGATCTGTGATTTGGGACCTTGTTACGGCCTAGACCCGTAAGGTTCAAAATCACAGAGCCGCAGTGGGCAACTCCCGATCACGTTTGAGACGCATGTGCTCTTACAGCGTTGTACAAACTCCCGCCACATACAGTACGATCATGCACAATTCCAGGTAACTATGTGCTGGCCATGCTAAACAGCACGCGTGCGCGGCTCTTAAAATAGCCGGCGTAAACTAGCAGTGAGCCCTGCATTTCGCATAATTATCTGTGCGCTGGGGCCAATGCTTTAGCGGAGCACTGTGAACTTTTGTTTGGTGGCCGGCAAACGACTAAGCTCACTCATACAACCGAACTGACTTTGGTTTGTGAGTTTGGAACTTACAGCTTTCTGCCGTAAAGTCCGCAAAATCTCAACCCAGCACACGCACTGATCTGACTGACACACCGCCGAGATCCAAACTGAACGGCCGCTGACCAGGCGGACTGACGAGGTTACACATCAAACACACGCTGTCCAGAAGTGAAGGAGTGCACTGAAGACGTGCTTCTTGAAGGTGTACTATATACCCGTGCTTAACAAAGGGAACTGAATTTCCCAGATGGGAACCGAAAGGGGATGATGGGGGGTCAAAAATGATTGCATGTGTGCGTTGTGAAATACTTCCTGGTGTCCCCACGCGCCACCCTTCCCTGCACCCGGCCCCGGCGAATGAATACAAATACACGCAACAGTTACATCAGACAGGACAGCCTAGTGGCATATTGAAGAACTGATATATGTATGTTTTCAAGTCAGTAATCCGGCAGTCATGACAAAACGCACTACCCAATAAACTGCAGTCTGCTTCGACCTCTTAGTGTGAAAACAAAATAAGTAAGCACTCGACAAACACGGCCTTAATTTCATGTAACACACATTCAAACTCGTTTCAAAAATTACTTGCTGATTATGTGTGTGTGTGTGTGTGTGTGTGTGTGTGTGTAGTGTGTGTGTGTGTGTGTGTGTGTGTGTGTGTGTGTGTGTGTGTGTGTGTGGTGTGTTTTGCCACCGCGAAGATGATTTCAAAGGCAAGAGTGCAAAAACAAAAAGGCTATAGTGTGTTGACCCCAATCTGGTCCCAACCAGCAGCTTTACATTGGAAGCAAACCTATTGAGCTGACTATGATCCCATCCTGTTTAAAAAGGGCCACTACTCCTTCGTCTCTTAACGGAGGAGTAATGACCCTGTTTTAACAGGATGTCACAATCCTTCACGCTCCAAAATATGATCGCAGGAAAATCTCGTTTGGTCGTGACGTAGGACAGGTAGCTAAACACACTATTTATAACGCGTTTTGGTGTTTCCAGCCCAGGACCAATTTGCAAAATTATGAAGCGTCTCAGTTCTCGCGACTGCTTACAAGTCGCGAGAGATAAGTTAAACACTGACCCGACTGATAGTTCGGTCAAGGGTGTTGACTGGTCAGCTTCGGCGCCTTCAGGCGCCAAGCTCATCAAACACCACACATGAACCATAAAAATCGATCCGTCTCTGGTGTAATCTGAATCACTGAGGTGTGCAAAGGTGATTGCTCTATTCAGATCGTTTTTCAGAAATGAAACAATGAGTGTCATAGTGCAGTGTCCTTGACACACACGGGGCACAAACAGATGTATGATACCTGTGGCTCATGAGTGGTTTTATTTTGAATTCGTGATTCGCAAAAATAGAGCGTCGGGAATCCATGATGGAAAACCACCCCTGACCCACCCCTGGCACCTCACCCCCAGCCCCTACCTCTCATACCCCTGGCCCCCTACTCAGCGCACATCACCCTTTTCTAAGCACTAAGTACACGTCGCCAAATATATATATTGACTAATACAGCTCAAGCGTAGTTCATGATCAGCTGTGCGCCCTTAGCTGCCACGGTCTCAATGCTATACCAAAAGGTTACTGCCAAGCGAGCAAATTGCAAGGAACTACCCCCCCCCCCCCCCCCCTCCAAAAAAAAAAAAAAAAAAGAAGAAAAAAGTAACACTGTTTAGCCAATTAACTGGCGGGGCAATCTACAAGAGACATAAATATGAGAAATGCGCCATATAAATACTATGTATTATTATTATTATTATTATATAAACCCTATTTTTTCCCATTTACATCTGTGTTTTTCACGCGAATGTACATCGTGGTGTAGTAGTTTCAGTCGCGCGCTTCGTGAAGTCACCAGCACCGATCGAGTGGTTGGGATAAAACAATTTTCGACATTTTCATAAACATGATTTACCGACTGACATTGATCGACATCGTAGTGTCCTTGTTTATTTGTCCACTCAGAAAATAAAATTAAGAATGATTAAAGATTTTGTAAAAAAAATATTACAGTTAACCTATTTAGCCCCAGCACCCTACAACAGGAAATGGATCGACCGTGATAATTCAAGGTTAGTGCCAGATTAGCTTGGCGCCTGATGGCGCCAAGCTAATCTGGCACTAACCTTGAATTATCACGGTCGATCCATCTCCTACAACAGGTACATATTCGTTGGAAGGCACCTCCAAAATATGGGAAATGCGGCCGTGGGGTTAAGTGGATTAAAACCCGAAAATGTAGCAACAGTGTTTGCCTGCAATCTTTCTTAAGCATGTTTCTTTCTGTGTTGGTGATATCCGGTCACGGCCCGCAACCCATCTCACAAAATGCAGCGGCACTGCTGCCCGAAAGGATTAAATACGCAGGATGTGCTTTATACAACTAGCAAATACTCCTCGGCTTGCGCCTTTACGAAGTGCTGCCCTACTGATCACGTTCACATTTTATGACAGGCGTTTCCCTATTCGGCGCTTCAAGAAGCGAGGACGCCATGGTGCAAAAGGGGTCAATGCCGATTCCGGCACCTCAGTGTTGCGCGCATCAGATCCAGGTGCACAAAAACAAGGGGGCGACATTACTGGTGAACGCGCTCGGAGCCCAGACAAAACAAAAACAACAAGAAGAAAAAAACAAAAACAAAAAATCTGCAGGACTGTGTCCGAAACAGCGTGAGCAGACATTTAGCGAGATAGAAAGAGATTCTCGGGGTGTCAGCACAAAAACTCCCAGCGGGGACTTGTGAGGACCTGGAAGAGCGTGAAGGGGGGTTGCAGGGGTTCTGTACCCCCACCCCCACCTCAACCCCCCTTTCAACCGTTTAATTGTGTCCCTGTTAAATTTGTCCGGCAGCAGTGTTAAGGCCACAGACACATACCTGTTACCCCTCCCCAATTCAGTTTCGATGCGGCCAGTGGTGGAAATGTCAAAAAGTCACGCCCCCCCCCCCCCCCCACTTCCACCCCCCCCCCAACCACCACCATCACCACCTGGGAATTAACTGATCCGCGCTGGAAGAGTCGTCGTAGTCTTGGACCCCGAGCTAGGCTCACACTGGTTGTCTCCCTCGAATCGCTACCAGAGGTAGACATCCAGAATGCGCTATGGTAGCGCGTCACCGATCATTTCTCATTCAACCCGGACACACAAGAGATGGATCAACCATGACAGCTCCATGAAGGTTGTGCCGGAATAGTTAACTAACTCATTCAGCCCTGACATCCTGCAATAAGAAACGGGTCGCACAAGGTAGTTTAACCCTTTGTCTGTCGGTAGCGCTTTTTGTCGCGATGATTCCTACAGGAATCATCGCGACAAAAAGAGCTAACGACAGCGAAACTGTAAAATAAAGGGTGGTGCTTTCAGACACCAAACCATTCTGTCACCATTCTTTGTAGCTGTGAAGTAGTGTTCAGAAGACAAATCCTAAATTAGGGAATTGTCGACTTTTATGATCAACGTTTTAAAAAAGTAAACTTTTTTTATTTTTAATAAAGATTTTTATTCTGTTCTCCATTGTTTTCACACTCGACTGTGCGTTTAAACAAACACGTAGTAAATTTGTATAATAAGGACTGCCCCAAGACGGTGTCCTTTTCTTCTCGGTGTGTGTGTGTGTGTGTGTGTGTGTGTGTGTGTGTGTGTGTGTGTGTGTGTGTGTGTAGAAAGGCAATATTTTCATCGTATTAAAATGTAAATCATGCTTTTTTTCAAAAAAAGACTTGCTGACTTTCACGGGAGAGAGATGATTGTGTGTGTGTGTGTGTGTGTGTGTGTGTGTGTGTGTGTGTGTCAGTGTGTGTGTGTGTGTGAGTGTGTGTGTGTGTGTGTGTGTGTGTGTGTGTGTGTGTGTGTGTGTGTGTGTGTGTGTGTGTGTGTGTGTTGGTCAGTTGTTGTTTTGGGGCTTTTGCTTTTTAGTTTTGTCTTTGTTTGTTGTTTGTTTGGGTTTCTTATTTTGTCGTTTCTAAGTTCCTCAGTTTGATTTCTTTGAAGTTGTTCTTCGTCGGTATATAGAAACCACCAACTAAAAAAGCACCATCTACTCTTACACTGAACGAGTCGCGTGCGTGCGCGCGTACACGCGAAGATACCAAAGTATAGTGTATTGCATTACGTCAAAGTGACGGGAGCTTTCAACTCTTCAGTTTATCAGCCTATAACGTGTGCCAAACAATATTCCCTCCTACACGTGAAACCGAAAAATGTAAGCCATACCAGCTTGTTACTTCCGCGGCTATTGATGAGGGGCGCCTTATATGACAAATCAACTGAACGTGTATATTTTTACAGCAACGGAAATGAACTAATCCAGCGTACATGAAACCCTCCAGTATCTTAACCCTTATCATTCGGAATACACCAGTGTGTGAAATAAGGTTGACTAAAATAGTTCAAGGGTAGTGCCAGAATAGCTTGTCGCCTCTAGGCGCCAAGCTATTCTGGCACCACCCTTGAACTAAAGTCATTGGTGTCAATATAATATATAACAAACCAAGGGGAATTACTCAGCGCTGGACAGAACAATTAGATCCCCTGCCCCCGCCTATCAGGCACCCATTCGCCAGCCCACAGAGAAATACGCAGGTATAGAACAAGACGATCATCTACATCCCTAAAAAGGATGCATCAGGTCTCTTATATAACCCATGTCTTTCTCCGGAACTTAGGAAGTAGGCAGGAGAAACATACATACACAAACACGAAGGTGCATTACTATATGTGGTCGGGTAAATACCCTGAATTCCCACAGTAGATGCACAGAACATTACACAACAATGTAACGATACAAATTTGCCTCGAGTTATACTGAGATACTCACAAACCAGATAGGTGAGGCTAGCGCTGGCAGAACTGTATAACAAACCAAGGGGAATTACTCAGCGCTGGACAGAACAATTAGATCCCCTGCCCCCGCCTATCAGGCACCCATTCGCCAGTATATATATATATATAGTAATGCACCTTCGTGTTTGTGTATGTATGTTTCTCCTGCCTACTTCCTAAGTTCCGGAGAAAGACATGGGTTATATAAGAGACTTGATGCATCCTTTTTAGGGATGTAGATGATCGTCTTGTTCTATACCTGCGTATTTCTCTGTGGGCTGGCGAATGGGTGCCTGATAGGCGGGGGCAGGGGATCTAATTGTTCTGTCCAGCGCTGAGTAATTCCCCTTGGTTTGTTATACAGTTCTGCCAGCGCTAGCCTCACCTATCTGGTTTGTGAGTATCTCAGTATAACTCGAGGCAAATTTGTATCGTTACATTGTTGTGTAATGTTCTGTGCATCTACTGTGGGAATTCAGGGTATTTACCCGACCACATATAGTAATGCACCTTCGTGTTTGTGTATGTATGTTTCTCCTGCCTACTTCCTAAGTTCCGGAGAAAGACATGGGTTATATAAGAGACCTGATACATCCTTTTTAGGGATGTAGATGATCGTCTTGTTCTATACCTGCGTATTTCTCTGTGGGCTGGCGAATGGGTGCCTGATAGGCGGGGGCAGGGGATCTAATTGTTCTGTCCAGCGCTGAGTAATTCCCCTTGGTTTGTTATACAGTTCTGCCAGCGCTAGCCTCACCTATCTGGTTTGTGCGTATCTCAGTATAACTCGAGGCAAATTTGTATCGTTACATTGTTGTGTAATGTTCTGTGCATCTACTGTGGGAATTCAGGGTATTTACCCGACCACATATAGTAATGCACCTTCGTGTTTGTGTATGTATGTTTCTCCTGCCTACTTCCTAAGTTCCGGAGAAAGACATGGGTTATATAAGAGACCTGATGCATCCTTTTTAGGGATGTAGATGATCGTCTTGTTCTATACCTGCGTATTTCTCTGTGGGCTGGCGAATGGGTGCCTGATAGGCGGGGGCAGGGGATCTAATTGTTCTGTCCAGCGCTGAGTAATTCCCCTTGGTTTGTTATACAGTTCTGCCAGCGCTAGCCTCACCTATCTGGTTTGTGAGTATCTCAGTATAACTCGAGGCAAATTTGTATCGTTACATTGTTGTGTAATGTTCTGTGCATCTACTGTGGGAATTCAGGGTATTTACCCGACCACATATAGTAATGCACCTTCGTGTTTGTGTATGTCTGTTTCTCCTGCCTACTTCCTAAGTTCCGGAGAAAGACATGGGTTATATAAGAGACCTGATGCATCCTTTTTAGGGATGTAGATGATCGTCTTGTTCTATACCTGCGTATTTCTCTGTGGGCTGGCGAATGGGTGCCTGATAGGCGGGGGCAGGGGATCTAATTGTTCTGTCCAGCGCTGAGTAATTCCCCTTGGTTTGTTATACAGTTCTGCCAGCGCTAGCCTCACCTATCTGGTTTGTGAGTATCTCAGTATAACTCGAGGCAAATTTGTATCGTTACATTGTTGTGTAATGTTCTGTGCATCTACTGTGGGAATTCAGGGTATTTACCCGACCACATATAGTAATGCACCTTCGTGTTTGTGTATGTATGTTTCTCCTGCCTACTTCCTAAGTTCCGGAGAAAGACATGGGTTATATAAGAGACCTGATGCATCCTTTTTAGGGATGTAGATGATCGTCTTGTTCTATACCTGCGTATTTCTCTGTGGGCTGGCGAATGGGTGCCTGATAGGCGGGGGCAGGGGATCTAATTGTTCTGTCCAGCGCTGAGTAATTCCCCTTGGTTTGTTATACAGTTCTGCCAGCGCTAGCCTCACCTATCTGGTTTGTGAGTATTGGTGTCAATAGCCTTATCTGTAAGTTCTATAATGTAGCTTGCATAGTATGGCAGCGTACAAATTTGAAGTTTTTAGCCTCAGCATGATATGGGTTAACTCTTTTCGACCAACAGACCCAAAGTGCCTTGTATTTTCTGCTGCCTTTTTAGCGTAACAAAGGGAATTTAGCACCAAAAAAATTCTTTCTTTCTGCGACATTCAAACTGCATAATTTTTATGTCCCTTTTGGCCAACTTTATTGTAAGAGATACGAAAAACATTCATGAGGAGATATAGCGATCTATTAATCCTTTACTGCCTGGAGTAGGTCGCTTTAAGGACCGGTGCCGGCTTTACAAGACAATGTCATTATCTGTACCCACTATTGATGACTGATTTGATTTGCAAACTTCACCTCAGTGGTCCCATTTTCATCCTAGTTTAAGTAACTGTATGACTAGCATAAGGACGGTGCATGCCGAATAGCTGCGTGCCCTGTCCTCCTTTTAACCGGTTATTTTGTTTGTAAACCTGATTCCAATTATAAAGCCATTTTGCATACAGCCACCAGTACAGTTTACAGTTGTTTGTAAACCTGATTCCAATTATAAAGCCATTTTGCATACAGTCACCAATACAGTTTACAGTTGGGATCAGTTGCATGAATGAGCTTAGTCCTGCGCCAGCCACTAAGCAAGGTGCTCTGATGATGAGTATATATTCATGCAACGTTTTTCTTTTCAGCATTTTTGGGACCGTGAACCCAGTGAGTTGCACCCCTACCCAATTCCAGCAGACGAGTGACCTGTCTACAAATCCAAACTGCTCACAAAAGCAATATTCTGTAAAATCTTCGCAGGAAGATCAAGTATTGCAACATACACCTGACACTGCAGCTGGCAAGTGTGGGGCAGCAGAACAATCAAGTAAGTATATCTTTGTGTATATATGCTGACAATAAAAGCAGAGGTGCACACCTAATATTTCGCTTACACTCTGTGATTATATTTCACTTTCCAAGTAAGGCTATCATTGTTCGCTGTAGACATCTGACAGAGTGTGAAACAGTGATGCCGTGAATGGAATGTCTGGTGTGATTTGCGATACATTTACATCCCTATGGAGGAAAACAATAACCTGTGACATTTAGCTGGCCTTGCACCTGTGTGTAGTAGGAATGTTATTTCTTCAGTCCCACGCTGTTTTGTCGGCTAATTTCACACAAAATCCTGGGAACTGACATGCCTCGAGTATGGTTGAATTTCTGGATGCAGATTGACATTGATTATGCCTGTCTGGCCACTGTCGCATACTTTGAGTTGCTCCTAGAAATAGAAACTGTGGATTAACCATAATGCTGCGCTTATGCAGGTGTTTGTCAGGAAGTATTTCTAATATTTTCTCTTGGCAGTGTCCTCATGTCGTTTACATAAAATGTGGCTGCAGCTGATAACAAGGTGTGTGAAAAGATTCTGACAAGACATTTGTCAGAAACTTTTGCTTTTCTATTTAGATCTCTGTGGCAGTTTGATGTTGCGCGTTTCTGATTTTTTTGTTTGTTTTGGGTTTTTTGTTTTGTTTTTTGCCTCTACCCAGTGATTAGAACTGGTCAGTTCTCTGTTCTTTCCTCAAGTTTCTCAGGATTTGGTAACTAACTGGTCAAGCGAAGGCGATCCCATTCTTGTGGGAGATCAACTGGGGACCTCATTGTGACACTCATGTCAGCGACCCTGTTGATTCAATGGCACTGGCACTGGCTCTCTTTTCAGTCTTCTGGTCTGTGAACAAATATTGAGTGCAGTTTTAGAAATACGTTTGACATTTTAAGTTAATCATATAATATGCTATTTATAATTTTTGTGAATTTCTCTTTGAGGGATTTCACCATTAGACAACCTGACCATGGCTGCAGAGTGCAAAGTCTGAAATAGCAAGCTAGAAGACAAAGATAGACCTGCTGGGGGAGGAGATCAGATCACAAATTTGACAAATCTGAGTGATCATCTCAAGGCTGTAAAGAACTGAAGGTGTGCAGATGCAACCAGCAGAAGAAGAAGTATTTGGAGTGGAGTTTGTGAGAAAAAAGGAGAGACAACTAAACAACCAGTTTCAGTTCATAGGGGTCGTGGATAGTAGCTTTGACTAATGCAAATCCACTGCGCCACCGCGTGCGCGCAAGCGCCTATACTAAGCTCAAGACTAAATACTTAGTAATATCTTGGACCAAGAATAATTGTTATTGTTGGTCCGTGGTAATATTTAGTCTTGAGCTTAGCGTAGGCACTTGCGCGCACGCGATGGCGCAGTGGATTTGCATTAGTCAAAGCTACTATCCACGGACCCCTATGTTTCAGTTCTACACTGAGTTAACGTATGTTTGGGTTTTTTTTTTAAATCATTTTTGTTGCCAAATGGTCAATCTTTTAAGCACAAGTATAGTGAAAAGTGACAGATTTTCAGCACCTATAGCCACACAATAGACTGTTTCTCACTCTTTGGTGATTGAGAAATTTTGAAGACTTCATAATAAAGCGAAGATGAATTTTGAATCTAGTATTCCTGTGCTATCAAATTGTAATATCAAATTGTAAGTGTCACTGTGAATCATCCATTTATGAACTGAATCATTATTTCTCCCAAGTTGTGCTGTGTTTTGGCATGGAAACCACTCACACTCCAGAATAAAATATAATTTACCAGTTAATAATAGTTTTGATTTTATTTTAGGTGATGCTTACATCTTGCTTGTGTTGATATGGCATGTTATGGGCCTTTTCGTCCGCTGCTCCGATGGCCTGGCCAGCACACCATGGTTTAATTATTGGGGCAGATGCGATCTTGGTGCCTCTCGACATTACTGCTCCCAAGGCTTGTGGCATGCCGCTGCAGCTCAGTCTGTTAGGCACATGGGTCGAACAGTTTAGCTGCCTTGAAATACTAAAGAGTTTTCTGAAACCCAATGACATGAGAACAGTGACAATTTAATCTGAAATACAAATCATACATGCATGGTTATTTATTAATAATCTCCATCTCTCTCTCTCTCCTTAGGCTCTCTCTTTCACACATACACACACACACACACACACACACACACACACACACACACACACACACTTAATTCAATTTTATTTGGGAGTGAAAGTAATTAGCTCAGCCTGACACTGTAAACACAGCCGGCAAAAGAGAGCGCTGAGCAACACTGCCATCTTGCTATGATGAGACGAGATGAACTAAAATGGCTCGGATAGGTGTGCTAAGTTGTTTTTTTGTGTGTTTTTTTAAAGCAACACCAATAACAAAAACACTTACCCGGCTCTGCAGGCACAGACAGCTTCTGTGACGCTGTGTTTTCTGATGCTCATTTCCACATACAGTTTGCGTGGATCGGCGCGTTCTTGTAGATATGCGACCGGTGATACACGAATGCAACTTGAACGGTATCACTGCCAATTGTGTGATAAATACGAACAGCATCAATGAAACTTGACGCAAAGTTGCTTTGCCTCGATCAGGGCCTTTTTGACAAAGCTTTATATCCTGGCAGAAAATGTAGGCTTGTAGAATTTGCATCGGCGCATTCAGTCGAATCAGGCGCGCTGCCGTCCGCCACATTGTCCAAGCGCCAGGAAAGCTTGTGGGTCCCAGCAACAATTACTAGGGGTCCTGACTTGTGTGATGCGCGCTCGGCGAGGTCTATAATATGCTAAAATTTCAAGCTTGTCCGTCCTCAAACGCGAGCTCTAGTAACTGTCTCTCTCTCACTCACACACACACACGGCACACACACACACACACACACACACACACACACACACACACACACACACACACACACACACACACACACACACACACGCACACGCACACACACACTCTCACGGCGCTTTGGCGCCAATGAGACGACTGATCTAGCAAGGTTTGCGTAGCTAGCCGTGACGTCATTTTTATCTTGTTACTTCAAGTCTTTGCCAGAATTTCTGCCCCGCACTCCAAAAACGTCAGGTACATGCTCCGGAATGCGCTCCGACCAGCCCCATTTCAAAGTCTACCGTATTTTCAATACGGTGGACAAGGACAAAACAGTCGTCTGCCAGGTCGGATCAGTTACCTCCTGGGTGTGTGTGTGCAGGGCCGGATCACTTAGCTCCAAGGGGGGGGGGGTCCAAAACCTGACACAGAAGGTCTCCACGACGCTAGACTACGTCACCAAGGAACTTTATTATAGGCATTTTAAGAAATTCTGGGTCGAGGGGGGGTCCAAAACCCCCAATGACCCCCCCCCCCCCAGATCCACCCCTGGTGTGGGGAGGGGGTACTGGAGGGTGGAGCGGGGGTCTAACTTTTGGGAGAGGACCTTCAGCCTGACACAACAGGTCTTCCGACACGCAAGACCTTCCGGCTTCCAAGCCGCCGAAAAACCAACAAACAAAAAGGGAGGAGGGGAGGGGGTTTCCTCTGTGTGCAGTTCATGCGTTTAGCAAGTCACCCTTGTGCTCTGGGGCCAGATGCCTGGCCTATGGACTGTTTCTGCGAATCGTGAGGAAAAAGAATTGTCACGAATTTATTGCAACTATGTTTCACTAATCACGACGTGACTGTGGCGCGCAACCACGTGTCATGATTTCAACACACAACCCCACCCCACGTACTCGCGCAATATTGATTAACTCATTCAGCCCGACGGCCGTATTTTCCCAATTTTGGAGGCGTCATCCGTAATGACTATGCACCAGTTGCAAGAGAAGGATCGACCGTGATAATTCAAAGGCAGTGCCAGATTAGCTTGGCGCCGACAGGCGCCAAGCTAATCTGGCACTACCCTTGATGAATTATCATGGTTGATCCACCTCCTGCTGTAGTGCGTCAGAGTGGGTTAACGCAATGTTAACCCCTCAACTGACGGGGCAAGACAAACGTAACCCGGCTGCAAGAGATTTAAACCCTCATGAGCCCCCCCTCCCCCCCCCCCCCGCGACTGCGGGGGGGGCTCATGAGGGTTTATGTCTCTTGTCAGTCCTGTGTACTTTACGCCTAATTTTGATCGCATTTACATGTGAGTTTTTCACACGGCGACGTGGGTCAATGTGTAGTGGTTTCATACCGGCCCGCATTTCGCGATTACTGGAAGTGCTGATAATGCTCTAAGCCTAGCGCTCCAGGATATGGTCAGAGGTCAGCTGACACAACCGATAAGTCCGTTTCCGAATTTTACCATCCTGGTTGGAAAGAGCTGCCGTGTGTGGCCCCAAAAGAAACAAAATCAACACGCACGGGTGTGCCAGTTCATCGTGTGCAAGATAACCTCTTATGCATGCATGATTTATAGGCCGTTTGACACCGGAGCACACCGTTGTTCGTAAACATCTCCGCAGAGAACCACTTTTCTATACCAATCTTAGACAAATATCATGCAGTGCCCGTTGACCTAATATTATTTACTTTTAAGAAAATCGAACAATGTGTAAGTTTTGTTGTACAGTCAGTCGTAAAAATTCGGATTTTGTTCTTCTCAGTCATGAAATGACCGTCCTATTTTACATCACTAAATGTGCCTCTGAAATATTAAGCCCAGTACAAGAAAGATCCATTTTCACGCTAATTGGCCAAGTTTTCAAACCTGAAACAGAGCAGGAATAAATAAAGTCTGCATGCCTAACTTCGATATTTAGGGTATTGAAAATGGCTTGTTCTTGTCTTTTCACCGGTTTTTAAGTCCCTTCTATTTAGTAGAAGGGACTTTCTAGGACGGGTCGCGGTGGGGCGAATTTAATAGCATGTCCATGATGTCAAAGGCGAGCAGGCTAAACCTCTAACAATTGAAGTAACAAGATAAAAATTACGTCATGTCTTGTTACGCTAACCTCGCTGCTGAACGTACATTTGGCGCGAAGCGCCGTATGTGCGTATGTATGTATGTGCGTATGTATGTATGTATGTATGTGTATGTATGTATTTGTGTGCGTATGTATGTAAACAAGAGATCTCCGATATTTATGTACACACAAGCTTGAAACTTTGGCGAAATACTTTCTTAAGTGGGTGGCTAAGAGAGCCTCCGAGCATAATTATTGTAATTGAATGTCTCGTTGAAGATAAAAACAACCGTTTATAGGAAGTCGGTTGACCCAGATTAGAGTCCGTAATTTTGGTCATATTTACTTGAACTTTTGCATTATAGCTAGTTTGGAGAAAGACATTGAATGAGTTCGTTACCCAGCTTTGTATCCTTTCCACTTCTTTAGTAAAAATTAATTCTTTTCAGAAAAGAATTAAAACACTAAAAAAAACTTGACTTCTAGAGAAAGTCAGACAGTGGCGGTGACGCAAAAGAGGCAACGCCGTCACCACGCAGACACCGACATAATACTCTAAATATGACGCCATTCTCTCTCGCGCGGCTCTCTCTCTCAAACAAACATGCGCGCATCTCCATGAGGAATAGATCCTCATGCGCCCTCCAGGCGCATGAGGATCTATGCCTCTTGTTGATGTTTGGAGCGCGCTCGCACGCACGCACTAACACTCACACACACATCGACGCGCTTTCAGAAGAGCATGCAGGTGACCCGTGTACTTAGTATATCATGTAGCTAGGTAAAGTCAACCTGCTTTTACACAAATTATAGCAAGACTGAAACTGTACCGTGAAGTTCTAATTTTGTCACCATTTTCTCAAGCCTATAAAGCGAAAGTGAAACTCATATCACGTAAAATATAAAATTATGTAAAAACTAAAACTTACGTCATGACAATGACGTTTGACAAATCAATGACGCGTATGTCCTGCGCCCCTTATAGAACTCACTGACGCATTGGCAGATCTACGATACTTTTTCAATAGGAGATAATTCAACATCAAAATCAGGTCAAAGACAAAAGGTAGAGACCATTGACAGTGAGGACAGCTCTCATATAGAAGAGACTTTGTGGGTTATGGTTCATTCCATCTTGTTTTGTTTTTTATAATTGTTTTACGACTGTACAGCAAAATCGACAAATCATAGGAGTTTGTTACGGGGTAGTCGTAATCGTAGTATGATGCAATCACACCAGACACACGCACGAAGAGTCCTTGTAAAGAAACTTCACTCAGTTGCAAAACGTCACACGTGGCACTGTGACAAGGTTGTAGACCGCACTGGAGTAACAGTTCTAACAATATTTTATTGCAGCGATGCGATCTCCGCACAATGCATCCACAAATGCACCAACACTGATACATTGTCTCCTCTACAATGCATCAACACTTTTGACACACTGTGTCTCTCATACAATGTACACACGTATTTCCTAAGACGCTCTTTTATACTATTACAGATTTCCTAAATAATCCAGCAAATTCACACAGCACAACCAATCAGAAAAGAAAACGTAACCAAAACTTATTAATATTCATTAAAAAGAACATTCTAGAACTGCCTAGAACTCTCTACAAACTTCGACTAATTCCGGAAAATCCATGATTGTTGCTAAGTGTTGCGAAACATGTTTACTTTGACGTCATATCTGAGGTCACAAGAAAGATCGCGACCCTGCTCAAACCTTCCAGTCTAATGTAGGTCAAACTTTCAGTACAACATTGTAGCGAAAAGACGCGACCGCGATCTGCAAGCAAAACAAAATGAATCCTACTAAAAAAAAGTACGTAATTATACTTAAATATATATATCGGATCTTTCCTAGGATTAACACACTCATGCTCTCAAAAAAAATAACACAACCACAAACGTAACAGAGTTCAGTTTAAAAATGAAAAATAAAAATAAATTTTTAAAAATTTCTATTAGATGAATTGGCACTAAATGATACGGTTTTTTTAAGTGGCACAGAAAAAAAAATGTTTCTTTGCGGAGATATTTGCGAAACACTTAACTTTGTGCGCCGCTCCGATGTCAAACGGCCGAGTAAAACGGTTTGTATTGTTCAGAGTTCACTTCAGCCTACCGGTGGCTGCCCACCGACAGCCAAGTGGGTTAAGCCTTTGGCTGTCGGTAGCGCTTTTTTTGTCGCGATGATTCCTGCCGGAATCATCGCGACAAAAAAAGCGCTACCGACGGCCTTAGGATCATGGATTCTTATCTGGTCACACTGAATACATAATATCCCAGTAAGCATAGGTCCTTTGGTCGGCGTCAGCCCGGCCTAGTCACACGCGTGCAGGCGTGCTAGTCTAACACGGGAAGTCGAGGACCTTTTGCTCACTGGGGCCTAATTTGGAGAGACCATGGTCGAAGTGCACGTAATTTTCAAAAGCCAGTACCTGCCGGGCATAGTTCCAACGGCTTTGTTTTGAGCTGTTTTTTAGTCCCACGCCAAAATATCGCTTCAATGCAGAGGACCAGATAATTGGCAGTTACTGGCCTGGAAAGGTTTCCTGCAACTGGGGGCTGGTACTCGGCACAATGTGGGTATAGGTCGGTTGACATCGGAGGGCACAACAGTCGTAAAATTTCGGAATTTTTCATGAAATGACTGATTTTACATCCCTAAGTGTGCCCCAGATATATTAAGCCCAGTATAAGAAAGAGCCATTGTCACGTGAATTGGCCAAGTTTTCAAACCTGAAACAGCGCAGGTATACATGAAGTCTGCATGCTTGACCTCGATATTGAAATCTGCCGGGGCTCTATTTAGGGTATTGAAAGCGTCTTTTCACCAAATCTTTACGACTGTACAGCAAAATCGACAAATCATAGAAGTTAAGTAACAAATATTTCATACTGGGTCAGTTGGCACTAAATGATATTTGTTCTTAAAGTAGTACAAAAAAAGTGTTCCTTTGCGCAGATTTTTGGGGAAAACGTTGTGCGGTCCGATGTCAAACGGCCTATAGGTGTAGTAAAACTGTTGCCGCTAGGGTTCCATGTGAAAGGAAAACAGACAAAAAGAGGTTCAAAACCTTTTAAATTAGATACAAGGAACACGCCGTTTCGGATCGAAGATCCTTCTTCCGGGTGACATGGAAACAAACGTAGAACAGAAAAGAACACACGATAGAAAGAAAAGACGTCATCCTGTATAGAGAAAATTTAGAATGACGTAAACACACACACACACACACACACACACACACACACACACACACACACACAGACACACCCCTTATGACGCAAATACACATGCACAAAACACGTAGCAAAAAACTTACGTCTTACATACACGTCAGACATGCATACATTCGCATTCATTCGTGCCTGCTGCCGCTCACGTACATGCATACACACACACACACACACACACACACACACACACACACACACACACACACACACACACACACACACACACTAATCAGTGCAACGGTAGCATCAAGTATCAATATAGTAGCAAGTATCACCTCATGCTCAGTATTTGTCTTCCGTGAGAATATCCAGAGTTATTGAGATTAAGGCGTTCGAGACGTGCCGCCTCCTGATACGCGGCGTTAAGCCGCGTATCCGGAGGCGGCACTTTTTTTTAGATCTTTTGAGCCTTCCACTGAACTCCTACTACATAGAGCAATAGGGACTACCCCCAGGCGCCCCGCCATCCGCTGGAGAATATCCAGTCCTCTCCCCGAGGGGGGATGCTAGAAAATATTCCCAAACAGATATTGGACCTGCTGAGTAGATTTAAAGTTTTTGCCGCCTACGACCGGTTTCGCCCCAAAGGGGGGGGGGGGGGGGGGGCTCTTCAGGTAGGCATACGGCGTAACCTGAAGACTTAGTTAGTTAGTTCGGGATTAACGTCCACAGCACCGAGGTGATCATGGACGGCCCTGGCGGGCGGGTTATGGGGGACAGGGAAATCTATTGCCTATGGAGTACGACATGAACACTGATCAACTCAGGCGCACTCCAACTGTGCCACCTTGATTTACCAGGACCTTTCAACGGACATGCTATTGAACAAATCCGTTTTCCCCCTGGATTGTGAGTCCAACTACCGGGGCCGGGACGGGATTCGAACCCACGACCCGGCGATTCCCTTCGCTCTCCTGCTCCGACGTTTAACCGCCTGAGCTATTTCGGACTCTGCGTAACCTGAATTGATTGATTAGTTCCGTGTTTAACGTCCACGGCACCGAAGTGATAATGGACGGCCCTGACGGGCGGGTTATGGGGGACAGGGAAATCTATTGCCTATGGAGTGCGACCTGAACACTGATCAACTCAGGCGCACTCCAACTTTGCCACTTTGATTTACCAGGACCTTTCAACGGACATGCTATTGAACAAATCCGTTTTCCCCCTGGATTGTGAGTCCAGCTACCGGGGCCGTGACAGGATTCGAACCCACGACCCGGCGATTCCCTTCGCTCTCCTGCTCCGACGTTTAACCGTCTGAGCTATTTCGGACTCTCTGTAACCTGAATCATCTTCTTCATTTTAATGTCCCTCTGGCACTAAAAGTGATCGGGGACTATCTGTAACCTGAAATTGCAAACACAACACATGTACTAGAAGCCGCCTCCAGAACATACTGGTAGCACCACTAGTACAGCGTGGATTGCATCCCTAAAGCTTTATGAGGTGTTGCAGTCGAAGAAGACTAATTAATTTTGAAAAGGCAACACCTAGGTAATTTTGTGGTGCAATTATTCTTTACTTTTAACAAAGGCGTCGCCCAAAGCCAAAAAATGCACTCAATCAGATTAGCTCCAAGGGACGTAATTGTGTTTGCAATTTCAGGTTACGCCGTATGCCTACGGGCCCACTGCGGCCGTCGTGGGGGCCGAAGATCTTTGCTTACTGGGGAGAGACAGCTAGAACAGCCACTGACAACTCGACTTTTCAGCTTTCACTTCTTTTTTCATTGTGTCTCAGCGATTTTATTATATCTGAAATAAAACGCTATCATTTGTATCCATTCTTTCTTGACGTCCACTTGTGCTTTAACTCATTCACGACGTAACGCATCCGGATACGCGGCTTTACGCCACGTATCCGGATGCGTCAAGTCGCGAATGTGTTAAAGAGGGACGTCAACTGATATCGGTCGGGTCGAGTTCGATATCACTTTAATCAATTCTGCTGTCAGCCAGTCATACGTTGACATATCTCTCAAACGAACAATACATGTTCTTGTTGCGACATGACTTTAGCTGACGTTGTTTATGGTTGCATTCCCAAGGTGGAAGGCGTTAGATTCAATCCAACGTCTTCCACCTTGGAAATGCAACCACTGACTCATTGTGACAATTTTAAATTCGTCATTGTGACAATTTTAAATTCGTGAAGAGACACAGCACTTCATATATATATATATATATATATATATATATATATATATATATATATATATATATATATATATATATATATATATATATATATATATATATATATATATATATATATATATATATATATATATATATATATATATCTTTCGACGAGAATTTGCTGCTGGAAAGTACCTGAGCGGGGGTTTGAAAGGATATATTTTTTTTAAATTTCCAAAGTGTGGTGCACCGGCCGACTTTCGGTTGCACAATAATGTTTGTGTGCTCCCACCCCCCACCCCACCCTGCCACCCTCCGCCTCAAGTCACGTGAAGATCATATGCATACTCTATGTATGTGCGCAGGTATGGAGGTAGAGGGTAAGCAGGCAGATGCTGCCAATACAGGTACATTAACCCTTATCATTCGGAATACACCAGTATGTGAAATAAGTTTGATAATAGTTGAAGGGTAGTGCCAGAATAGCTTGGCGCCTCTAGGCGCCAAGCTATTCTGGCACCACCCTTGAACTAAAGCCATTGGTCTATATCCTTATCTGTAATTTGCAAGTACTATGATGTAGCTTGCGTTGGCAGTGTACAAATTTGAAGCTTTTAGCCTCAGCATGATATGGGTTAATAGCGCGTATTCAAATTCTCGAACGGATGCAAATTAAAACCCTTGACTGTCGGTAGCTGGGGGCGGTGGGGGAGGGGGGGGGGGCGTTTTTCCCCTTGTTTTTTCAGGAATCATCCGGACAAACATCACCAGCGTCAGCCAAAGGGTTGACCTCTTCGCCGCCAGTGATCACGGTGGCTCATGAGGGTTTATGTCACTTGCAGTTGGGTTGTGTTCACTTTAACTCTGCAGTGAAAGGGCTAAGGTGATAGCGGTATGGCTGTCCGCGATTGCCATGATGCGCTTTCAGCAGACGAGGATAGACAACTTTTGCAAATGGATAGCGGGCGATAGCGGCATAATTACAGACCTCAATATTCAAAGGTTTGTCCGAAGTGCAGTCTTAACCCGTATAACCCCACGGCCACATTTTCCGAATTTTAGAGGTGTCGCCTTACGACCATGCACCAGTTGCAGGAGATGAGTCGACATGATCACTCAAGGGTAGTGCTAGATTAGCTTGGCGCATGATTTATCGTAGTCGATCCATCGAATGCCGCCGTCGGGGATAAATGGGTTAAAGCGATCTGCTCTACTGCGGGCTTGGCTAAAATTCGCCGATACAACGGGTTCTCAATGTTGTCTTGCCTCAACTAAGGCTTATCTACCCTTCTTTTCACAACCCGTGTGAATAGGCGCGCGTGCCAGAGGTTGTCAGCTGCCTTTTAACGGAAGGAACTCTCCTGTGTACAAAGGAGAAGAAGAGCATAAAGTCCTTCATTTACGACTATCAACACTTCATAGTATTGAATTTACCCCTTTCGTCCAGCAATTATTGTAAATAAAAGACGTATTAAATGGGAATTCAATCAGTCATCTACAGTTTTGTTGTTATTTGGCAAAAGTATTTTCATTTTAACCCTTTTAGCCCCGGATCCCCACAGCAGGAGATGCCCTGACCGTGATAATTCAAGGGTAGTGCCAGATCAGCTTGGCGCCGTCAGGCGCCAAGCTAATATGGCACTACCCTTGAATTATCTAGGTCAAGCCATCTCCTGCTACTGGTACATAGTCGTTAGGCAACACCTCCAAAATTTGAGAAATGGGACCTTGGGGCTAAAAGGGTTAAGAATATTTGCAAAGGAGATAAAAAAATTACGAACTACGGTCACCCTATAATGTGTGGACTAAGACATCTTATGCCAATCGTGTTCGCGTTATCTTGATTCATAGCAACTTAGACGCCTACAATAATGAAAACTCCTGAGTGGGCTTGTGAGGATCTACGCGACTGTAGCGGATGGGTGTAAATACGACACGGGCCGGGAATTTACGACCTAAGCTATGCGTACAGTTCACGCAATCAGTCGTGTTCGTTAGCTACCCGCTTAACCAACCCACAGCGGTAGACATATGGGCCATGATAGCTCAAGGGTAGTGCCAGATTTGCTTGGCGCAAATCTGGCACTACCCTTGAACCATCGTGGCATATCCATCTCTCACAGTATGTCGTCATATTCCTCCGGCAAAAGTCATTATTAGATTAAAAGTGTTAGAATGGTTGTTGTTGGTGTACAGTGCGTGAAGTTCCTTTTACCATGACTGTACATACACAACATAAAGGAAAATCTACGTTTCTTTCATCAGTCAGTGTAACTGGTTAAGTGGCCACGTCTCTAGTTTTGAGTGCCCATGCAGTGAAAAAAACGAACGTGAATTTTTCTTGCAAAGACAATGCCTAAGCACATGCACGCACCACATTACACCTTAAAACAGACGAAGCTAATCGGCAGACGCCAAAAGTGCAGGTAGTAAAGTTCTAGCGACAGCGACGCGAAAACGGTGGCGACATCGACAAACATCGAGAACATTGAATTACAGATTTAGTGCATAGAGGCCTGACGATGGTGCTTTGACTAAATGCAAACTGATCCGCTGCGCCACCGCGTGCGGCGCACGCGGTAGCGCAGCGGATTTGCATTTAGTCAAAGCACTATCGTCAGGCCCCCATGATACAGCGTTTCCATACGCGTGACAGGCGACAAAATTGTGTTGCATTTCATCGGCGGTTCCGCAGAGAAGGAAGCGTGCCTTTCAGTACCGCTTGCTGCTCAGTTTTTCTTTGTCTCTTTTTTTTTTTTTTCTTTCTTTTTTGGGGGGTCCCCTACCGTGCCGCGTAGCTAACAAGGCTAATAAAGCTAATTAACTCATTCTGCCCGCGACACACCACAGTAAGATATGGCTCGACCATGATAGTTCAAGGGTCAGTGGTGGCAGAATTATAGGCGTCAAGTTATTTCAGTTGCCACCACCCTTGAACTATCATGGTCGATTTGTCTCCTGAACTGTAATGCAGCCCTCAGAGGATAACCCCAAAATGTGGGTATTTCGTACCTCGGGCACAATGAGTTAATTAGGTTGTGAGATATCACGGCCGCTTGAACCATACACTGACGTCAGTGCTACAATCATAGTGAGGTTTGCAACGAACGCCACTCCCAGCAACCAACGAGAGCGAAATCGCTTTTACCATAAGCATAGACAACACTCCAGACATCTCCAAGAGGCATAGATCCTCATGAGCCCCGCGGGCTGACGATAAAATATTACATAATCATTGTAATTACATGTAATTTAACTAGAATGCGTATGTATACTTAAGCAGAATTCCCGGTTAGATTCAGAAAAGCGGCCGGCCGGGACGCGAAATGTCTTTTCTCAACCGAGTCCCGTAACGCAAGCTCCACGCATAGAACTGCCGGTAGGCAAATGTCTTTTCTCAACCGAGTCCCGTAACGCAAGCTCCAGGCATAGAACTGCCGGTAGGCAAATTTCTTTTCTCTACCGAGTCCCGTAACGCAAGCTTCACGTGAATAGATTTGCCGGGACGCAAAATTTATTTTCTCAACCGAGTCCCGTAACGCAAGCTCCACGCATCAGTAGCAGAACTATGCCGCGTGGAGCTGGGATTACGGGACTCGGTTTGGAAAAGAAATTTCGCGACCGGGATATTTGTTAGAAGAACCACACGATTCCCCAAAAACGTCTACAACCTCACACTATAACACACAAAAAAATATAGAGTTCACAGCACATCACGGCGCACACACCGGCACGCACACTGGCACACACACCACTATAAAAACACTACAACTGACAAATGGGTGTAGCCAGAACAATAATAACAGCTAAACCTGTATCGCGCGGCCTTGGCGCTGCCGACCTATAATAACCCATTACATAAGTCCTAAAACAATGAACGAAAATTTCTTGTTCTAGACCTTTAATAAAGTCAATCACCCCCCCCCCCCCCCCCCCCCCCCCCCCCCGCCACCCCTTCTACATTTCTGACATCACAGTCTAAAAAATAAAATTAAAATAAAAACGTCAAAAATGCTTGTCCCCGATCACTTTGTGTACAAGGGAAGCCTTACAGGATTTTATCTGTCTGCAGCGCGTTATAACACGGCTGGTCGCCCACGGACTTACACGAGAAACTATAATTATTCCCCAGAAAACAGGTAACGCATTCGTGCATAGGGGCAAATTTAATTTTATGGTTTGATATATGCCGAACGGTGGCTTGGAGTGCTGACCTGCCGTCACACGGTAGATATGCAAATGTACATATTGGGCCATAAAACTTACACCTGCTGCATAATCAGTACAGTGCATGATCCGACCATGGTTGCTGAAAGCGACCTACTCCAGGTATTAAGGTGTTAATAGTTCACGATATCTCGTCTGCGTTTTTAGTATGTCTTACAATAATGTTGACCAAAAGGGCTGTCTTATATTCTTAACTTTGACTGTCATAAAATGAACGGTTTTTTTCTGTTCTTCTCCTTTGTACACAATAAAGGTCCTTCCGTTAACTCATTCAGCCCCGACACACCACAGCAAGACCTGGCCGGATCGAGCATGATAGTTCAAGGGTGATGCCAGAATAGCCTGGCGCCCAAAAGTGCCAAGCTATTCTGGTACCACCCTTGAACTATCATGCTCGGTCTGTCCCTAGAATTGTAATGCAGTCCTCAAGTTCAGAGGGCAACTTCAAAATCTGGGGATTAGTCGGTCCTGGGGTAGAATGTGTACAGATGAAATAGCAGTGGAAAACATCTGGTACGCATGGATGCCTACTCACGTGGATGGTGAAAAGCGGGGTGGAACTACTGAGTCTCCAAACGAGTAGGCGCACATACCAAAGGTCAAAAGTCTTCTTCTGACTTTCGAGCGTAACGCGGGATCGAACTCTCCTGCGTAAAAAAAAAATGAGAGGCGGAAGAATAGAAATGTTTCCGGCCTTGACGTCATTCAAACTTCATGATTGAAGTTAGGCCAGCCATTACTGTACGACATATTAAGAACACTTATGAAGGATATACCGCGATCTATTAGCTCATTCGAGACGTGCCGCCTCCGGATACGCGGCTTAAGCCGCGTATCCGGAGGCGGCACTTCTCGAATGAGTTTACCTTTTACTGCCTGGAGTAGCCTGTTGCTTTAACGCTCAGTGTACACTACATGCAGCTGACTGATATGTAATTATCAGTTAAAATACTGACGAATACTGTAACGACTTAAGGTCTGCCTACCGCTGCAAATGTCGGCTCTGACACTACACTAAAAGCAACTTATTGATCAGCCATGACAGCTCAAGGGTGGTGCCTGACTGAATAGCTCGGCGCCCCAAAGCTACCCCGGCACCACCCTTGAACTATCGTTGTTGATAAATCTCCTGAACTGGTAGATAGTCAGTCTTCCAGAAGACGACTCTAAATTTCGACCGGAGCCTGCTAAGTTTGTAATGGGGGTTTACCAGTGAGCTAATATAATACTTTCTATTAAAAACGCAAAAAGCATACCCGCAAACAAAGACTGAGCATCCCTTACAGCAAAACAGGAAAAAATTATTTGTTGCTTACTTCAGATGTTCGGCCTACTGCCTGAGCTACCTTCACACAAAAATTGGATGAGTTATCGCCAATGGCTACCTTGGAGGACACAGGGTTTCATTAGTGGTGAAAATAAGCAAAACTGGACACACTCTGTGAAACAAGTGTCCTGTGATATGTTTTAACACACAAGTTGTGTGCATTGCTTATGATGTTATTAACCGCCTCAAACAAAATTTGACACGAAAAATTCATTAGAGAACCAGAACTTCCGGTGCACATCATTTTCTTAATAAATATTATTTGATTTAATGTGAATTACTTTCAAACCATTTTTTTTATGCTCAAGTGACTGACACAGAGATAAAGAACACACCCATATCCATTTGATCAGGTAAATATGGCCGCTAACCTAAAAATAAAGAACTTTTTTATTTCACGTTTGTAGGTCATGTTGATTATTTAGGTGCCTTTAACAAACGAAAAGTAGGTCAAGACCAAACAGACCGGATTTCATGCACACGGACCCTTGTGACATTGCACATCGGTTCGCTTTCAGCTGTGTCCTCTGCAGATGCTCCCCATTTCAATTTCAATATCCTGTGATGGTAGCGTCACTGATTACGCCATAAGTCATCGATGTGCGATTTTTAAGACTAAACATTCTATTTGCACACGACATAACACACTCTTCATAACATTTTCTAATAAATGACGTCAAAATAACCCGGATTAAAGCATATTTACGAAGAAAAACGATATGGTGAAACTGATATTCCCCGTTTCTTTTGTTGATCAGTATAGTAGTCCTCACTGAGTACATCAGTCAGTTTAGCCATTACTGAAACACAGGCATGCAATTCCAGAAGAAAAAAAACGAGGGGCGGAGGGGGGGGGATGGGGGGGCGGGGGGAGTTGGATTTGAATACAACACGAATTATTGGCAACCTTCAGGTTTGACCATGACTTTACAGCTGTGCCAGTAAACTCAGTGTCGCGGTACATGAGGAGCCCAATGAAATGATACCAGTTGACGGAGTCCCGTGCACCAGAAATAGTGTGCTGCCCGGGTCAACTATGGGAATTCACACCGGCCGCGTAACCCACTTTTGTGTCGTGGGTTTTTTCACGGCAATACCAGATAAAAGTGGATAAACCCATTTAGCCCCGACGCACTGCAGCAGATGGATCGACCGTGATAATTCATGGGCAGTGCCAGCCAGATGAGCTTGGCACCGTCAGGCGCCAAGCTTATCTGGCACTACTGTGACCTTTGAATTGTCAGTCTTCAGTCTTTTAGATGACACCTCCAACACTGTTTGGGAAATGAGGCCTTTGTTTGGGTTAAATGGGCTACAGTTTGGCAGAACGGCTCACCGGAAATCTTTTTGATGTGATGGGGTAGGAGAGGTGGAGAAGGGGTAAGAGAGGGGACGGGGACTTCAAGGTCTTTTCTGCTTACGTCAACCGAACTAGGCACAATTCTGCCCTAACTGTGAGCTTGGACAACACGGCTCTATGCCGTATGGTCGCGAATCACAAATCAGCACACACGTGACGTTCAGTATTGGCGATTTGCGGCCTTCTCGTTCCCAGACTAGTAATAGATAACTTCAAGTTTACTTTATTAAGTTGTCAGCCTTTGAATTGAAGGCCCACTACCGCAGCAACCGGCTGTTCAAAGATACACTTCTGTAGAGATGGTTACGAAACGCTACATACAGGTCTAGTTATGGTTCACTGATTTAGAGACACAGGAGAATCCGGTTCAGCACACGTCATCTTTATATCAAGTAAGACTGAAACTTGATACAACACTTTCCGTACGAGAAACAGCTAAACATAGATTGACACGCTAACGGCAGCGCAGAATAAATAAGTGCGACTATGCGTGTGTTTCTGATGCGTGTTCAACTGAACTGCTGTTAAAGTTCTTTAGGTGCGTCGACAAGGCCATAACAGACACAAATTGTGCTGAAGTGTGTCTTCAATTTTATGTGTAATGGCCCGTACTTCAACGAAGGGCAGACGCGATATGTCTGAAGTGTGTTTTGATCCCTTCGAGCAAACTTTGATATTTTCTTTTGTCGTGTCTGTTGTGCCTATGCGGTAAACTCATTGAGAATAATAATAAGCGCATTAAATAGGCGCTTTATCCCAATTGAAAATCGGCTCAAAGCGCCGCCGCGAACTGAACCCAACAAGCACGCTCACGTGAATCACGCGCATTCCCTCACACACTGTACATAAACACAGAACATTCACGTGGTGCTAAGAGCGAGCTCAAGCCAGCTACTGAAGTCTTTGGAAATTCAAAATCGTTTGTATTTGAAATTTGATTAAGTGGGCTGAAGCTGATACCAAATAAAACAAACGTGCAAATAATTCTTTTTTTTTAACTCATTGTACCCAAAGACCGAAATCCCCAAATTTTGCCGTTGTCCTCTGAAGACTGCATTGCAGTGCAGGACACAGATCGACCATGATAGTTCAAGGGTGATGCCAGAATAGCTTGGCGCCCATAGGCGCCAAGCTATTCTGGCATCACCCTTGAACTATCATGGTCGATCCATATCTTGCTGTGGTGTGTCTGGGGTAGAATGAGTTAATGTAATATGGGATAAATAAATAGACGCAACCAACCCATCAGTGTCATCCTTCAGGGGAACTTGCAGTTCTCAAACTAAGAGACGGAAGCTTTTGTCACAGTGTCAGTTGTACTGTTTACGCACTTAAAATTAAATCACGAAGTTGCTTTGAGCAAGGTGTAACCCCTTGACTGACGGGAGACCGCGGAAAACCAGCCAGCTGCAATGCAAGAGGCATACAACCTCATGAACTCCCGGATCATGAGGTTCTATGCCTCTTGCTTGCCTTAATTCTCCTCCCCCCCCCCCCCCCCCGCCCCCCCCCCCTCCCCCCGCCCCCCACCCCCCACCCCCCCGCCCATGTTCGTTGGACAAATTTATGCTTTGTAAACTGATAATTCTTTTGTAGTGCCTTTTTCCAAAACGTGCATGACTGTACCCAGCGTGTGCTCTGGTCTGTGATTTTAGACCTTACGCCGCCTCGAAGCGGTAATGTCTAAATTCACAAAGTGACCAGCACAACACATAAACCGGCTTGAACAAATCTGCAGTAGCACTCTGAGGCGTGTGTGTGTGTGCGCGCGCGTGTGTGCAGGGCCGGACCTGGGAAAAGTCGATGGGGGGGGGTTACAGATTCAGTATAAAGCGAAGGTGCGAAGCGCCGAGCCTTCTAGGGGGGTCCGGGGGCATGCCCCCCCGGAATTTTTTTTTTTCAAGGATGCAAAATGGTGCAATCTGGTGCAATCTGAGCCTTGAAAAAGCCATGTGTGATGGTCTGGGGACTTTGAGCTTTTTGAACAATCGAACTGACAAACTCTGGGGTACAAAAATTATCACCTGCCCCTCCCTTAAAAAAAACACCCACACCCACACCCACACACACACACACACACACACAAACATTTATTTATCAACAGAGATGTTTTGTATACTATTATTATTCACTACTTTTCGTTGATCGTTAACGGTATAAAGCTTTACCTTGTAGTTTATGAACATCAGGGCCCTGCTTTCACTTCAGTTCAGTCTTGCTGCACTAGGTTCCTCGGCATTAGTACCATTTGTGAATTGTATCTTCTGGCAAAACAGTTCACTGCCTCTTTGAAGTCAATATCAACATCCCTGTGCACTTTCAGTAAAGCAAGTGCATTGAGTCTCTGTTGCCCCATTGTAGAGCGCAGGTAGTTTTTCAGGTTGCGCAACTGACTGTTTGAACGCTCACACTCGGCAGTAGTGACAGGCAGGGTGCAAAGGTTCTTTAGCATGATGAACAGGTTGGGATAAAAATCCCTGTCACAGTGTTTCAGTGCTTCTGATGCCGTGGATGGGATGATAGCTGTCGCATTCTCAGCAGCACTTCGCCATTTGCAAACCCACCGTTGGTATTCTGCATCAAGGGTAGCGTTGTCTGGTAGGTCAGACTCCCACAACATTGCCAGTGTCTTCACCCCTTCTGGAACCTGCATGAAACCATCCTGGTTGTCTATTAAAGTGCTTGGCACCAGACAGAGACCATCAACTGCTAGGTCAACATTTTTGAACCTCGAGTCCAATTCGGTTGACAGGTGTTCCAAGAAAGGAATGGCAATGCTAATCTTGAAATATTCTTCTGGAGTGGCCGCAGGTTGGTTGTCACGGAGAGTCTGGCGGGATGCTTGACGAGGAACAACAACATCAGTTGTCAAAGCATTTGCCATTTTGCTGACTTCACCAAACCAGGCAACGAACGCTGTGTCGACATCTCTTCTAATAGAAGACATGCAGTTACTGACCTCTTTGATTTCCCTGTAGGCATCGACAACATCTTTTGTTCTTTTCTGGAGCTTCACTGTCAAGGGTTTTAAGTAACGCAAACAATTGCGGACGACAACGAATGCAACGAGGAAAACACTGCTGCTCAAGGTGTGGAGAAAGCCAGTTGCCTTGGTCAATGTCTCACTGTCCCAATTGTCACTGTCTTCACACATTTGTCCCAAACAGTCGTGAACAACCAGGAAGAGAGATGTGTAAACCTCCAGTGCTTCATGTTTTTCTACCCATCTTGTTCTGCACAGATCAACAAGCTTTGTCTTTGTCGTGTCAGGCTGAGATGCTTCGATGGTATCTTCAAGTTTTCGTTGTCTCTTTGGAGAGTTTGAGAAAAACAGTGACAGTTCCCTCAGTGCTCCCATCATGTTCTTCACTGCAGGCAAGCCGCATGCTTTTACAATGCAGAGACTCAAGCTATGGGAAGCACAGTGAAAGTACAGTGCTTTGTTGTTCCTTGCTTGAAAACGTGCCTGCACTCCTTTAAACTTTCCTGCTATGTTTGCGGCCCCGTCATAACCTTGTCCTCTAACATTGTTGAAATCAAGCCCCCACAAGCCCAGACTCTCAACAATCTTGTTGTAAAGTGTTTCACCTGTGGTATCTCTGCACTGGACAAAAGCCAGGAACTCTTCACGAACTTTCAGACTTCCATCGACGAATCTCAATATAATTGAAAGTTGTTCCCAGTTTGAGCTGTCTGTGACTTCGTCAGCAAGCACGGTAAACTGTTTTGCTGCAATAATTTCTGCAAGAATCTTGTTGCGGATCTGATCACCAAGAACCTCTATCAGTCTGTTTTGTGTACTTTTTGAAATGTATGTGGCCTTCTTATCGCATGTATCTAGATGTTTCCGGAGAGTTTCATCTCCTGCATTGATGCACAGATTCAAAAGGGCATTGAAATTGCTTCTGTTCTCACTCTGAAGAATGCCATCATCACAGTTGCCCCTCAGAGCTAACTCCTGTCTTCCACCCACTTCAACAATCCTGAAGAGGCTTGTCAGAACTTGTCGATTTGCAGCGATGTTTTCTGCATTTTTCTGATTGATTTCACTGGCGATGCTCTGCTCTGGTTTATCCATGATTGTCAAAAACTGCTCTCCATTTGCCATTGCATCTTTGTGGTATTGTAATAACGAGTGCTTTTTGATCTGATCACAGGCTTTATTCCAGTTCTTGCATGGCGTCTTCACAAACTTGCCCAGGTTTTCAGTAGACTTTGCAAATAATAGGCAATACTTGCAGTAAGCCCCATCCTCGAAAGGAGAATACACAAGCCAGGAGTACTTTTGCAACCACTCATGCTGAAATTTTCGGTTCTTGTTGTTTATCACTGTTGTTGGAAACTGAAAACCAGGTGATGGTCTCCAGTGTTGCCTTAGAAGATGCTCCTTGTCACGGCTTGACAGTGAAACGACTCGCGTGTGTTTCTTGAAAACTTCACCAAAATCGATATTTTTGTTGCTGGTGATCTGAGAGGAGAAATCTGAAGAGTCAGAAAGCAGGCTCACATCAGGCTGGTTAGTCATTGGCATGGCAGAGGATTCAGAAAGCAGGCCCCCGGCAGGCTGATCAATGCTTGAGGAGGAGTCTGAAATACAAATAAAAGTTGGGTCTATGAGAAGTCTGAAATACTAAAACGATTGTGTGTGTACCTGTGTGTGTGAGAGAGAGAGAGAGAGAGAGAGAGAGAGAGAGAGAGAGAGAGAGAGAGAACAATGAACAATGAACAATGAACCTTTATTTTCCAACGGTAGAAGTTATTGGTAACAGGACCAGTTTTCAAACTTGCCGTTGCTACATCTACTACATAAGTGACATAGACATGTAAACATACACATACCACACACTGCTGCATGCACTGCTGCATTCGCTTACGCACGCACGCACGCACCACGCACATACACACACACATACCCACACACGCACTCAGGTACGCACGCATGCACATCACAACTCGCGCATGCACGCACGCACACACACACACTCATGTACACCGCAATTCAGTACGCATGCACACACGCACGAACACTCACACACACACACACACACACACACACACATACACACGCACGCACTCAGGCACATACGCACAAAAACAAACACACGCTCTCGGACATGCACTCCAGACATTCCTACCCGCATACGCGTACGCACAAAAATATAAAATGAGTAAAAATACAAAGTAAAGCAATAAACAAAGAATCATTAAGTACATTAAAGTTCATACAGCAAGGGCAAATATGTATGCAGGTGCTATCTCCCCCCCCCCCCCCTCTCTCTCTCTCTCTCACGCCGACACACACACACATACACACACACACAGCATGCACGCACGCGCGCACACACACACACACACACAGAGTCACACATACTGAGAGAGAGAGAGAGAGAGAGAGAGAGAGAGAGAGAGAGAGAGAGAGAGATCAGAGAGAGAGAGAGAGGGAGAGAGAGAGAGAGAGAGAGAGAGAGAGAGAGAGACCTGCAACAAGATAATTACATTTAAAGCATATATATGTCTTCGTTTACACACTTCAGTCAAGCTTAGATATATATTTATGATCTGAAATAACAGCTTTTCTTTTTAGACCCCTCCCCCCAAATGATGGACAAAATCTTTGCTACCTTATGACTCGTAGAGTCTTCTTAGGCTAATGATAGCCAATGGAACACACCAGTCATTTTGTTTAATATTAATTATTAAATTGAAACACTCAATCACGTATCAATTTCAGGTTGTATTTAATTTAATTTTTTTTTTGAGGGGGGGGGGGGGGGGCGGGGCAGTAAATTACTCACCAACACTGCTTTTACTTGTTCCCATGTCACTGTTTCGAACTCCACTGCCAGTGGTCTCACTTTGGGTTGATTTTTGTCTCTTTCGAGGAACTGCATCATCTGCCGTTTAGAAAAACAACTTTTATTATTATTATTATTATTATTATTATTATTAAAGGTTTTCTTATATAGCGCTTACCCGTAAACAGCTCTAAGCGCTTTACAATTTACTCAACAACAACAAACAAAAAGAAAAAAAAACAAAAAAACAAAAACAAAGACATAACATAAAAATTAAAACATGAAATTATCCTAAAAGCAACAACAAAAATGTAAAATAAAATAGAACCGTCTTTTCAACATCTTATATATGATTATGCATTGCAGGTGTTAACACGTCTACTACAATTTTATAATAATAATTTAATATAAAAAAACAGTGGTTTTCTGATTAGTTCTTAGCTTATTTTAAATTTCATCAACAAAAGGCTTAAGGGTGAATAATCTTATTTTGTAGCACGCTGTTCACAGGCATAGGAACTGTTAACAAATTTGCTGATTTTCAGCAGTTGGCAAAATTTCAGCACATTTTTATTTTCCATTTTATTATGTGAAAAAGGCAGTGGTTGGGATGCCGTCATGATGGCTTCTTGTCGTTCCAAAAACCGAAGTCGTCATGACGGTTTCGCACCCGGAAAGGCTATGTTGCCGTCACAATTGATGGCGACGCTGTCAAAGTGGTGTCAGATAGGCTATGGTTTTTATAGTCAGCCATCAAGACGGTTCTGTTCTGCTCTCCGAAGAGATTTACGTCACAATACATAGCTAGTAAGCTGCACTAGTGAAAACGATACCTTATAACTTAGCCCTTGGTTTTGTTATTGAAAACGATATTTTGCCGTCCAAAGATTTTTTTTATAAATATAAAAGCAATATTGATCATTGATGCCGATATCTTTATTCTTTAAATTGACATTTTTAAAGTTATATATCATAATACTTTGTGAAATAAATTTTAGGCTATGCATTACTTTAATTGTTACCTGTTTTGGTATTTTAATAAGTGGGGCTGTTTTATATCTATGATATTCATTATATGCAGCTAGTATCAGCTCCTACAGCATAGGCTACACTCACAGGAAGGAAGTACCGGCGCCATCGCCACGTGCTCATTTGAATCGAATTCGGAATGGGTGAATTTTACCTAGTTCTACTGACTACATTTCTTTTATGAGACAAAATTGGATTTAAAAATGTACCCACCTTCTGAAATGGAGCTTGATGAAAACCAGCATGACAGTCGCCTACTGCCATCAGCATCTGTTTTTTTCAGTTTCGGCATTTTCGAGGAGACAGCAAAAGTGAAGTGTTACCAAAGAAAATAGATCTAGATTTAAACTTCCCCCCACAAACCTTAATGACGTCAGACGTCTTTTCACTGATCTTTCTCGGAAAGACATGCACTGAAGGAAAGCAACTCTTTTGGGTACCTGGTCGATTCAACGGAAATCCATTTCAACGATGTTTTTGGACGATTCATATGGTCGTTTCAACGGATGTTCGTTACAACGAATTATCATAATTATCAACTTAGCGTCTTAATTAATCTTTCTAAAAAGTCGTTTTTGGGGGATTAGGGCTGTATCAAGGTGAAGGCGCTGGAAGAGGCTTGTGGCCAGAACAAGAAAATATGGCTGCATTTACTAATTTAGGGTTAGGCCGGGTTGGGTTACTTGGTTGTTTCAACGGGAAAACGTTTTGGACGTTTAAACGGATCCCTTGAAATGGATTTCCGTTGAATTGTCTATAAATAACTCTTTGTGCCTTGGATCAAAAGTGACTAAAAACTGCAATGTTTTAAAAACAATAAAAAAATAATAAAACTTTGGAACTCCCTTTGCATAAAAAAAATTCACTGTTCTTTTTTTTTTTTTTTTTTTTTTTAGTTGGGAGGGGGGTTCCGGAACCCAGGTAACCCCCCCTGGGTCCGGCCCTGGTGTGTGTGTGTGTGTGTCAATGTGTGTGTGTGTGTGTGTGTGTGTGTGTGTGTGTGTGTGTGTGTGTGGGTGGGTGGGTGGGTGGGTGGAGGGTGGGTGGGGAAAGGGTACTAAACAACTTCCGAAGCCGGCTGAGGCGGGGATTTTTCTGCTTCTGAACTGACATGTATGGCAGTCTGTGATTTCGGACCTACTGTTCTATGTCGCACGGCGGACTATCACAGACCAGCATTGAAAACACTGGCGGATAAACACTGTCGGAAACCTGCGCACACAGCGCCGGGAACTTTCACTTGTATGTTATTTACAGTGCATCTTGACCTAAGAAGAACTTTCTCATGAAGTGATGTTTTCCAAGACTGAACGGTAAAAGATAAACACATCCAACTTATGTGCGTGGGAACGCGCCTTCTGTTTCTGAAAAAAATCTGCTATTTAACCACTTCGCTGCCAGCGTTCACGACTGAGCTGCGTGTCTGAAATCCCGCGGCCACTGCGGACCGATGATCGCGTGACTGAAAAACGCGCAGATGTAAATAGGACAAAACAGGCATAAACTGAGAACACAGGACTAACAAGAGACATAAATCCTCATGAGCCCCCGCGACAGCGGGGGCTCATGAGGGTTTATGTCTCTTGCAGATGGGTAGCGTTCGCCTTGCCCAGCACTATCGATTTGCCCAGCACTAGTTGCAGGGTTGACGTTATCGTGGGCAGCCCCTTCAGTCGGCCGAGTCGGAGGCCGGGAACTTCCCGGCACTGACTGATTTTCCACATTACCACCCATCAGTGAAGGCGGCATGGTTCAGTTCAATTCAATTCAATAAACTTTATTTATCCCGCTAGGGGCAATTAAAGGGGTCCGACAGGCTCAGCGACTTAGACATACACAAAACTTACATTTAAAATATGCAATAACTCCCCCCCCCCCCCCCCCTTTTTTTTTTTTTTTTTTTTTTTTAGGGCACACATCAGTGCTGGCCTTTATGCACGGGGGACTTTTTCTTTTTCAATAAACGTTTTTTGAAAGAAAAAAAAAGTCGACATTCAGCGTACAGGGCTTTCCCGCCGGTTCACGGCTGTGACGTGAGAAATAGGTCCATCCGCGGCCGACTGACGATCACCGATTTCCTTAAATGACCTTGGTTTCGGCCGGCGGGAACTCAAGTCAAGCCGTTCCATGACTAACTTGCATTGTGCGGGGCATGCAGTTTCTGACCTTTGCAGACATTAGAGTAACTTACACAGGGAAGAATGATCATATCTAGCGACATACTAATAGTAGGTGGGGAACTTGAGTTTTTCCAAGTCAGTCAGTTTCGGTTCTACTCACAGCGCTGAGCTCACTCAATCACTGAGATACAAAGGAATTCAGTCGTCAGTCTGCTGCACAGCTGTGGCCGGCCGTGACCCGTCAGTCGATTGTGTCAGACCGTGCTCGTTTGGGCGTCGGCACATACAAACGTACTGACAATACTGAGCACAAAAAAAATCACACAGCCCTAGTCAGTACCGACGCGAAGGCGCATTTGCTGGAACGGCTTACGGGAAGAACACCGCGCAAAAAGCCGGCATTGCCGACCGGCGCGGGCCAACATCGGCCCAATGCCGCCGACTTTTTGCGCCAGTTGGGGTAGCCGAACATGTAGTACACTGGCATAACGGCGGTGGGGCCTATCTTCGTCATGAGTCCCATGTACAAGGTCCCCCCAGGGTCATGTTCGCCCGACTAAGCGTAATAGACTGACATGCGCGGGCCTACTATGTCCGACTTTGGCCATATAATCCATTTGCTTACTATGAAATTTCAAGTCACTCAGTTTGCAGCGGACATGCGCGCCCACACTGACGTCAACAGAATTTGTGATCATCAGAGCTGTGGCCGGTTGCGGTCCCGGCAACCGCTGCGCCGTCGATGTCCGGGCAGTCGGTCGGTCCGACTCAGTGATGAGGCTTTAACATACTGGGTTTTGGCGGCCGTCTCAGTCCGGCAATATCTTTCGCACCTGAGGGCGGGGGGAATGGCCGTGGGTTTTTAGTGTGCGTTTTGTTAGGCTGTGCCGGAATTTTAACCTGGGAAATTTAACAGCTTTACTTCTGAGAAATGACAGTGAATACGATCTGCAAGAGACATAGATCCTCATAAGGTCCCGCAATGGTTGCGGGGGCTAATGAGGATCCGTATGCCTCATTCTCCGAGTGCCGCGCCGTCGGCTAGAACCACTTCAATAGACCTACTTCGGAATTCCGCGCCTACTCTCTAACCACATGATTTAGAGAGTTAACTCCCATGTTACTGGGATCAAAATGGTGGAGAAGAAAGCATGGCGATTGAGCGAGCTACAAAGGTTTTTGCAAGAAAGAGGAGTTTGTGTTGGCCAAAGCAGAAAAGCAGAGCTTTTTGATCTCGTACAAAAGGCTACCCGTTGATCCCGAGTGCTGTGCTGAAGATCGGGTAGAGTTGAAGTGATCGGAGCAAAGCTCAAAGATGGGAACATCGAACTGTCGAACCCTGCTTTGTTATCTGGGACTACAGACCTGAATATTTTGCCAGAGTTCTCTATATTCGACATCTGTACATATTTACTAAATCAGAACATGAACTTATCAGCCATAAGGGACTACAGACGATCAGAAGCCTATAGCCTGATGCAAGATGGTTATGTGAACAGCTTGGAAACAATCCAAATGACTGATGGCTATTTCGCAGTGAAGGCCTCAGTCAAACCAAGGACAAGAGACAGGGATCCTGTTACTTACTTACTTACTTACGCCTGTCACCCCTACCCGGGTATAGGCCGTCGACGAGAGACCTCCAGCAACTCCTGTCCTGTGCTTCTCCTTCGATTCTACTCCAGGTGGTTCCCAGTCTCTTGATGTCTGCTTGGAGGTCTCGACGCCAGGAGTTTCTCGGCCTACCTCTTTTCCTCTTTCCCTGGGGGTTCCATGACAATGCCTGCCTAGTGATACTGGAAGCTGGCTTTCTCAGACTGTGACCGATCCATCCCCATCTTCTTCGCCCAATTTCATTCTCTGCTGTTATCTGCTCTGTTCTCTCCCAGAGTCTGACGTTGCTGATCTTCTCTGGCCAGTGGATTTTCAAAATTCTTCTAAGGCAACTGTTCATGAAGGTCTGTACTCTGTTGACTGTGGTTTTTGTCAATCTCCATGTCTCTGCTCCATATAGGAGAACTGCTTTTACATTGGAGTTGAAAATCCGGACTTTGGTGTGTTGTGACAGCTCTCTGGAACTCCACACTTTTTTCAACTGGAGAAAGGCTGCTCTGGCTTTACCGATTCGTGCTCTGACATCTGCATCAGTGCCGCCTTTTTTGTCTATGATGCTCCCGAGATAGGTGAAGGACTCCACCTCCTCCAACGGGGTGCCAGCAAGCAAGACTGGTTCTTCCCTGGTTGCGTTCAGCCTCATTGTCTTTGTTTTCTGTTTGTGAATGGTGAGGCCCACTTGGGACGAGATGTCAGCAAGCCTCGTGGTCTTGTCCTGCATTTGTTGATGAGTGTGGGACAGTAATGCCAAGTCGTCTGCAAAATCGAGGTCGTCAAGCTGTGTCCACAGTGTCCACTGTATTCCACTTCGTCTGTGCTCTGTGGTCATCTTCATGACCCAGTCTATGGCCAGTAGGAAGAGGAACGGAGACAGCAGACACCCCTGCCTGACACCAGTTCTGACCTGGAGCTCTCTGGTGAACTGCCCTTCGTGGATCACGCGACATGTCATGCCATCATAGCTGCTCTTGATCAGGCGGACGAGCTTTGTGGGTACACCGTAGTGTCGTAGGAGTTTCCACAGAGTCTCTCGGTCCACGCTGTCAAATGCTTTCTCATAATCCACAAAGTTGACGTACAGCGGGGAGCTCCACTCCAGAGACTGTTCCACGATGATGCGGAGAGTGGCGATCTGGTCTGTACATGATCGGTTCTTCCTGAATCCTGCTTGCTGGTCTCTCAGCTGGGGGTCAACGGAGCTCTTCATTCTCTCTAGGATGATCCTGTTGAAGACCTTTCCTGGTACTGACAGCAAGGTGATTCCTCTGTAGTTGGAACACTTGCTGAGGTCGCCTTTCTTGGGAAGCTTGATTAGGTACCCCTCCTTCCAGTCAGCTGGCATCACCTCCTCTTCCCAGATCTTTCCAAACAGTGGGTACAGCATCTCAACTGTTGTCTCCAGGTCTGCTTTCAGAGACTCCGCTGGGATGCCATCTGGCCCTGCTGCTTTGCCGTTCTTCAAAAATGCCACTGCTTTTCTGATCTCTTCCCGGCTGGGTCTGTCACAGCTGATGGGTAGGTCGGTCTCTGCCGGCTGGATGTCTGGGGGGTCGGGTGGGCTAGGTCTGTTCAGTAACTCTTCAAAATACTCGGCCCATCTGTCAAGTTGGTCTGCTCTGTCTGCAATAGGCTTGCCTTCTTTGTCTTTTACTGGTCTTTCTGTATGGCCATACTTACCCGACAATCTTCTGGCAATGTCGTAGAGCTGTTTCGTGTTGCCGCTGCCTGCTGCCTTTTCTGCCTCTGCTGCCAGGCTGTCTGTGTAGGCCCTCTTGTCTGCCCTGATACTCCTCTTCACCTCGCGGTTGGCTTCCGAGTATTCCCCCTGTGCCCTTACTTTGGCTGCTCTCGTGCGACTGTGGTTGACCGCTGCTTTCTTCTGCTTCCTCGCTTCTATCTTCTTCAAGGTCTGTGCCGACAGCCAGTCCTTGTGGTGGTGTTTCCTGAACCCTACAGTGTCTTTGCAGGTTGAGTTCAGCGCCTCTCTAACTGCCTTCCACTGCTGCTCTGTGGTGACCGCCTCCTCTTCATTTACTAGCTCCTGTAGCGCTTGAAACCGGTTGGACAGCACCAGTTTGAACTCTTCTCTAACTCCAGTTTCTCTCAGGAGGCCTACATTATAGCGCTGTCTTCTTGTTGTCTCTGTGCGGCTTTTCTTTAGCTTGAGCTTCATTCTTAAGGTAAGCAGATGGTGCTCTGAGGCGACATCTGCTCCCCTCCTCACTCGAACATCTTGAAGGGATCTTCTAAATTTCTTGCTAATGCAGATATGGTCTATTTGGTTCTCTGTTGTATGGTCAGGTGAGACCCAAGTTGCTTTGTGTATTCTTCTGTGTGGGAAGATGCTGCCTCCAATGACAAGTCGGTTTAGAGCACAAAAGTCTACAAACCTCTCCCCGTTCTCACTCATCTCCGAGCCTAGTCCCTGTCTCCCCATCACCTCTTCGTATCCGGTGTTGTCCTCCCCTATTTTGGCATTAAAATCGCCCATGACGATGGTGATGTCTCGCTCCGCACATTTGTCCACGGCACTCTGGAGTCGGTCGTAGAACTCTTGTTTCTCTTCCTCGTCACTGTCATTGGTGGGCGCATAACACTGGATGACGTTCAGCTTGAGCTTTTTCTTGGTTCTAAAGGCTGCTGTTATAATTCTTGGCCCAAGAGGTTCCCAGCCCATCAGCGCTCTATCCTGTTACCAAAGCCCCATTTTATTTTACATGGTCTATCCTGACAAAAGTGGATGTTGACACGAGAAGCTGCATTTTATCTGCATTTTGCACCTGCAAGGGGGGGGGGGGGGTGAGTCAATTATTTTTTTAAATAATTTATGTAGTGTATTTTTACGGATACTAGTCTATGCAAGCAACCGGTCCGTTACTTTTAAATTTTTTTGTTTCACTTGTTCGTTTGTGTTAAATCGGATCGTGGCAGAAAATAACCAAAAATGATGGGTCTTGCTGTTCTACACTAGAGGTAGAACCTGGTAGTATGTTGTGTAGATTCAAGATGGTATTGATCGTGCTGGTAAAATCTATACATGTATCACACCGTATGGTATTTATTTTAAAAACCTTTTACCCTCATGTTAAATCTTAATGAGGGTCACCGGACCCATGGCAACGGTTTCCGTGCCTACCAATTCTGAGTACTTTTTGTGCTCTTAGTAAGTACTGTGTGTTTTGTTGCGCAATTTAAATAAGTACATGCACGTGTTCATGTGATATATGGAATTTTACTCCAATGCAGCGTTCAGAATATCTGCTGTCTGTTTTGCATTCTCCCCAAGCGCAACGTTTGACTGAAGGCATTTTGTTAAAAATGGCATTGTGCGTTCCCTGTAACAGGGGAGTTAACTCTCGAAATCATGGGGTTAGAGAGTAGCATCGGAATTCCGGATAATGTCCATTGTCTCCATGTTCCTTGGACCGCGCGGCTAAATTCCGCCGTCACGATTTTACACTGTTGACCACTGACGTCCGCTGCCAGTTAAGGGCTTAACCCTTTTAGCCCCAAGGTCCCATTTCTCAAATTTTGAAGGTGTTGCCTAACGACTATGTACCAGTTATAAGAGATGGGTCGATCGTGATAATTCAAGGGTAGTGCCAGATGAGCTTGGCGCATGAAGGCGCCAAGTTCATCTGGCACTACTAATTATCATGATCAACCCATCTCCTACTGCAGGGTCCCGGGGCTAAAACAGCGAACGTCAGAAAAACCTGTGCGGGCTGTACTGGAATTGCAAACCGGGGATTCAGTGATTAAAACCGATGATAATTTTAATTTCGTATTTTGGACTGAAACATTACAAAGACAAAACGGTGACGAACCAAAATATCAGTTACGACCGGATGGTGTGGTTTTATGTTGAAATCATTTCCTCGTCAGTCCCTCTAGCGGGAAGGGGGTGCGGGGGTGGGGGCGGGATCGCTGTTATTTACAAAGAGCCACTCCATTGTCACTTGTTCAGACATGAAATTCCATTTTCCGTCTCATCATTCGAAGTTGTTCAAGTCACTTAAATCTACATCATGGAACGGGCCCCGTCATATTTGCCTGCTTGTATCGCCCTCCGCCTAGCAACAAAAACAAACTCACGCCGGCCATGTTCCACAACGACTCGAACATGATTTCAATCCCTACTTGACTATTACAACATCCCTCCCGGGAAGCTTCTTTTTTCTGGGCGACCTTAACTTTCACTTTGATAAGCCCGACTCTCCTAGTGACACTAGGCGCCTCCTCCACACACTCAGTTGCCATAACCTCATTCAGCTAGTCACGTCTCCCACTCATCGGCGTTCAGGCCACATCCTAGACTGGATTGTTACCCGCCAGTCTCAGGATCTAATCTTAGTCAGTCGTCCCTCTTTGTCCCCGATGAAATCGAGTCCGACCACAAAGCCGTCATATGCACGTGTAACTCATATCTTTGGTATCAGTTTCAGCCAACTTAATAAAATTTCAAATATAAAACGATTTCCAAATACCATCAGTAGCTCGCTTGAGCTTGCCCTTAGCACCACGTGAATCTTCTGTGTTTACGTACAGTGTGTGAGTGAATGCGTGTGATTCACGTGAGCGTGCTTAGTTGGGTTCAGTTCGCGGCTACATTCTGCGCATTGAGTTATATTATAAATATGAGAAATGCGCCATAATATAAATGCTATGCATTATTATTATTATATCATACGCTGGCTAAAACTGAGCTTCAAATGTGTACACTGCCATACGCAAACTACATGATAGTACTTAAGATAAGGATATAGACCAATGGCTTTACTTCAAGGGTAGTGCCAGAATAGCTTGGCGCATGCAGGCGCCAAGCTATTCTGGCACTATCCTTGAACTATTTTAGTCAAACTGATTTCACTAACTGGTGTATTATGAATGATAAGGGTTAATCTATCCAAAACGCGCAAACATAAACGCTGCGTCACACGCCGTCAACCCTCGTTTTGGCACCGATGCCTCTCATCGTCCCGCCGCTGCGCTCACCGATCACTACCATACCACCCTCACTCAGCTTCTTGATGAGGACAAACCGTCCTCCACCTGTCTTGTCCCCGATCTCCCCCCCCCCCCCCCCCACCCCCATTCCTGAGCTCTTGTGACCCTTGACCGGCCTTTCCGAGGGGTCATCCAAATTAGTATGCATAGATAGGTCTTACCATCAGGTATCTCTGTACCAAGTTTGGGTTTGGAGTTGTGAATAGTAATTGAGAAAAAACATTTCTTGTCAAAATATGGCTATTTTTCCCCTATTTCCTGAGCTCTTGTGACCCTTGACCTTTCCAAACTTACTTTACTTACGCCTGTCACCCCTCCCAGGGTATAGGCCGTCGACGACAGACCTCCAAAGGCTCATCCAAATTAGTATGCATAGAATAGGTCTTACCATCAAGTGTCTCTGTAGCAAGTTTGGGTTTGAAGTTGTTAATAGTATTCGAGAAAAAACATCTTTTGTCAAAATATGGCAATTTTGGACCTATTTCTTGGTCTCTTGCGACTCTTGACCTTTCCGAGGGATCAACCAAATTAATATGCATCGAAAGGTCTTACCATCAGGTATCTTTGTACCAAGTTTGGGTTTGAGGTTGTGAATAGTATTTGATTAAAAAAAAAATGATGTCCCAAAATAGCTATTTTTGATATATTTACTGATCCCCTGTGACCTTGACCTTTGTGAGAGGTCACTGAAATTGGTATGTTTAGAAATGTCTTGCCACAACGTATCCTTGGGCCAAGTTTTAAGACTGTAGCTTGAATAGTCTCTGAGAAAATGCCAATGTTAAAGTTCACCACGGACAACGGACGGACGACCACTATACTCACTTTTGCTTCGCACGTGAGCCAAAAATAAGAAACATTACGGACTCCTGTGTGGATCAACTGGTTTTTGTAAAACTGCCATTTTCTCGCCAATGAGCATCTTAATAAAAAAAAAACTATCTCGAGATTATTATTTTTTTTTGTTAGGGACAATCACAATATCAGACAATTTCAAGCTTGTCCATCCTCAAACGCGGGCTCTAGTCGCTGTCACACACACACAGAGCGCTAAAAAGACGTTCTCTAGCAAGATTTGCGGGCGTAGCTAGACGTGACATCATTTTTATCTTGTTACCTCTTTGCCAGAATTAGGGGCCGGCACGCCCAGCACATCGTGTGCATTCTCCGGAAGGCGCTCCGACATTTTAAAGTCAAACGGCTGTATTTTGAATACGGTAGACAAACATACGCCCTCTAAAATGGTCTCCGCTGCTAAATCAAAACACTTTCATGCCCACATCCTTGAGTCCATAATCATAAAAAAAAATTGTTTTACAGATTACAGAAGCAAAATATACGTCCTGTGCGTAAAGGATCGTTTTACAGATTACAAAAGCAAAATATACGTCCGGAGGCTGTGGGTAAAGGATCGTTTTACAGATTACAGAAGCAAAATATACGTCCTGTATGTAAAGAATCGTTTTACAGATTACAGAAGCAAAATATGCGTCTGTTACGATTGTGGTTGTGTTGTCCTGTGAGAGCATACATGTGTTAATCGTAGGAAACGATCCGATATTTATTGGAGCTATCATGGTTACGTATCACGTACCTTTTCAGTGAGATTCTTTATCGTTCGTGCATGATAGCGGATTTGGCTTTGTTATGATACGCTAATTTTAGGGGTCCGGAAGCTTCTAGAATAGTCGCACGGACAAGAGCGGTCGATTGTTGTTTTGCATAGATTAGCTGAGAATGAACCAGAACGTTCGAGCAAAATCGCGCTGTTGAGTGATCTTACATGTGACGTCGAAGTATAAGCAACATTTTGCTACACTGTAGTAATTTCAGTCATAGTTGTTTACTGTGCGCGTCAGTGAAATTAGCAGCCGTTCTTTGTGTGTTGTGAAAAGTCGTAAACGGTTTGCCATATTTTTGTGTGATATCATTATATATTGGGATTTAGGGCTGAAATGAGCAGCCGAATTTTTGTGGACTATTTTAGTTTATTCCAGAAAGTTCTTCTTTTATTAATATTTATGATTTCAGTTACGTGTTCCGTTCTGATTGGTTGCGTTGAGTAAATTCTTTGGATTATTCTAGAACTGAAGATGTCTTATTATAATAAAGTTTGTGCTAGGAGAGCACGTGGATACATTGTCTTGCATTGTCCGTTGTAGAGACACACAGTTTATCGTAGGTACGTGGCCCGTATAGGGTGTACATTGTGAGAAACGCAGCGTAACGGTGTGGTGTACGTTGTATGAGAAACTTTGTGTCGGCAGTGTGGACATTTGCAGAAGAGACATTGTATCAGTGTTGGTGCATTTGGAAATGCATTGTGTGGAGATCGCAACGCTGAATTAAAATATTGTTAAAATATTGTTGGAACTGTTACTCCAGTATTGTCTACATCCTTGAGCCACGTGTGACGGGTTGCAGCTGAACGAAGCTCATTTAAAAGAACCTTACGTGCGTGTGTCTATCATACTACAACTACGATTCTACCACGTAACAGCGTCCTGTGTGTAAATGATCGTTTCACAGATTACAGAAGCAAAATATACGTCCTGTGCGTAAAGGATCGTTTTACAGATTACAGAAGCAAAATATACGTCCTGTGCGTAAAGGATCGTTTTACAGAAGCAAAATATACGTCCTGTGGGTAAAGGATCGTTTAACAGATCACAGAAGCAAAATATACGTCCTGTGGGTAAAGGATCGTTTTACAGATTACAGAAGCAAAATATACGTCCTGTGCGTAAAGGATCGTTTTACAGAAGCAAAATATACGTCCTGTGGGTAAAGGATCGTTTTACAGATCACAGAAGCAAAATATACGGCCGCGGATTGTACATTGCTTAACGTCCCGACAGCAACAAGGCTTTCTCAGGACGTGCCTGCACTGCTTGTGAAAAAAAAACTAAACAGAACATTGAATGTATGTCGCCAGCCGGTCAAATACATTAAATAAACCTAACACATGGGGCCTAAATAAAGCTAAGACCATTTAGCAACACACATCCAATATCAAAAGCTACAGGCAGTGCAGACAGTAGGGAGAGTTTTAAAAAGGCAAATACAGGTGAATGGACAAAGGGTAGACAGAAACACATGCCCCAGAATAGAGAGAAAAACCCACCCTGTGGGGCTGACCAGGGTGACCCTGGGACCTAAAAATACCTAACCCCACCCAAGTCCCCCAGGGCAGACCCGGGTGGGGGTGTGCGTAAAGGATCGTTTTACAGATCACAGAAGCAAAATATACGTCCTGTGCGTAAAGGATCGTTTTACAGATTACAGAAGCAAAATATACGTCCTGTGCGTAAAGGATCGTTTTACAGATTACAAAAGCAAAATATACGTCCTGTGCGTAATGGATCGTTTTACAGATCACAGAAGCAAAATATACGTCCTGTGCGTAAAGGATCGTTTTACAGATTACAGAAGCAAAATATACGTCCAAAATATACGTCCTGTGCGTAAAGGATCGTTTTACAGATTACAGAAGCAAAATATACGTCCTGTGCGTAAAGGATCGTTTTACAGATTACAGAAGCAAAATATACGTCCTGTGCGTAAAGGATCGTTTTACAGATTACAGAAGCAAAATATACGTCCTGTGCGTAAAGGATCGTTTTACAGATTACAGAAGCAAAATATACGTCCTGTGCGTAAAGGATCGTTTTACAGATTACAGAAGCAAAATATACGTCCTGTGCGTAAAGGATCGTTTTACAGATTACAGAAGCAAAATATACGTCCTGTGGGTAAAGGATCGTTTTACAGATTACAGAAGCAAAATATATGTCCTGTTTGTGGGAAGGGGTTAAAATGCCGACAACCAGAGTTCTAAATCATGGGATGGATTACATTTTTCTTTATTCACCTGAGCCGGATCACAGACACAGGACACACCATCCTCAACTGTTCGTGGAGCTTCAACGCCGACCAGTCAATTCTAATTATTAGCCCTTTCAGCGCCAACGCAGCCGGAGATTAATTGACCATGACAATTCAAGGGTAGTAGCAGATTACCAAGCTAATCTGGCACTACCCTTGAATTATCATGGTCAATCCACCTCCGGCAAGTGGTACATAGTCGTTAAGTAGACTTCCAAAATTCGGGAAATGCGCCCTTGGCGCTAAAAGGGTTAGTACATGTAGGAAAGTGCTGCATCATTGTTACTCAGCAAAACAAGTAGTAGTAGTGCAGTTCTCTTCGAGGTAGCCTGGATGGTGTGCTTTGGTGAACTTATGACTTGTTTCAACTGAAATAGAGAATGCAAGTCCAAGAAAAGTCCCCTATACCGTTTAAGAATCAAAACAGACACACACACATAAACTTGCTAAAACTGACAAATTCACGTCACTCCAACAGCCAAATATTATATGGCACACGAAGCCTTGACATTCAAAGAAAACTACACACACAGATGATGTTCCCTCTCCATTTATTGTGCACGTTGTCGCCAACCTTACAAACGTCCGCTACCGACTTTTCTCATGCACCTTTTAACCCTTTGTCGGTAGAAGTTTTGGTTGCAACGATTCCTACAAGAATCATTGTGACCAAAACCGCTATCGACACCCAAAGGGTTAAACTCTGCATACACACGTGAATTGACATTGTTGTCACTTCTGACTCAATCTCTTATAGTTGCGGTTGTTAACTCATTTTAGGCGACCCTGCATGAAGAGCTTTGGAAGTATCGTATAGCATTGCCGCTTTTTCAGCTATGATTCAGGGCGCCTTGAAATAATTTAAGCACCAACATGTCAACACTTGCATTTATGGCGTATGATTATTGATGATCACAAACACTAATCAGCATCGCATCCATGTTATCTAATCTTGTGCTTGTATTTGACTTTGCACACACTTGTTTACTTCAAACATGCATTGGACTTCAGCTTCAGTGGGAATTATCTGTCTGACTAAAGGCAGACAGGTAATTCCCGCTGAAGCTGAAAGTCCAATGCATGTTGTTTGAAGTAAACAAGTGTGTGCAAAGTAGACTAGACTTAACCCTTTGCGTGTCAGTAGTGGTTTTTGTTGCGATGATTCCTATAGGAATCATCGCGAAACAAGAAAGGCAAAGCCCTTATGGCTCACGTGGACCGATCCACATATGTGTGAAGTAAAGGGCTGGCTTCTGCAAAATGTTTTCTCAAAATTTAAGCATTTTTCCCATATCTGTCAACCACCCGTGACCCTTGACTTTTGCGATGAATTGACTAAATTAGTATGCGCAGAAATATCTTGCCATCAGCAACCTTGATGCCTAATTTAATTGAAGTTTCCAAAACTTCGGAAAAAAAAATTCTAACAAAAACTGGCACTTTTACACATTTACCAACCTCTTGTGACCCTTGACCTTCCCGAGGGGTAATCCAAATTAGTATGCATCGATAGGTCTTACCATCAGAAATCTCTGTACCAAGCTTAAGTTTGAAGTTCAAAATAGTATTTGAGAAAAAAAACTGTTATAGTTAAAATATGGCTATTTTTTAACCTATTTCTGGATCATCCCATGATCCTTGACCTTTGTGATACTTCAACTAAATTAGTATACATAGGAAGGTTTCATCATCAGCTACCTTTGTGCTCAAATTTAGTTGGAAAGTTTCCAAAAACTTTGTTATAAACTACAATTTTATCCAAAACTTGCATTTTTCACACATTTGCCGGCCTCTTGTGACCCTTGACCTATCCAAGGGGTCATCAAAATTAGTATGCATAGATAGGTCTTACCATCAGGTATCTCTGTACCAAGTTTATGTTTGAAGTTAAAAATAGTATTTGAGCAAAAAAAAAATTCTTTTGTTAAAATGTCTATGTAACTATTTCTGGACCCCCTGTGAACTTGACCTTTAAGAGAGGTCACTAACATTGGTATGTTTAGAAAGGTCTTGTCACAATGTATCTTTGGGCCAAGTCTGAAGTCTGTGTTGTAGTCTCCGAGAATACGCCAATGTTAAAGTTTACCACAGACAACAGACACTGGACGATGACCGGATGACCACTGGCCCAGAACATACGCACTTTCGCTTCTCAAGTGAGCCAAAAACCACTACTGATACGCAACGGTTTAATGTAACAGTTGACTGTACATGTATTATTAACCTTTTCGCTGTCTGTAGCACTTTCTCTCCCCCCACCCCACCAGTAATCACCTCAACAAAAAGTGCTACATACAACCAAATATAGGAATCATTGTGACAAAAACCACTACCAACACAAAAAGGGTTCATATGCAAGCAATAACAAAAGCTTCAATGGCAGATATAACCATGTAAAGAGGAAACAGAAGACATACTTGCACAGAATGAAGCTTCAAGTGCAAAAAATTTTCAATCACATTTTACTTCGGAACAAACTGCAAGCCCATGCAAAACATTAACAACAAATCAAGAGAAATATTGCTAAATGCGGGAAGCAGAAGATAAAGCGAAACAAAATTGAATACTAAAAACAGACAAACACAAGAAGACATGTCATGTGGGTGTCTGCAATTTTGGACCTTACAGCTATGAAGTGTAAGCTCCACAAGCACGGACCAGCACAAACATCATAATCTCAACCCTTTGGCTGTCAGTAGCGCTTCCTGCAGGAATCATCGCAACAAAAAAGAGCTACTGACAGCCAAAGGGTTAAGCCACCTACTACTGAAGGTAAAGGGTTAATCATTCACAATATCTCCTTTATGGATGTTTTTGATAAGCTTCACAAAAGGTCTAATTTAAATTTTTTGGGAATGTCATAAAATGAAAGATATTTCTGCTCTTTACTGTTTTAATATGTACAAGAGTTCACCCCTAGCACACAAGTGGCAGTAAAAAACCTCCGTTACATGCATAAACTCAAAATTTAGCAATCAACGCCAGTACTGGAGCAGGTTGTTTTAATATTCAATAGTGACTCAACAAAGCCACATTTGTTTGTACACACAAAAGATTGTCCCTCTCTCTCTCGCTCACACAAACACAATATCTTCTTGAGGACAAAGTGGAAATGAAGGGGCCATAATTGTGTTCTGGTCTGTGACTTTGGACCTTACCAGCACACACATTACGGCACATATGCAAACAACTACATCCAGCCTGTGTAAATCTACCAGAATGAATATCATCCATTTACACAACCACAAATTCACCCATACACAGTCGACATCGCTTATCACAAGGTCGGAGTAAACGAGTCGGATACAACACTGTCAATACAAATTACTTTGCTTATAACCAACTTTGGATATAACAATGTAAACATTTGGGTCCCCAGGAAGTTGACTGTACTTTTAATTCTTGTTTCCAAGGTGACAAGATTAAACCTTTCACTGCCAAAGGAAGCAGATTATTATCGTGTCTGAAATATGTGTTTATTCAACATCAAAAAGCCGCCAGAGAAGCGTAGATACAAAGCTGTGTCAGTGAAGGGCATAGATCCTCATATGAGAAGATGACAAAGTTAAAGTCTTACAATGGATGACCACTAGTCTCATACATACTCACTTTTGCTATCGCACGTGAGCCAAAACTCCAAAACAACAGCAAACATTTGGAACTAAATAAACAAACTGCACAAACACAAATAATTGTGTATTGCTGATGCCGACTAGAAGTCTTTCATTTTGGGTTGTCGTGTTCTACCCTTGCCTGGAAACTGATTTTTGAAGTCAATGCTACTGTCCGTCTGTTTGGATATGGGTTTAAATGTGGCGGGTGAATCATTGTCGCCATCTTCTCGCATGTCTTCCTTCGCTTGTCGCAGGTCGTCCTTGGTCATGGTAGAGGTTGGGTCTCCATCAGAATCATCGCTGGGCACATTTTCAATGTCATATGGGTCTGCAGGTACCTGTTTTGTAGCTGTTGCTTGCCTGTTTGCAGAATATAAGAAACGGTAATGTAACTCATTATGTAAATAATATAAGGTAATGCAGTATGCATGTACAAGGAGCTTGGTTAATCCCACTGTAAAGAAATTTACATCAGTCTTACGACGAGTAAAGGAAATCATTATATATACATTGAATGTAACGTACATGAATACAAATGAATGCATGACAGGCACAAGATTAGAGAAGATTAAATAGTGAGCAGATTCAGTTAACCCCTTTAACCCTAATGCACTACAGAAGAAGATGGATCAACCATGATAATTCAAGGGTAGTGCTATATTAGCTTGGTGCCATGAGGTGCTATGCTAATCTGGCACTACCCTTGATGGTTGATCCATCTCTTGCAACTGGTGCATCGTAGTTTGGTGATACTTCTAAACTTTGGGAAATACGGCCTTGGGGTTAAATGGGTTAAAGCCATGACTGTTACTGATGACGTTCAGCAGAAAAGATGTGTAACTACATTTTTGGACACATCTTTTCCGTGGAGCAGTATCATCGATAAGAATCAAGGGGTAAAAGACAGTAGCCACATACAAACCCATCGTGTCCGATATTTATACTATAGCCCCTCACTCAGCCTCAATACACTACAACAAGAGATCGACCAGGACAGTTTAAGGTGGTGTCATAAAGAGCTGGCACTATTGGCAGTTCATGGGTGTTGTTAGATTAGCTTGGCACCTACCAGGCGGTAGGCACAAAGCTAATCTGACACCACCCTTGAACTGCCAATGATGATTTATCTCCTGACATGGTATGTAGAGGAAAATACAATTTGAATGAAATTTCCACACACAAAAAAGTGGAAAATCATGTTCTGAACACTTGCTGTGAACAATATCTGACTCGCAGGTAAATATTTTCCGTTTCTTTTCACTCTTACATTATACAAACAAGTACATTTAATTCATTTTCATGCTGCCAACAGGAGGATAAAAAAAGACAGTACACCCGTCAACAGTACTACAAGCTTGTGTCATACTCTCCACCTTCAATGTCCGATTATCGTAAAAAATATTAAGAACATTGAAAGCACACCGCATTGGTAATTTCCAGCAGCCAATCAAAGCCTTTCGGAAACTTCAGTAGCAAAGCATTCCTTTATAATGCGTAGAGAAGTGCCTAGGCCACTTGCGTTGCTCAGGGTAGACATAATGCTGCTCACATTTTTTCCCTCGACGTTTTACTTGTTTTCTTGTCTGGATGTCATTTTTATCTCCCAGTTAATATTCATCGTAATAAACACATTACAATGAAAAAGCACCTAACAATGCTTGCTTACCTTCTGGATGGGTCTCCAATCTTTGGGATTTTATAAGCTGTCAACAGAAACAAAACAATATCAACAACTTGTTGAACACGCTGTCAGAAAATCTCAATTATCTGTTCAGTGTGTGCGCATGTTTTTGCTTAAAGGCCCACTACCACCATAACTGTTCAAAGTTAGTTATTTGGGTTTAACACCGAGCAGGCAACAAAGGCCATCTCACGGCGGGTAACTAAGGTACACTTCTGTAACAGATGGTTTCAAAACGCCACACACAGGGTCTAGTTATGGTTCATTTAGCTGCAGGACAATCCAGTTCAGCACACATTGTCTTTATATCAAGTAACCTGACAATGACTCCACTCCATACTATAAATACAACGCTAACAGTATAAGAAACAGCTAAAAATAGATTTGACACGCTAACGGCAGCACAGAATAAATCAGTAAGATCACGCGTGTGGTTTTGCTGCATGTCCAAACTGCCAAAGAAGCTTATTAGGTGTGTCGACAAGGCATAACAAACACAACTAGTGCTGAAATTTGTCTTCAGTTTTACGCATAATGGTTCTTTAAGTGTGCACGTATGTGGGTATAATTAACCTTTTGGATGTCAGTAGTGATTTTGGTCAGGAATCACCTCGACCAAAATCACTGCGAACAGCCAGTGGGGGTAATATAATCATGTGTGCTGGTTCCTGACTCTGGACCTCAAAGCTTTGGATCTGTAACATACCAAATCATAAACAATCACACACGACATGCAGGCAGGAAAAGAAATGCAAGCACCTCTATGGGCAAACACCAATCACAAGTTTTAATAAAGAATAATTACAACAATATCAATTTCCCGCAACGAACCACACAACACACACATACACAAATTAACTCTCTTGTGCATGATGTGCAGATAGATTGTTCAAAGTATAGGTGGCATAAAATAAGGTTCACAACTTACCACCAAACAAACCCTGCTGTTTCGACATGGAGGGCCCTGCGGTCTCAGCACTTGCACGAGTCACCCTCCCCCTTGTCCCTGTGACTGCGTCTCTCCCCATCAAGATCTCATGCTGATGCCGAGTCATCTGCTGGATGCATTTTTCCATGTGTCGTTCTTTTGCTCCCTTCCCACCAAACATCATGTCGCAATACGGACATACAAAATCATCCCTGGAAACACATCTACAAGGTCAGGCTAAAGCTTCCTCAGACTCATGAGAAAGGACATAAATTGAAAGTAAACGGAGAAACAGAGTTGTAAGAAAATAGGGTCAATCTACCTCAGCATGACCAATGTGAATCCATGGGTGACCGTACCAAAAATATGTATTTTTCTTTAAAATAATTTTGTTTGAAAAATACTTACCGATGGCATTACTATTAGGAAGATACCCTTAGCTTATCGATTTCAGCCTAAAGTTTGTTGTGTGTTGCTACACAACCAGGGAGTAGCCTCCCCTCCTCATGATGTGAGTGGTGCCTTCCCATCAGTCTTACGATTAGCAACTGGCGGCATGCGGGGTAGGTGGGAGGGTGCTTTGAGTAATGCCATCGGTAAGTATTTTTCGAAAAAATTTATTTTCAAGAAAAATTCATTTTTCTCTAAAAGGTATTTTTTCGAAAAATACTTACCGATGACATGACTAACATGACTAACAAGGTTAGTGTCTACTTAGTCACACAATTTTAGCCTAAGAACCCGTTGTGCCCCTGCACAACCCAGGAGGTACTCGGGGAACCCCCAGAGGGGTCGAGAGTTGTCTCCCGTGCCTGCCCATCCGGTTCCAAGTCATACGATGATTCCTCAGTCAGGATACTTAGCTCAACAGTGGGGGAGAGGCGGTGGTCCTCGCACCAGGAGCACAGCCCTCGCCACTTTCCCTCGTAGACGCGCCGTGTCGAGGGTCTGCGGGCTGAAGAGATCGCTTCCACTGCTGCACTCAAGAAGCCTCTAGTGGTGAGGGCGTGCCGCACAATCTCCAGGCGCGAAGGAGACGCTCCGGGCATGCAACAGCGATTGGCGAGGCTGCCTGAGGATCGTCTCCGGCGTGGGTAGCCGCAAAGGGGGGGGGGGGTGGGGGGGGGGTCGGTGGTCCAAGACCGGTTCCAGGAGAACGGGGTGACCAGCAAGACGACCGCATTGCATCCACGAAGCTTGAGGAGGACTCTTTGGAGACGAGGACTGTCGGGGGGTAAGCCTAAGCTATAAGTCTGTCCCAGGGGATGGAGAGTGCGTCGACCGCCCAGGCCAGGGGGCCCGGAATCGGGGAGACGAAGAGGGGAAGCTGGTGGTTCCACCTCGTGGCGAACAAGTCGACCATAGGGGTCTCCCAGTGCGCACAGATCATCTGGAAGATGTCTCAGCGAAGAGTCCACCCCGTGTGTAGCAGTTGGCCGCGACGAGAGAGAGAGTCGGCCAAGACGTTCAGGTGACCAGGAATGTGTCGCGCCAAGAGGGAAATGCCGCGGACCTGGCACCAGAAGGTAGAGGAGCATGCACAGGTTGGGTAAGCGAGTACCGCCTTGCTTCTGGATGTACGCCACCACTGTCGCGTTGTCTGAGAGAACCAGCAGTACCTGGTGACCGAGAAGTGTCTCCCAAGCGAAGAGGGCTTGCCAAACTGCCTGCAGCTCCAACCAGTTGATATGCCTGCCGGCCAGCTCTGGAGGCCAGAAACCGGATGTTGTGCTGAAGTCCGGTAGCAGGTGGGCACCCCACCCGAAGAGACTGGCGTCGACACACAGGGATAACTGGGGGGGGGGGGGGGGGGGGAGACGCCAGGGGAACTCCGGTAGCCAGCCACGCAGGATCCATCTAACCCTGCAGGTGGGGGCGAAGCATCAGAGTTACCGGTACCAGGGTTGTCAAGTCTGCTGAGGACAGGCGCCAGTGAACCTCAGGATGCAGCTGTATCGGCCGTGAGTAGAGACAACTGAGCAGGAGGAGATCCGCGGCCGCATTCATCACGCCGAGGAACTGAAGCCAGACTCTGGCGGGGGCTGTGTCCTGCTGGTTTAAATAGCTGGCCAAGGCGGCTAACTGCTGAATGCGCTGCTCCGGCAAACGTACCCTGGTGAGGTCGGTAGCGAACTCCATGCCGAGGTGGACGAACCGGCGAGATGGTGTGAGGTCTGACTTGCCCGCGTTGATCAGAAACCCCCACCGAGCTAAAAGCTGCATCAGCGCGTCCCTGTCTGCTGCTAGGACGGTCACCGATTGGTTGCGCTTGAGGAGGTTGTCGAGGTAGTTGGATGTCGGACTGGACGACGACTGCCAAGCCTTGGCCACCCCTGCGTCCATGAGGAGGCTAAAACCCCAAGGGCTGAGATTGAGACTGAAGGGCAGGGCCTGGAACTGGAAGACTACCCCGACGCAGGCGAAGTGGAGGTACCTCCTCGAAGCGGGGTGAATGGGGACGTGCAGATAAGCGTCGGAAAGATCCAGGCTCACCGCAAAGTCCAAGGGCTGGACGGAGGTTCTGAGGGCTCTGCCTGTCTCCATGCGGAAGGAAGGCGTCACGATAAAGGTGTTCAGCGCCGATAGGTCGATGACCGTCCGTCACCTGCCGCCCGGCTTGGGCATGAGAAGAGGCAGCTGTAGAAGGCTGGCGTGTCGGGGCGCACGACCTCTGTGGTGGCCTTCTGCAGGAGGGAGGTGACTTCTCTGCGTAGAGTGCTGGCCTTCAACGCATCGGACGGCACGGAGGTCCACCAAGGGGAGCGGCGAAGCGATGGAGGAGAGCGGAAGGAGATCCGAAGGCCATCGGAGACGGTGGTCCGAACACAGGGGAGCACGCCGAAGCTGGTTACGCAGGTCCAGAGGCAAAGCACGACAGACCAGCAGAACGGCATCCCGACGCATGAGATCACAATTGGAGAAGGCCGCCATGGCATTGACGGACGACTGGTAAGTTGCCCGGTTGGCCACTTCCGCGCGAGCGAGAAGATCCCCTAGGAGGGGCGTCAAGATGGGATGCCAGGTGCACAAAGGCTTGGGTGAGCAGCTCAAGGAAGCCCGAGCAGGTAAGGGTGTTGCGAACGAGTGTAGCCGTACTATCCAGACCACGGGGAATTGCACGCTTCAGGAGGGTGAGGCCGCCCGCCCGAACGATGGCCGCCGGATCCACTGTGGGAAGGGGGCAGACGAAGGCCTGGGAGTGTCCGGAATACCATCCCTGACGAAAGGCGATGTTGAGGCCAGGGGGCCACCGACAGTCGGAGAAGAATCGGTCTCCCGAGGGGAGGCGAGCAGAAGAGCGGAAAAGGCGTCCCGCATGTCGCAAAATCCGGGAGGTTGAGGGAGCGACTTGAACTTCTTGGCCTGCCTGCCAGCGTCGACGAAGGCGGAGACCTTCCTCTTGAGCGGGGGTGATGGGGGGCAAGTGCCCACGGGTAGGGCGGCCGAGATGAGGCGGCCGCCTCATCTAGGGCGAGGATGGTGTCCGAACAAGAGGTTGAATGCCAGCTGCGAAGGGTCCGAGACGTCCAAACGGTCGAGCAAGAAGCGGTGGAACGGCCAGGAGCACCAAGCAGCGCGGAGACGGAGTCCACAGCAAGAAGACTCAGGGCCACATCATCCTGAAGGGGGGGGGGGGGGGAGCGGCGGGGAAGAAGGACGCTAGAGGAAGACAAGATGCCGAGAGGCCGAACGGGGGTTGCGGCAAGACCGGGGTGGAGACCAGGGAGAGTCACGCCGGGAGGCGCGAGGGGAGTGGCTGCGAAGACGGGAGTGACGTCCATGATCCCGACGACGAGGGCTCCTGCCTGAGCAGCGCTGAGGGGAGGCAGAAGAGCGACGCGAGGAGTGCGGCGGCGAGGATCGAAGCGAGAGCGAGGATGGTTGCGCGGCAGACTGGGCCGAGCGCGAAGAAACTGAGCAAAGGGGGGGGGGGGGGGGGGGGGGGGGGGGACGGGGCGGCAGCCTGTCGTCCGGTACGCGCAGCGGTCCTTCCGATGAGCGTCCACAGGACAGCAGGATCGCCTGGAGTAGGAGGAAACTAGAGAGGGCTCCAAAGGGTCCGAGGTGCTCGGGCGCGTGGCACTTTGAGAGCCAGGCTCAGTGAGGCGGGCTCCCTGCCGGCATATGGACTCCCCGTAAGAGTCGCGAGCGTGAGAGATGAGCGAGAACTGATAGCGGACAAGGGGCGGTGCGACGCGCGTTCCCATAGGCCGGGCTCCGTGAGGCAGGCGCTGAGTGTCTGAGCGTTGACTTCAGTTTTCCGAGCAGTGCTGGGTTCACGCGTTCGGCGCGGCGTCCGTTTCAACAGGGTCGGCACGGTTGTGTTAGGTCCCTGCTCCGGGCACAGTGGGGGACGCCTGGACGGGAGGAGGGTCACTCACTGGGGACGGCCAGTCCCGTCTGTAAAAGCTGCATAACTGAGACCACCTCAGTTCAGGCCAGGCGGAGCAGATGTCACAGGCGCGGTCCGAGGCACAGCCTGAGCAGGGGAGGCAGACCTTGTGGTTGTCCATTGGCCACTGGAAATCGCTGCACAGTGTGCAGGTCCGCACCTGGCAGCTCCAACACATAATACACATGCAAGCGTACGAGCGAGAGCACGTGGCTCAGCCCAGCTAAAGTGAACATTCTAGGCCAAGGTTACAAGGGCAAACCAACGTATAGGGGGTTAGGCCCTACAACGGCCACCCTAACGTGTGAAGGCATGGGAGCAAGGGGTCCCGCCAAGCTAAGCGTAGCTTATGACGCCAACGGAACAAAGCACAACATTCGAACCGCCAGCGAAGAGCACGGGCGCTGGCCCCAGGGGCCGCGCCAGGCTAAGACAAAGTCAGGCGCAAATGGTAGTCAAATATAAACACGTGAAGCCGAGGGCTCCAACGCACCAGCATCCCGCCCGGAGGCCGGCCGAAGGCTAGAACAGCTACCTTACCTCTCCGCAGCAGCGGGAACGGGTAAAAGCACCTCCATACCACCGTCAGCGTGGGAAAAAGTGTCGAGAAGCTACAGCCGGGCAGCAGAGCAACAGAAGCTCCCTAGGAAGTGAAGCACAAGGCAAGGAGGGCACCGCAGGGGAAGCAGGCCCAACAACAGTCCAGCACGGGTTCCAAACCGGTCACGTGAAGGCAAGCTGGAGGCTAAGCAAACACGTCTGAATGGTGCGAGCTAAGTAGACTGACTGAGGAATCATCGTATGACTCGGAACCGGATGGGCAGGCACGGGAGACAACTCTCGGCCCCTCTGGGGGTTCCCCGAGTGCCTCCCGGGTTGTGCAGGGTCACAACGGGTTCTTAGGCTAAAATTGTGTGAGCAAGTAGACACTTCCTGTTAGTCATGTCATCGGTAATGTTTTTGAGGAAATAAATACATTTGTTTCTTCAAAAACATTACCGATGGCATTACTATTAGGAAGAATAGCGAAGTGGAGGAGGGTGCTGCCCCTATTGCCTACCCCAGCGGTAACTCTTAGTCAAGGCCCCTGAGGCGCAAACTCCCGACGATTTCAGCTAAGAGTAACCCATGGCGCCTCTGGCGCCGGGAGGGAGTGCTGCTCCGCAGTGAAGTCCCCTACTAGCGCCAGGTTCGCTCGTTGGCCAAAGAGGTCTCGGAAGGAGAACCGTATAAAGTTAGATTATGTCCGCCAGCCCACGGACGCCACAATGTCCTTGACAGCGCAGTTGCGGTCAAAGGCGAATGCTGGCTGCAACGGCTCTGACCTCATGCGCCCTTGTCCATAGCCTCATAGCAACCCGCAGGGAGAAGTCTTTGTATGCGGAGCGTATGACTCCTCGGAGCGGGGTGGATATAGATTGGGCAGACATGTCTTCCCTGCCCGGTATAGGCGAGAACATCCTCTCCGACGGGGCTTTGACCGGCGATGGTAGATTTTCAACGCCCTGATCAGGTCCTGCTGATGGGATTCCCGGGACTGGTCACGGCCTCTGAGTGGATGAATAGTGATTGGCTGAGGAGCCAATGAGGGGGTTCTATTTTTTGGCCCAAAAACGTCGGGCTGGTGAAAAGATGAACTGAGCCATCGGCCCGGAGCCGCAGACAGGAGGGATGCACAGAGAGTGTACGCCGCTCGCTCACTCTTGATGCTGTGCCGAGGGCCAACAGGAAGCACGTCTTCCTTGTCAAAGCAGCGAACCACGGCAAGGGCAGAAGTTCAAAACGGTCTGAGTGTAGCCAAGGTAACACCCAGGGTAAATCCCATCTTGGGATCAGCGAGCGAGTCACCGGTCGCTGGAGCTGGAAATGCGCCATCAGGGCGGCAAGGTCCGTACAAGCCCCGGGACTGTCCGGCCCAAGTGCCGGTAAGTGTCAGTCACCATAGACAGGTAGCCCCGGATGGTGATAGGTGCCAAGTTCTGTCCCGCAGCCACAGGAAGAACTCGGCGAGCTGGGGCATCGTCAGATCTGTGGGAGAGAGGTGCTTGCCGCTGCACCATGACTGCAAGACCCTCCACGACCCCTCGTAGACTGTCCGGGTCGAAGGTCTACGTGCTGTGGCGATAGCTTCCACCGCTGCCCCCGAGAAGCCTCTATCGGTGAGGGCACTCCGCACAATCTCCAGGCGTGTAAGAGGCAAGGATGAAAGAGATCCTGCCGGGGCTGCTTCAACATCATGTGTGGCATTGGGAATCTTAGGGGAGGGTCCGTGGCAAGGCGTAGTTGATCAGTGGTCCAGCTCCGGTTCCAATTGAATGAGGCCACCAGGAATAGCACTGTTTGTCAGCCCTTGAGCTTTTGGAGGACGTTGGGTACCAGCACAGGTGGTGTTTAAGCATAAGCCAGGAGGCCGTCCCAGCAGAACGAAGAGGGGAAGCTGCACGTTCCACCTCATCGCAAACAGGTCGATCGTGGGTGTCTCTCAGTGCGTGCATATCATCCGGAAGAGGTCAGGGCGGAAGGTCCACTCAGTGTGGAGTAGGTGGCCCCTCCTCAAGAGGGGGTCCTCTAGGATGTCCCATTGGCCGGGAATGTGTTGCACGAAATGCCGCGGCCTCTGCATCACACGAACATTTGATATAGGAGGATCTAGAGCGAAGCTAAGCGAGTCCCCGCCCCTGCTTCTGGAAGTAGGACACAACCGTCGTGTTGTCGGAGAGAAGCAGAACCTCCGGATGTCTGAGGGGAGTCTCCCATGCGACGAGAGCAAGCCTCACTGCCTTCCAAGTCCAGCCAATTGATATGTCATCCGACTGGTCTAGTGGCCACTGGCTGGCTACAGGGCAGAAGTCCTGGAGGAGGTGAGCGCCCCATCCCGAGAGGCTCGCGTCCGAGCAGAGACACAGGCGGTGTAGGGGGGAGGATAGGGGAACTGCCGTAACAAGCCACACTGGGTCCGTCCATCTCCGTAGAAGCGGGAGGAACATCTGCGACACGGGAACCAAGGCTGCAAGGTCATCCAATAACGGGCGCCAATAAAGCAAGAGATGCATCCGGAGCGGTTGCGAGTAGAGCCTGCCTAGAGGTAAAAGGTCTGCTGCGGCACTGATGAGCCCTAGGAGTTGAAGCCAAACTCTGGCCGGGACTGCATCGGAGCGGGACACTTGCAGGGTTAGACCCGCCAACTTCTGGACACACGCCTCCGGTAAGCTTATCACGTTGAGGTCCATAAGGAGAGCCATGCCGAGATGTGTAAATCGACAGGAGGGTGTGAGGTCCGACTTTCCCAAGTTGACCAGGAAGCCGAGATGGTGCAGAAGGGAGAGTAAAGCATCCCTGTCGCTCAACGGAGCAGCCGCATCCTGGTTCCGGAGGAGTAGATCGTTGAGATAGTTGGAGGTCGGACTCGAAGACGACCACCGGTAGGGCGCGGAACTGGTAAATCACCCCTCAGGAGGCGAAGCGCAGGTACCGCTGAGCTGCAGGGTGTATGAGCACATGTAGGTACGCGTCAGACAAGACGAGGCTGACGGCGAAATCCAGAAGCTGGATAGTACAAGGCTCTGGTGGTTTCCATCTGAAAGTACTGGGAGCCGTGGGCAGCTAGCAAGAACGTCACGCCGCACCAGGTCGCAGTTGGCCGTTGCGGTCATGGTGTGAACCGAAGAATGGTAAGCCACCTGATTCGCCACGATCGCCAAGGAGTGTACCTTGCGCAGCTGGGGAGAGGAATCTAGGTCCTAGGTGTCTTCCTGCCGTCTTATGATGGCCTGTGTAGACAAGTCGAGGAACCCAGCACAGGCCAGGGAGTTGCGGATCAGGGTCGCTGTCTTGTCCAAACCACGAGGCATCCGAAGCTATAGCGCCTTACGTCCACCTGCTTGCGTTTCTGTCCCGACGTCGAGAGGAGGGAGGGGGCAGGCGAAGGATTGTGAGTGTCCGGCATACCAGTGTTGGCGGAACTTGAAGTCAATGTCAGTAAGCCCTTTGTTGTCAGCGAAGAAGCCCAAGCCCGTCCAAGGTCTCTGCAGCTGAATGGAGAACGCATCCAAAAGTCCCGGAAGCCGGGTGGCTGAGGTAGTGACTTCAATCGCATGGCCTGATGCAGAGAGCCCACCCAGGCAGAGGCCTTTCGCTTGAGAGGCAGAGCTTGTGGGCAAAACTAAGAAGGAAGAATTTAGCGAGAGGATGCGCAAAGCGTCTTGTAAGGAGCGTAGAGTCTCCACCCGTGGCGGATCAGAGGTGGACGAAGCCGACAGGCTGCGCGACGAATGAGGTAAGCCACGTGCAGAAGGGTGCCAGTCAGTCTGAACCAGTGCCAACACAAATCCTCAGGATGAAGGCTGAGAGCACCATCCAGTGCCGTAGCAGGTGTGCATCGGTGGGGACGGAGACAAAATTCGGAAGGAGGAGGATTGCCGAACCAGTGAGTATCCGGCGTAAGGACGGGTGAATGGCTTGAAGGACGGCAGCCGTGGTCTTTCGCACATCTCGTCGATCGTCCCCATGCTGCAAGATGGGTAGAATGATCCCGCCACTGATGGTAGGGTTGATCAGAGAGGTCTGGAGGAAGACTTTCACGTAGAGAAGATGCTGCAACGTCGGGAGACCTCCAGTGGTCTCTGTCATGCTCTGCAGAGCGGGTGTGCCCAACCATTGTCTCACGCTCCGCAGAGTGGTAGGGTCCGGTCCGGTCCACCGGCCCCACTCCTCCAACCTTGTACGCTCCGCAAAGCTGGTGGGGCCGGTATATATTCCACACTCCCCAGAGCGGGTGCACCCAACCATTGTCTCACGCTCCGCAGAGCGGTAGGGTCCGGGCTGCCGGCCCCATTCCTCCAATCTTGTACACTCCGCAGAGCTGGTGGGGCCGGCATATATTCCACACTCCACAGAGCGAGTGCGCCCAACCATTGTCTCACGCTCCGCAGAGTGGTAGGGTCCGGTCCGCCGGCCCCACTCCTCTAATCTTATACGCTCCGCAGAGCGGGCGGGGCCGGTACATATTTTATGCTCCGCAGAGTGGGTGAGCCTAGTACCATGTTTATACTCCATCGATCGTGAGTGCTCCACAGAGCTGGGCCGGATACCACGTTTTATCTCCGTATAACGTTTTATCTCTGTATAACGGATAGTCTTCCCAGAGCGGCTGGGGCCAAAACACAATCTACGTTCCGCAGAGCGGGATGACATGATATCACTGTGACTCAGGGAACATAGCGTAGTGGTTAAGACACTGCGCCGACAGTCGTAAAATCCCGGGTTCGAATCCCCCGGTTGGCAGGAATGGGATGTGGACTTTGCCTGGAACCCATCGAGTCAAATGGACGTACAGACTCGGCGGACGGTTGCCTGTCTCGCCTTCGCTTGCACAGCACGAATAATCATCAAGTGCGCATGTTAAAAATCCCATTACCACTTAACGAAAAGAGAAGGCCCGGTAGTGCCGGTGAAATGGAAACAGAAACATGTCACATGCACCAAAGTTAATAGCCGGGAGGAGGTTTGCACATAAAGTAGCGCTTAGTAGCAGCAGGCTTTCAAAGCTCTAGCTTCTATCCCAACGACGGCGTCTTGAGCATCTTTAATTCGATGGATATGTGCGCCTTGGAGACACCGTACCATACCATACCATACTCTCCGCATGACGTTCGTGCTCCGCAGAGTGGGTAAGCCCGTAACATGCAGGCATGGGAATTGCCAAAGCAAAAATCAGCTGAAACTAGGGGGGGGGTCAGAGGCATGCCCTCCCCGGAAAAAAACAAGCAATGAAAATCTGTGCAATCTGAGCATATATATATATATTTTTTTAGTAATGTGAAATTATTTTTCGCGGAAAACCGCAGATCCGAGGACAAGTACCATACCTGAACATGGTACACTCTCATAACCTGCACGCTCCGCAGAGCGGGTAGGCCCGGAACCAGTATACGCTCCTCAGAGCGGGAGGTGCGTGTCCGTCATGCACGTGCCCCTGAGTAGTTGGACCCAGACTGGCTTACCTGCACCTCCAAGCGACAGGTACTTTTGGAGTAGTCGGACATGGCCTGTGGTGACCACCGGTCACAGTCGAACCCAAGGAACATCTGTGACGCTCCCTCAGAGTGGGCAGTGCCTGAGAAGGTAAAGGTAGCAACGGAGGAGCCAGAAGTGACGCTGGGGGCGGGGTGGACCTGCGAGGACGCTCACGCCGGTAGAAGCTCCACATCTGCGATCAGCGTTCCTCCTCCAAAGTAGTGCACGTAATACAAGGCCGTTCAGAGGAACAACCTGAACATGGCAAGCATAAAATGGGAGTGACACTGGGCCATTGAAAGTCACCGCACATGGGGCAGGACTTTACCTGCATACTGCAACAGAAAGCAGAACGTGAAAGACAACCAAACATGGCGCCGATGCCACAGATACACGACCGTTCAATGTCCTTTGGGACCGCCACAGAAAATGCCAGAGCCAGAAGTCGAAGCGCGCTGGCTGCAGGCATTAACAGAGGCCTTACCTCGACATAGCAGCGGAAAAGTAGACCAAAATCCAAGGGAAATTAATGTTAATCCCGAAGGAATGCGAGTAGACTGAAACCAGTAAACAGTTGTACCGGAAGCTAAGAGTAAGACTGATGGGAAGGCACCACTCACGTCATGAGGAGGGGAGGCTACTCAGAGGACAGGGAGAGTTACTTCCCTGGTTGTGTAGCAACACACAACAAACTTTAGGCTGAAATCGATAAGCTAAGGGTATCTTCCTAATAGTAATGTCATCGGTAATGTTTTTGAAGAAAAAATGAAATAAGTGAAAATGGTGCATGGGCTAACTATGCCCCATGACTGGTGGCCAACAAGAGACAAAAATGCTCATGAGCCCCGGCGGATGCAGGGGCTCATGAGAATTTATGTCTCTTGCAGATGGAACAGCTCTCTTGAGGGACTGTGTTCTGTCTGAACCGAACAGCTTTCTGGGATTCTGGAAAAGCTGAATCGGCCTCCAGGACTGAAAACTGTCACCGACATGAATCTATGGCATGCCCCTTACAGACAGTAGGAGATCACTGAACTCATGCCATAAAAAAGATACACAGCAAAAGAAGTTTGGCATTTGAAACATGCCACAAACTATTCATGAGAGTGAAAAATTTAGCTGATGAACTCCTCTTAACCCTTATTCGGAATACACCAGTAGCTAGGTGAAATATGTTTGACTAAAATAGTTCATGGGTAGTGCCAGAATAGCTTGGCGCCTCTAGGCGCCAAGCTATTCTGGCACCACCCTTGAACTAAAGCCATTGGTCTAAATCCTTATCTGTAAGTACTATAATGTAGCTTGCACATGGAAGTGTACAAATTTGAAGCTTTTAGCCTCAGTATATGGGTTAAACCCCTTCGCTGCCAGTCATCACAACATGCACGTCTATAACCACTGCACTCTGACCAACATGCGCGTGAAAAACATGGACATACATGTAAATGGTACAAAAAGTATGTGCAAATAGCACAGGACTAACAAGACATAAATCCTCATGAGCCACCGCAGTCCAGGGGGCTCATGAGGGTTTATGTCTCTTGCAGCTGGGTAGCGTTCGCCTTGCCCTGGCGGTTAAGGGGTTAAATACACAGAGTCCCTTCCACATATTGCCCAGCTTTCGAGCATACAAATCCATAAACATCAGACAGCAAAATCAACATGATTCAATCAGTATTGTGATTAAAGAGTACTCATATATACACAGATTTGTTATTAAGATACCTTTTGTCTGTATGGAGAGGGCGTCTGGACGTCTGACCCCTTGGGAACACTGCAGAAAAAGTTAACGAAAGTGAAATGAAATCAAAACTGCAGAAAAAGCTAACGAAAGTGAAATGGGATCAAAATAAGTTAATGGTCCAAGTCATCATGCCCATTCAACAGGATTTTGTACTTACAACTGTGTTCATACCACCATTGTAAACAATAGTCCTCTATGCCCAAATAGTGTCTCTCTCTCTCTCTCTCTCTCTCTCTCTCTCTCTCTCTGCACACACAAAACAAATTAGCATTCCTTTTTGTGTCAACGCTTCAATGTATGTCACTAAACCACTGTGTCATTTTTTTTCTCTGGGGCAAACCAAAAATATAGAACAAATCTCGAATGTAGGTTATTTCGTAAATGAAACGTCCAACGTGAAAAATTGTGTGGAGGAAAATTTATCTGTGAAAAGTTTTCACTTCACACATCGTGACTGCTGCGACGCACACGGACATTGCGCTGTTGAACAATCGGCCTTTGTGCTCAAGACTGTCGCGTGATGAAACCGGATTCCTGTTGGGTGCAGTTATTGCCGTCATAACCTGTAGGTAGAGACAGCTATTGTGTAGTCATGTGAGTTTACAAGATTGCATCTCTTTCATAACCAGAAAGTTGGGCTTGAAAATTGGTTGTGAAACGGTTTCCTGTTTTCGCTCCAGCGGGTGACATTTCTGAACAATAGGTCTTTATGCTTAAGCTATTGCGTAGTCACTGTCGCGTGATGCATTTAAATTGAAAGACAAAACCCAATAACTCTAATCC
>BTPG01000002.1:200149746-200214951 GCA_036245525.1 Semisulcospira habei | reverse complement strand
TTACCCGACAATCTTCTGGTAATGTCGTAGAGCTGTTTCATGTTGCCGCTGCCTGCTGCCTTTTCTGCCTCTGCTGCCAGGCTGTCTGTGTAGGCCCTCTTGTCTGCCCTGATACTCCTCTTCACCTCGCGGTTGGCTTCCGAGTATTCCCCCTGTGCCCTTACTTTGGCTGCTCTCGTGCGACTGTTGTTGACCGCTGCTTTCTTCTGCTTCCTCGCTTCTATCTTCTTCAAGGTCTGTGCCGACAGCCAGTCCTTGTGGTGGTGTTTCCTGAACCCTACAGTGTCTTTGCAGGTTGAGTTCAGCGCCTCTCTAACTGCCTTCCACTGCTGCTCTGTGGTGACCGCCTCCTCTTCATTTACTAGCTCCTGTAGCGCTTGAAACCGGTTGGACAGCACCAGTTTGAAACTCTTCTCTAACTCCAGTTTCTCTCAGGAGGCCTACATTATAGCGCTGTCTTCTTGTTGTCTCTGTGCGGCTTTTCTTTAGCTTGAGCTTCATTCTTAAGGTAAGCAGATGGTGGTCTGAGGCGACATCTGCTCCCCTCCTCACTCGAACATCTTGAAGGGATCTTCTAAATTTCTTGCTAATGCAGATATGGTCTATTTGGTTCTCTGTTGTATGGTCAGGTGAGACCCAAGTTGCTTTGTGTATTCTTCTGTGTGGGAAGATGCTGCCTCCAATGACAAGTCGGTTTAGAGCACAAAAGTCTACAAACCTCTCCCCGTTCTCACTCATCTCCGAGCCTAGTCCCTGTCTCCCCATCACCTCTTCGTATCCGGTGTTGTCCTCCCCTATTTTGGCATTAAAATCGCCCATGACGATGGTGATGTCTCGCTCCGCACATTTGTCCACGGCACTCTGGAGTCGGTCGTACAACTCTTGTTTCTCTTCCTCGTCACTGTCATTGGTGGGTGCATAACACTGGATGACGTTCAGCTTGAGCTTTTTCTTGGTTCTAAAGGCTGCTGTTATAATTCTTGGCCCAAGAGGTTCCCAGCCCATCAGCGCTCTCTGTGCCACTGGTGACAGCATGAGTGCTACTCCTTCTGTATGGGGGGCATTCTCCTCTTCATGACCTGAATACAGAATCATCTCCCCACTTAACAGCCTTTTCTGGCCAGACTGCGTCCATCTGGCTTCACTGATGCCTAGCAGGGAAAGGTTGTACTTTTGCATTTCCGCTGCTATCTGGGCGGCCTTGCCGCTCTGGTACATGGTCTTGACGTTCCATGTGCCCATGGTTGTATCCCTGGATAGAGAGAGGCGGCTCGGTCCTGTGGCTTCCGAAGACTTCCGGCTTTCACCACAGGACGTCATAAGTCTTCTAGTAGAAGAACCTTCCTCCTCCAGGAAAGGAATTACTGTTAGTCTTTTCGTCGGCGTTTTTGTAGCTATTTCCTTTTTTGCAGGGTGGGGAAGCTACCCCCACGCCCAACCCCCTTACTAGGAGGACCAGGGGTTTTCTGTCGGGGTCACCTTCCCTTAGACCATGTTGGTTCACGGCACCTTATTTCATTCGGTGCACCCCTCTCACGAGGGACCCCCTATCCACCACCCAGGGGACGCGCCTCAACGCCGTATGGTCCCAGCACGAGGAAATTCACTAGCTAGCGTAGAAATTTAGTTCTGTTCCACTACTGTTAGAAGACTAAAGTTATCAAGTAAATTGGGTGGTTGGCATCTGTTTCATGGTGCAACTCTCGTTCTGATTATCCTTCGTAGAAATGTCTTGATATCAGATAATTGCAAAACCCTTTGGCTGATGACTCGAGCAGGAATCATTGTGACAAAAAATGCTACTGACAGCCAAAGGGTTAAATCATAGCATGTAGATGTCTCAAGGAATTGTGTTTATGATGATGGAAGACAGTCCAGCTGTTGATGTTCATGCTTTCTTTCTTTCTTTGTTTCAGTACCTCGCCTGTTGAAAAGGTGTGTTGTGCATTGACCTAGATTTTTAGTTTGTACATGTCTGTTGATCAGTGATTTTGGCTGTTTGCTGTGAGATTAAAAATAACAAACCAGCAATTTACAGCCGTAAAAGGAAATGCAACATTTAACGCTTTGGGTGTAGGTAGCAATTTTGGTCTCACCTCGACTGAAATCACTACAAACAGCCGGGTGCATTTCCCAAATTTTGGAAGTGTTACTTTATGACTGTGTACCAGTTGCAGGAGATGGATTGACCATGATAATTCAAGGGTAGTGCCAGATTAGCTTGGCGCCTGAAGGCGCCAAGCTAATCTGACACTACCCTTGAATTATCATGATCAATCCATCTCCTGCTGTAGGGTGTTGGGGCTAGATAGGTTAATAAGTGCCACTCACTCCTATTCAATCAAAGCTATTTGACCAGCCACCAAAATCTAACCCATTGGCTGTCGGCAGTGCTTTTTGTTGCGATGATTCCGACAGAAAGATGATTCCCACAGGAATCATTGTGACAAAAAAAAATGCTGCCGCCAGCCAAAGGGTTATGATTCTTGTATTGTTGTTGAATCTGTAAGTCAGTTGAAATTCTACACTTTGCACTGCTTGAGCACATGATTGGACGAAAGTACGTGTCAGCCTCAGTATATCACGATACCTGGTAGCCATGAAGTTAGACACGTTATTCATGGGCACCATTATTGTAGTGCTGAATTGACATGGATGTGCACAGAAAAAGCTCTTGGTGAGCACAGGGTCTTCAGGCCAACGGTTGCCTTAGCTGTCCTGCATATGGTTGTGTTAGTGCCAGCTGAGTCTGACAGCCTGAGGACCTTTTGCACAGCAGGCATCTTTGTGTGAGCCAGAGACCTGTGTGTGATATATCGGATACCGTAATATACTGGAGTCCGTAATGCTGAGGCTGTCCTGTAATAGACGATTTCAGAGGAAATCAGAAGGTCAAAATTGCATGTGTTCTGATGAAAACAGTGAATTAAAAAGCCAGGACAAACATGCAATCACATGTTTTGGGGGGCTTTTAATCCATTGTTTTCATCAAAATGTGCAATTGTGACCCACTTCTGATTTCCTGAAATCATCTATTGTGTGCTAGTCTGTGGTTTTGAACCTAAAAGCCAAATCTTAACCCTTTTACCCCCAAGGTCCCATTTCTCAAATTTTGGAGGTGTTGCCTAACGACTTTGTACCAGTTGCAGGAGATGGCTTGACCATGATAATTAAAGGGTAGTGCCAGATTAGCTTGGCGCCTGAAGGCGCCAAGCTAATCTGGCACTACCCTTGAATTATCATGGTTAAGCCATCTCGTGCTGTAGGGATCTGAAGCTAAAAGGGTTAAGGTAGCACAGTTGTTGTTTTTTTTTGTTTTGTTTTTTTCCATCTTATGTATCTTTGGGGGCACAGATCTTAACAAGCTTTTTGGGCTGCATAGGCTTTTTTTGATGTGTTTTGTCTGTTTATCTGAGGGAAATGTTTTCATTGGCATTTACACCATTTTAATAACATTTGCGTGTGTGTGTGTGCAGAATCTGCCAAAGAAATTTGTTCGGGTGACGGGGAAGGCCACAGTACTCAGTGTAGCTGCTTTTCTACGCAAGAAGTTGTTGATAAATGATGACTATGAAGTGAGTTTCTAAACAAAATTGTCGTTTGAATTTGGAAACTGTGCATGTTAGCTTGTGTGAGCGCGCATGTCTGCATGTGTGCAGGGTTCGCAATGACCGGTAATTACCGATATTTTACCGTTTGTGAACAGAGAATACCGGAAGATTTTTAAGCTGCCGATCCCAGGTTTTATTTTGGCTGGACCGGTTAGAATTCTCTCGGTGAAAAAGAAATTTAAAAATGTCTTCCGGAAAGCATTTCTTGGGGACCGGTTTTGATCTGAACTGGAAAAGAAACAGGAGGGGGGGGGGAAGATGGGGGACTAGTTTTGAAAAGTCCTAGCGTGAACCCTGAGTGTGTTCCTGTGTCTGTACTCAACCATACACATGTATAAGGGGAGAAGCATCGCACATGAAGCCCAAAACCCCAAGGGTCTCGCTGCCCTCCTTTCACTGCCACCTCCACATTTACGCAAGTTAACCCTCCTAACCACACGGCCACATTTCTAAACTTTTGGAGGCATCGAGTAATGACTATGTACCAGATGTAGGAGATGGACTGATCATGATAATTCAAGGGTAGTGCCAGATGAGCTTGGCGCCTGAAGGCGCCAACCTCATCTGGCACTACCCTTGAATTATGATCAATCCATCTCCTGCTGCAGGGTCTTGGGCTAAATGGGTTAAAGTCAGTACAGTATGGGCTCCAGTCCACCACAGTATGTGTAAGAGCTATGTGTAAAGATTTTGTAGTGTTTACTTGTGTCCATTTGGAATTTGTAGCTGTGTAAGTGCAGGGAGAAATGTTCATAATTATGCTAGGCCCTATAATGTTTTCATGTCTTGTTTGTACTATTTGTTATAAATGTACCACAACCGAATTTCTCTTTCTGAGATACCCCCACCCGGGTCTGCCCTGGGGGACTTGGGTGGGGTTAGGTACTTTTTAGTTCCCAGGGTCACCCTGGTCAGCCCCACAGGGTGGGTTTCCTTTCTATTCTGGGGCATGTGTTTCTGTCTACCTTTGGTCCATTCACCTGTATTTGTCTATTTAAAACTCTCCCAACTGTCTGCACTGCCTGTAGCTCTTGATATTGGATGTGTGTTGCTAAATGGTCTTAGCTTTATTTAGGCCCCATGTTGTAGGTTTATTTAACGTATTTGACCGGCTGGCGACATACATTCAATTTTCTGTATAGTTTTTTTTTCACAAGCAGTGCAGGCACGTCCTGAGAAAGCCTTGTTGCTGTCGGGACGTTAAGCAATGTACAATCAATCTTTCTGAGATAATAAAGTACTCTTATTCTTCTATTATTTGATACATGCCGCACATTTCTTTGGCTTGCAAAGGCGAAGCCCGGTGAGCCAATGGTACTCAGGCTGACGTTTGCCTTAGCTGGCCCGCACACACGGCTGCGCGCGGGACAACTAAGGCTAATGTCGACCTGATTACCTCTGTGGTTTTCTTCAACACTACAATAGTGAATTCGAAATTATAAGGACGTGTGACCTAGTGGCTCATGGGTACCAAGATATTCTGACCTGTACATGCGGAAAACGTGGAATTACGACTGTTCTGCGTCTTGTGTTTTGACAGGTGGATATCTATTGCTTCTGTGAGTCTGGGTGCATCTCACTGGCCACACACACAACTCTGCATGATGTCAAAGAGCAGTACTGCAAACACCAGGTGAGTGTTGGTAAATGCCAGCCTCAGCATCAGTATATCGCAAAATCGAATATCACATGGGCGCGTGTTTGACTCCCAAGTGGATAAGGTAAGTGAAATGTCCTCCAGCCGACATCAGTCTTAGTTGGGCATGCACAGCTGTGCGCAGACCAGCTTAACTCATTCCGCCAGCGACACGCCACAGCAAGATATGGCTTGACCATGATAGTTTAAGGCCTGTAGGCGCCAAGCTATTCTGCCACCACCCTTGAACTAGCATGGTCGATCTGTCTCCTGAATTGTAATGCAGTCTTCAGAGGATAACTCCAGAATGTGGGTATTTCGTACCTCAGGCACAATGAGTTAAACATCAGTGAGAGGATCATTTGCTTTTTGACAAACCTGTAAGTATAGTAAACTTTGGATATAACAGATCACCAGGAGCCAGTTGCATGAGTAAGCTTAGTCCTGCACCAGCCACTTAGCAAGGTGCTCCGCTAAAGCGGAGCACCTTGCTTAGTGGCTAGCGCAGGACTATGTTCACTTATGCAGCTGACCTCAAGGTACCCAACTTTTCTTCTTCTTGTATCCAAAGTTTGTTACAAGCAAAGTTATTTAACAGCAAGAGGCATAGATCCTCATGGGCACCCCCCTGCCCCCGCAGTTGTGGGGGCTCATGAGGATCTATGCCTCTTGCGGTTATTTATATAGAAAGAGTGCTGTTATATCCAACTTTTGTCACATCTCACCTTGTTATAAGCAAATTAGACTGCACCGAATAATCACGAACTTGGATAGCATAGGCTGACATCATGGCTGCCAGGTACCGCAGTATGCTGTGGCTGACTTACGTTAAAGATAATGTCAATTGTCTTTCACCACTGCCTGTTGCAACCTGATATACTCACTTGCGTAATCTCGGAAACAAAATAAGCATGAAGCGTGTTGGTGATGGGTTACTTCTCATACTTATGTGGTTGATTTATTTCCTTTCCTTTGATTCATATCCCAGCAAGCAAAGTACATTAGGCTGATTTCAGCCACAGCCATGCGCAGGGGGACTGTCACCGACATCGGCCTGATGACCATCTGCGCATTGGGATACAGTTAACCCTTATCATTCGGAATACACCAGTGTGTGAAAGAAATTTCACTAAAATAGTTCAAGGGTATTGCCAGAATAGCTTGGCGCCTCTAGGTGCCAAGCTATTCTGGCCACCACCCTTGAACTAAAGCCATTGGTCTATATCCTTATCTGTAAGTACTATAATGTGTACAAATGTGAAGCTTTTAGCCTCAGTATGATATGGGTTAAAGCCTAAAGTCTGATGTTTGACCATTGGGTAAACACAGCAATGGCAGTGTGATGCTTACATGTTGACAGATAGGATTCAGATGCCACACAGGGTGTGTGTGCACCTTATACTGGGGTATTCGCTGACTCGGGGTTGAAGAACTGTTTTCTTTTACAGGAATTTCTGCAACTTGAATATGACGTCAGTCAGAAGGGACGCGCGAACTGACAACAACATCATGTAGACGACATTATGTGAAACTTTTGTGATATTCTAGTCCAGAGGACAGCCAGGCCAGCTCCCAGGAACAGCCAGGCCTACAGTGGTAACTAACAAAGGATCTCTGACATCGGCCAAAGGCAGAGACTTGGCATTAAACCCCAACAAATAACTAATCAGTATATTTGCAATGAACGATCTACAATTTGTACTTGCATGATCTGGCAAACAGTAGTGCAATACTGCAGCACTAGACTTTTGCAACAGTGACATTTTGTTTTTCTCGGTGACGTGAACATAAACGTGTCGGCTCCATTACAACGTGCGTGCCAATGTCACAACACAGACAGGTCTTAGCTCAAACTGGATACTTCCGTTCATAAACCCAAGTAAATATAGAGTCTTACATCGGTGGTTAGGTGATACTAAAAATAAGACTCAACTGGTTTTAAAACCTTATCCTCAAGCGAAAGCAAGTAGGATAAGGTTTTATAACCATGAGATGTAAGAATCTATTTCTTATTCACCTTTTTCTTTACAGTAATCCGATGTGCTTGGTTTTTGGCACACACCTAGCCACAACAAAGACACCATCATTTCTTGGCAAAGATCCTGACATAATTTATTGTGTAGTGTGGGCGTCATTATTTTGGATGCCAGACAAATGCTCCACATGATGCTGATCTCTGCTGCCAGGTCCTACAGTAACCCTCTTGGAACCTGTCTTGTGTCGCCTAGCTCCCACCGAATGCAATGCCTAGCTCCCTGACGTCGGCACATAATTCGCATCATCGGAACTTAGAACGTACCATCATCATGACGGAATGGCCCTGCAGTTCTTTCCTCACTGTAGAGAGCAAAATGAAATGACTTTGTAAGAGAAAGAAAACCTTGCGTTCCCATCTGACGTTTCTCTTGTGTAATGATCTGTAGCATTCGGCTCTGTGGAATGAACAGTTGTTTTCTTAGAACTTACCATGAACATAAAGTCAAACACACCTTCAATGTTGCCAAGTATCAGATCACACACTGGGTTGTCAGTTACACATGCCTCCACATCGACACTAATGTATTGTGTGATATTTTAGCTTCTGGGAATCGTTTAATCTTCCCACCAAACATTATGCAATCTTTGTACTTGCCCATGTATTATCAGTACCAACAAGTGATCAGCGAACACCAACAGTAGTACAACCTGTGTATTGCAGTATTTTCACCGGACATCAACCCACGAATCTGTTAAATGTAGATATTGTTGAGGATGTACAGGCTGTCAACCATAGCAGACTCTTGGTTGTTGTGAGGGGCTACATCAGAATCTCTGCGTGGACACCGTTGCCATTTGTATCCTAAAGCTCCACATCTCCAGCAAGCACCCTGAAACTGAGAAGATGGTTTCTGGCGAGGACTACTTCTATTTGATGGAGCATTCAAACCGTTGTTCAAACTTGAACCATTGCATGCACCATGATTCCGTTTAGATTTTCTGTGAGTGTGACACCTGCCAGGACCATCACTTACAGGAGTAGTTGCATGTTCTGAATCTGAAGTAAACCTACCTGCTAAAACTGTACCTGGATGAGCATCGCAATAATTATCACCTCTCTCCGCTATCTGTCACATGTGTCTTACTTCCTTTTTCATAAGAAGGTCACTAATTCCACGCAGAAAGAATTCATCAATTGTTCTCTAATAATACGATCGCCAGGAGCTTCAAAAGTGTCACAGAAAGGTTCACCCACCTGTCAAAGTAATGGTTTACATGGCTGAAGTATGTCGTGACAGACTCGGTATTTATCTCAGATTCTCTAAATCTCCTCAGAAAACCTTCCCCGGAACAGTCAAATTGTTTTGGGAGAGCATTTCTAAGATCACTGTATGTCAGATCTGAAAACCTGGCTAGAGCGTTGTAGACAGATAGTGCTTCACCCGTTATTAAGTTTGCTAACGCTAATATACAATCATTTACACTTTTTGGCAATATGTTCAAAACGATATATGAATGCATCCATGTCATTCTCTTTCTCATTAAATCTTGGAAGGTTTGGAATAGTTATCTTACCACTAGGGTTAATGTTAGAAATGACTCCTCGTTTACTCAGACTAGCCTGTAAATGCGCTATTTCAAGATCTGTCTCATGTGACTGCTTTTGAATATCAAGTTCTAGAAGAGTCCTCTCATGATTTCTCCACTTTCATCTTCATAAGTTTATTCTCATTTTCCTCTGTTAGTCCTTGTTCAATAAAAGAAATGAGGGCTTCTCTTGTATAACCAATACTGTGCGCTAAAAGCCAAAAGATTTTATCTTATCTGTAAAGCCATATTGAGATACACAACACTAACTAAATAAAATAAAACACTAACTAAATAAAATAAAAAACCTACAACTTGCTATAGGCAAGAAAACCAGTTGTTAGCGCGTGTTCCACAGATGGTGACTATTTCACCTCACTTACGATCTGGATAAAGCGAATGACCAATAATCACAAAACTGCCATATCAAAGAAAAGCAAACCACATCGTAAACCTAATCACGACAGAAGAATCACGTCAGATAATAAAGAAACTTCTAAATCATGATGCCAAATAACCAAAGTGGCATCACGTCCGGGTTACCAATTGTAACGAACCCTGTTCTCTTGCACTCTGACAAAGAAGGGAGGCAAGGCAGAAGTTTAAATTTTTAAAGTTTTGAGTATTAAAAATATTCTGACTTTCGTTTAGACTCTGAATTTAGTTTAGACTCCCAATATCGAATTGAACCGAGTGTACAATTTCACCGATTTATGACAACCAAGCCCACACAGTTCAGACAGTTCTTCACAACAACCAACGGCCAGCCACCGGTACCGTCCCAGTCACCATGCTCCAGTCCTGCTCTGTTGATGTGAAGATGGATCCCAGCTCACCAGCGGATGGCCTCAGGTACCGTCCAGGTGACCTGGCTCCAATCCCACATTGCTCCACATGACGCTGATCCCTGCTTCCCGGCCAGCCCGGTCCTACAGTAGCCCTCTTGAAACCTGTCTTCTTGCGTCTCCTAGCTCCCACCGAATGCGACACCTGGCTCCCTGATGTCAGCACATAATTCGCGTCATCAGAACTTAGAACGCACCCTCATCACGACAGAATGGCCCTGCGCGCATGTTGGCAGTGAAAGCCTGGTACCTAAATCTTTGGAACTACAGGAACAGCGCAGTCTGTTACACTGACGTAATAGCAAATGCATGATGCCAGAGTCCCAGTCGTCTCCATAATATGCCGTTATTGCATGTGAGCTTAAAGTAGGTAAGTTTTAATATCATATGTATCTGTACCTTTTTGATGACCAGACTTTCAGCAAGACAATTTTGTGCGCATGTGGCCGTTCACGCCCTGGGGCTGTATCACACACATGTGAAATACAGCTTTTCTGCTCAAAGACTCGAAGAAGGAGGTGTATAAGAAATAGCGGTTATTCCTAAATGACAGATAGGTCAGAAAATGCACAAAGTTCCCACAAGCTGTGGATGCAGCCATCCCGCTCAATCTGCAAGAGGCACACATTCTCCTAAGCCCCTGGTGTTGCAGGGGCGTACACGAATTTCTGCCTCTTGTTGGCAATGAATAGAGTCATTTACAGTCCCAGTTTCAGGCACTCAGCTGGGGTGAACTGTATGATTGTTGTTGGCTCATTAGACATGATGATCCTTGCTGTAACTCTTAAACTCCCAGAACTAAATGACTTCCATTCTACAGAATGGAAGTCATTTAGTTCTGGGAGTTTAACTCAATCAGCCCGATGGCCATATTTCCCAAATTTTGGAGACGTCATCTAATGACTATGCACCAGTTGCAGGAGATGGATTGACAATGATAATTCAAGGGCAGTGCCAGATTAGCTTGGCACCGACAGGCGCCAAGCTAATCTGGCACTACCCTTGAATTATCATGGTCGACCCATCTCCTGCTGTAGTGCATCAGGGCTGAATGGGTTAGAGTTAAAGCACCCCAAACATACTCATTATTACACATTTTCTCGGAAAAAAATGACCTTGAATGAACTCAAAGCTCATCGTTTGTGAATTTTCAAATTATTTAGTTGCCACGATGGATCTTGTTATGTACGGCAGAAAAGGACATGTTGAGTTCATTGAAGGTTCTGTTTTCCCTGGTCACATTCAAAGCATATTGGGCATGCTTTAAAGAGACACAACCTACTTTGCTTGGCCTAGTTCTGATTTTCAGTACCATACTATTGAAAATACGATCAGAGTTAATGGCTATCTGGTGTCATATTTTGGTGCTGGTATATTTAGTACGTCTTGTCCATGAATATTTTTACTAGCAGTAGACATATTCTTGTAACGCCCTGCAGCCTGTAGAAGTTCATGAGACTCTGTACCGCACGTATACCGACATGCAAAAGAAATGCAACAATTTTTGGAATCATTGGAAACACTAAAGTGTCTCTGATGATTCCAAAAATGTTGTATTTTTGTGCGCATCAGTATAGATGGGGTGGGCTGATTGAATAATTGCTGTTACTTCAAAATGTTTATATTGCCATCGGATGATGCTGCTGCAAATTGTTTTGTTACTGTTCTTTTGGGTGTTCACTGTTATGAAAATGCTTATGACAAGAATGGAATTTGTATGCTCTTTGCAGATCAGTTTGTTGCGCAATATTAGATACAAGTATTAACCCAATGACACATAGCTGAGGCAAGCTTTGATGGATATAATTACAGGCCAGCCTCAGTACATCACAGTAACCGGCACAGTTAGATCCCCTGCCCCTGCCTATCAGGCACCCAATGTATATGAGGGATGTATATGATCATCTTGTTCTATAACTGCATATTTTTGTGTGGGCTGGCGATTCGGTGCCTGATAGGCGGGGACAGGGGATCTAACTGTTTGTCTGTCCAGCACTGAGTAATTCCCCTTGGTATGTGTACAGTTCTACCAGCGGTAGGCTCACCTATCTGGTTTGTGAGTACAATAACCGGCAGCCATGAAGTAAGATCGCGTTACTCGTGATCGTGTCAGTGAAGTGCTGAATTTACATAGGTATAGGTAAAACAGTATGCAAAAGGTCCTGTGGCTGATGTCGCCCTTAGCTGGCCCGTTCACTGCCGTACATGGGTCAGCTAAAGCTGACTTCAGACCAAAGACCTTTTGCTCACCTGGCATCCCCGTGGGAGCCAGAGACCTGTGCATGTTGTTTTGGATGCTGCAGTGCAGTGGAGCGTAATACTGAGGCTGACTTGTATTATACATAACAAGGGCAAGCACCACGTACTAAAAAGGAGGGTTGCAAACCATCCTTTTTATTGTTGGGTGGTTCCCCTTGATGCATACTTTCGTGTTCATGTTCATGTTGTTTCTGCTGAGGAATCAAATGTGATTGTATGATATTCGTTGATTGCGTTGCATCAAATCGCATGATATAAATTGATTTGCATTCTGTTTTGGTTGTTTTGGGCTTTCAGTTTGTATCCTTTTAGTGGAAGAAAATGTGTTTTAATACATGAACTGTGGAATGAATTGCACGCTGTGATCATAAACCATTGCCCCTTTCCTGGTTTACTTGTGCTCTCACTTTGCTGTCTGTTAACCCTTTTAGCATTTCCCACATTTTGGAAGTGTTACTTCATGACTATGTACCAGTTGCAGGAGGTGGATTGACCATGATAATTCTAGGGTAGTGCCAGATTAGCTTGGCGCCTGAAGGCGCCAAGCTAATCTGTCACTACCCTTGAATTATCATGGTCAATCAATCTCCTGCTGTAGGTTGTTGGGGCTAAAAGGGTTAAGATTGTTGAGGCAATTTTGCTAGTGACTGGTGAAATTATGTGTTTGTGATTATGTGCACTTGCAAATGGAAGGTGGAATGGAGAAGAGGGTGGGGGCGTGGATGGCTGTTTTGAAATGTCTTTTTCGTGCATGTGTGTTTGATTTGTGTTATGAAAGGTAGACTAAGTTTTATCGAACATCGCTTACAAAGTATTTTTGTAATATGTTGTATGTATGCGTTCTGAGTTGTCTCTGACATTCTGCAGATTTGATTTTTTTTATGTTAAATTTCTTTTCTTTTAATGCAATTTTTTTTTTAATTTCATTTTATTATGGAAGGGTGTGTTTTGTGATCTCTGCATGTCTTGGTACATGATCAGAATTCCAGGTCAAATGTAATTTTTCATGTGTTGAAATACACAAAATCAGAAGTAGGTCAACAGTGCATGTGTTTAGATGAAAACAGTGTATTGAAAGCATCAACAAACATTCTACATTGTATCTTGTCTAGGCTTAATAATCCACTGGCACCGTTTTCGTCGAAGCACGTGCAGATCTGACCTACTTCTGATTTCCGGAAATCTTCCTGTTGTGCACAAACCTTGAGGTTGTTCGGAGACACCAATGTGCGGACAAGTTGCATTTCCCACACACTCAGGAATGCTAACCTCATCTGCTACCTTGTGAAGATCCACAGGCAGACCGCGTGTGCGGGTCTGCGAATTTGGACCTTACGGCTTCCAGCCGTAAGGTCCAAAATCACAGACCAGCACAAGGTATTTGTTTTGTATGTGAAGACAGGGTGGTGTTTGCCGATTAAAACAGTTTAGAAAAGCCATGCGTGTGTCACTCTGTGTGTGTGTTTGCATACATGTGAATATGTGTCATCTACTGGCGCCTATTCGTTATTTCTCAGTTTCTTTCTAATCCCTTTAAAGCGATCTGCTCCAGGGTTGGCTTTAATTGCTAATATTTGCCAATGCAACCGGTTCTTGATGTTGTCACCTTCCATCGACTAAGAATTTTAACTGTTTCCTTTCACAATCCACCGGGTGGGCACACGTAACAGAGGTTTTCTACTGCCCCTGGTGCGAGTCTGTGGAGCTCTCCTTTGCACAAAGGAGAAAAAGAGCAGAAAAATCTTTCATTTTAAATAAACTCTCACTATAAATTCCATCTTCACAAGTTAGCCGTTTTGACCAGCGCTATTGTAAGACATTACAAAGAACGCATAAAAGAGACGCCTCAAACTATCAACACCGACTACTGACTGGAGCAGGGCGCTTTAAATTTAACCCTTTAGCTGTCGGTAGCACTTTTTTGTCGCGATGATTCCTGCAGGAATCGTCGCAACAAAAAGCGCTACCGACAGCCAAAGAGTTAGGTTTGGACTCGCAAACTGGGCTCCCGGCTAGCAAATGAAAGGTCCCCGGGTCGTTATTGACTTTTGCCGTGCGGAACCAAATGAGGCTGTCGTCGACCGGAAGACTTGCTTACAGAGTTGACTGCATTCACGAACACCTGCTATGAGAGAAAAAGGTGACGGGGGATATAAAATGAGATATGTGATACGCTGGTGTGTGTCCAGGCAAAGCGACGGGCTTGTTCAGATAGCCGCATGTCCGGTGAAAAGTCCTGGTAAATCAAAGTGGCACAGTTGCAGTGCGGCCGCCGAATTGATCAGTGTTCAGGTCGTAGCTTGGCTTGGCTTCGCGAACGAAGATTCTATAGGGCTTGCCCACGTCGTCTGCAGGCATTTTCGTGGCTGCGGAGGCCAATCCGGGACAGGCAGGTTCGACCGCAGTGGCTGCAGGGGAAGGTCTGGTCAGGGTTCTGAGTTACGACAACTCTGTTTTTTCTTCTGAGCCGCTTGTCCTTAAGGTTAGCTCTGCGAGAGTCCTCAAAGGAGACGGCTGCCTTGTGAATGGTGCAGCGCCAGGTGTCACGGTCCGCAGCAAGCGAAGACCACTGGCGGTGGTCGATTTGGCAGGCACTAAGTGACTTCTTGAGACCGTCTTTGTATCTCTTCTTTGGTGCCCCTCTGTCTCGGTGTCCAGTGGCGAGCTCGCCGAACAGAGTGATCTTGGGTAGGCGATGATCCTCCATCCTGGAGACGTGCCCCGCCCAGCGAAGCTGTGTCCGCAGCAGCAAAGCCTCGATGCTCACAGGTTTCCGCCTGTTCAAGGACCTCGACGTTGGTGACATAGTCACTCCAGTGAATGCTGAGGATGGTACGCAGGCAGCAATGGTACGCAGTTCAGGTCGTACTCCATAGGCAATAGCTGTCCCTGCCCCCATTACCCGCCCGTTTGGGTCGTCCATTATCACTCCGGCGCCTTGGACATTAAACCCCGAACTAGCTAACGGTCAGCAAATGAAAGGTCCCCGGGTCGGTGTAGACTCAGTTTTGCCGTGGGGGACCAAATGAGGCTGACGTCGACCGGAAGACTTGCTTACTGGACTACCTGCATTCACAAACACCCGCTTTGAGAGAAAAAGGTGACGGGATTAAATCTCATTTTATGGTATGGTGGTGTGTGATCGGCCATATGAGCTGTGGGTGCCTAGCCGAGCCGTACTCAGTAGGCCAAAGACCCTCGGGCCGACGTCGGCCGCAGTGGGCCCGCGCACAGCCGTGCGCGGGCCCACTGCGGCCGACATGGGCCCGAGGGTCTTTGGCTTACTGGGTAATGTCCCGAAATCAGTTGCAGACCAGTGGTACTTTGAAGAAAAAAAACACGGTTCCTAGTCCAACATTGTCATACTCACAATAGGTGAGGCTAGCGCTGGCAGAATTGTTTGATGGTCATTCCCCTTGGTGTGTTGTACAACATTGTCATATTTGACTTGTTTGGCCTTCGAAGGGCGCTGTTCGCAAATCGTAAGATCTGACTCCACCCCACCCCCTCCTCTCCCCATCTCCGCTTCTTTTCATTGTACGTATTCATAGTATGGTAAGCCGCATTTTAACCCCTTAATTGCCGGGGCACGCATGCACCAAACGAGCGCGCTAATGTTCAAACATATACGCGCTCATGCAGGTTCTTATGCCTGTCGGCTGTATGTACCTACCGAAGTTTATAATGTACCCAGGACCTCCTCCAACCCCACCCACCACCATCACCATCACCAACCAAGCTGGGTTGATAAACTTGTTCTCAAGATGTGTACTGATGTGCAATACACCTGTTCAGTTATCATCAGTCTGTCTTCTGTTGACCATCAAACAAGACTTTGCTTTGGTAGTGATCAGAAGAGATACATTTATTCTAAATCAGTCTGACGTTTGGCAAATGCCAGTATGTCCAATATGAGAAAAACAAGATTTTAATTGTTGTACATTGAAAATCTCGCTTTTCTGAAGATGTACATACTGCCGGATTTGGTCAAATAACGACAGAGATAGTATTATAAATGTTTGATTGATAAACGTGAGATCGTCAAAGCGGCGCTTGGGTCCACACACAGCCTGTCGCGACTCTCACTGCACATGTTGCCTCCAAAATAGCTGTTGCGACTGACTTTCCATCTGTCGCCTCCATTTTCAAAACGCGTATGGAACGGAAGGCAGGACTGAAAGATCGTTCGCGATCTGTCACACCGAGCCAATCATCTCTTCGAACTTCTGCCCTCTGGCCGGCGGTTCCGTGCTTTGAAAGCCAGAACCTCTCGATTCAGATTCAGTTTATTTCCAGAAGCTGTCTTCAGTACATTAGCACCCATGGAACAATCATGATTTGCGACATATGACTGATTTGTGTTTAATATTGTGTTTATTTATTTCTTAGTGCGGCATACAGGATGATCGCCAACTGAGTGTATGACATGATGAATGCATGTGCAACCCTACAAGGGACAAGTGAGCATGTATTTTATTGTCGCCATGCCACACAAAAAAAATCCTTATAACGTTCTACTAGGTGAATAAATGTTAAATGTCAATGTCTCGGGCTGTCCCTCGTACTTTCCCGGCCACTATCCCTCCACATCGCTCTGTGTTCGTTCATCTCCCAAGTCCCCCCCCCCCCACCCCCCCTCTCTCTCTCTCTCTCTCTTCCCCCCCCCCTCCCCGCCCCTCGTCAAATTTGCCCTTCTCTCCCCCACCCTTCATCCCTTTATGAGACAAGTTTCAGTTCATACAAAATCTATAACACCATTAGTCCCCCTGCATACAAAACACCACCTGTATTGCATTGTCTGCCTGCTGTTCAAACAGCGGAACTGACGGAAGGCCAGTTAGGTGGTAAGGTAAATTTGTCTAACGAGCCCATGGCAAGGCTTATACCGTTTGTTTTTTCTTGTTCAAACTGAGGGTTCGTGACGGGAGTAGGTAAAAAAATAAAATCGTCGGCCGCATTTGCAGGCCGACGTCAGTCAGTACAAGGACCTTTTGGGTGCTAGGTATGTCAGTGCTTTGCTACCTGTACAGTGTGGGATTAAATGACCCCACGGCCCAATTTTGGAGTGTCACCCGACCACTCTGTATGGACCGACCATGATAATTCAAGGGTAGTGCCAGATGAGCTTGGCGCCTGACGGCGCCAAGCTCATCTGGCACTACCCTTGAATTATCATGGTCGATCCATCTCCTGCTGTCTGTTTTAGTACGTCGGGGCTAAATTGGTTAACCACGGTTTCAGTTCATTCTTTCCTTGTGTAGTCAGTTTGAGCCTCATTTTTTGGGAATAACTTTTGAACGCAGATTATCTCAAGACAACTAAAAAAAAAAAAGAAAAAAAAAAGAAGAAGATGATCACCAACCTTGGACCTATTTAAGTTTAAAGTACCATTACGCGTAAATTTGAACACACATTTCAGCACCATTTGTGTTTGTTGTGCCTTGTCGACCTAATGAACTTTAACAGCAGTTGGGACACGCAGCAAAAGCACACGCGTAATCGCACTTATTTATTCTGCCCAGCCGTTAGCGTGTCAATCCATTTTTAGCTGTATCTCGTACTGAAAGCGTTGTATTTATAGAAAGGAGTAGAGTCATTGTCAAATTACTTGATATCAAAACGATGTGTGCTGAACTGGATTGTCCTGTGTCTAAGTAAACGATATCGTGACCTGTGTGTAGCGTTTCGTAACCATCTCATGATCTGTTATAGCAGTGTATCTTTGAACAGTTACAGCGGTATTGGGCCTTTAATCTTCCTTTAGCCCTGTCAGCAATGGTTTAGCCGCTGCCCTCAAAAAGTTTTGAAAATGGCCCACTCCGACACACTGAGGGACATACACATTCCTGTCAAATTCAAGCGCTCAATGCTGGACTGATGTTCAATAGCCTCTGGTCTTGCAAGGCGCCTGGTCCGTCCACAGCTTGTCATACTTTTTCAGCATCAGCGATTTTTCTTTTTAGGTCAGTAAAATGACGCTGAGGCCTGAGCAGGGTGTATATTTTCAACTCTTTATGTTGGTCATCTCTATGATCTCTCTAGGGTAGTGTCTGAAGGGTTTAAAGCCCGGTCAACTGGCGAATTTTAAGACAAATTAGGTCCAAAATTTGGTGATCACTCCCCAATGCGCAAAAGGCCATCGGGCCGATGTCGGCCGCTGTTGGCCCGCGCACGGCTGTGCGCGGGCCAACGGCGGCCGACGTCGGTCCGATGGCCTTTGCGCACTGGATCCTTGTCAGTGATGTCCTAAAGTATGTCTTGTTCAAGAGTTAATTGGTAAAAACACAAGGTAAAATTTGCTCAGTCTTATGCATACATATTTTCCTCTTTAAACCCTCTTAAGTCTAATGCAAGCGAAATTATACAGCTTCGCAGAAGCCCCGCTGTTGTAACGATATCTGCGACACTGTGACGATTGTTACATAATTATCATGTATCGCTGGGACTGGAGCCAAGAACCTCAACGTGCTTTGTCTTAACAAATTTTGCCGGGGTCGCCGGGCTTGGAGGCTCCACAAGCTTTGTGACAGTTGTTATGAAGATCGTCGAGTCTTCACAAGTTTTGTAACAATTATCACAAATCACTTGCAGTCTCCGAGGTGTGTCCACGAGTGGCGAGCGTTGTAACAATTGTCACCAAGCTCATCACAACAGAGCCTCCACTACCCCCAGCCCCCTCCAAAGCGTAGCAAGGCCGGTAAACCAGGATGGTTTCATAGTACACTGACGAGCAAAGCCGCCTTATCTCATTCTACCCCAAGACCGAAATCGCAAAATTTTGCCGTTGTCCTCTGAAGACTGCATTGCAGTGCAGGACACAGATCGACCATGATAGTTCAAGGGTGATGCCAGAATAGCTTGGCGCCTATAGGCGCCAAGCTATTCTGGCATCACCCTTGAACTATCATGGTCGATCCTTATCTTGCTGTGGTGTGTCTGGGGTAGAATGAGTTATATTAGAATCATCAGAAAACTCGTGTTTCCGATGATTTCCCCCAAAATATCGCATTGTTTTTGCTCGACAGTATATTTATTTCATCTTTGTGGCATTTTCACTCACGGAGAAAAAACAAATCTGGTCAGGATTTTATTTTCACTCACTGATTTTCCTGTGAAGTTCATTATTTTCTTACTACAAGCTTGCTCATGTCGTCACAAATGGACTCTTCCAATGGATTAACCCAAATGAAGGCCATCGGGCCAACGTCGACCGCCGTTGGCCCGCGCACTACCTTGCGCGTGCCAACGGCGGCCGACGTTGGCCCGATGGCCTTCATTTGGGTTAATCCATTGGAAGAGTCCATTTGTCGGCAAGACTACGGGATATAGATAGATAGATAGATAGATAGATAGATAGATAGATAGATAGATAGATAGATAGATAGATAGATAGATACTGAGATAGATAGATAGATAGATAGATAGATAGATAGATAGATAGATAGATAGATAGATAGATAGATAGATAGATAGATAAGATAGATAGATAGATAGATAGATAGATAGATAGATAGATAGATAGATAGATAGATAGATAGATAGATAGATAGATAGATAGATAGATAGATACTGAGATAGATAGATAGATAGATAGATAGATAGATAGATAGATAGATAGATAGATAGATAGATAGATAGATAGATAGATAGATAGATAGATAGGTAGGTAGGTAGGTAGGTAGGTAGATAGATAGAAAACTCTAAACACAAAGACAGTATTAAATATTATTCAATACTAAAACTGAATTCTAAATTCAATAAAGATCACACAAACTTAACTAATACAATTACTGAAACATTATAAAAACTGTAATATCTTATAATATTGCCATATGAAGTCAGTACTATAATATTAAAAATATATATATAACCTGTCCACCATATCCCGCCCGCTATGGCCGTCCATTCAGTATCACTCCGGCGCCGTGAATGTTAAACCCCGAACTAACTATACAAACAACTCGGGGAGTAGACCACCAGCAAAGCATCTCATTTGAATAGAAATGTACTCGTGGCGTACACCCCGAGTGTGTCTATCTGTAGAGTACATTCGCCAACGGCACGGGAAGCTTAACTCATTCAGCCCGACGCACGTCAGGATTTCTCAAATTTTGGAGGTGTCATCTAACGACTATGCACCTGTTGCAGGAGATGGATCAACCATGATAATTCAAGGGTGGTGCCAGATTAGCTTGGCGCCTGTCGGCGCCAAGCTAATCTGGCACTACCCTTGAATTATCATGGTCGACCCATCTCCTGCTGTAGTGCGTCAGGGCTGAATGGGTTTACGTACCACGCCTAAATCTGATGACACATTTCAGCACCATTTGTGTTCATTATGCCTTGTTGAGACACCTAATGAACTTTAACGGCAGTTGGGACATGCATCAAACACACAGGCGTCAATCGCACTTATTTATTCGTGCACCCGTTAGCGTGTCGATATATTTTTAGCTGTTCCTCGTACTGATACCGTTGTATTTTTAGAACGGAGTGGAGTCATTGTCGGGTTGCTTGGTATAAAGACGACGTGTGCTGAACTGGGATTCTCCTGTGTCTAAATGAACCACAACTAGACATGTGTGTAGTGTTTCGTAACCACATCTGTTGCAAACGTGTATATTTGAACAGTTACAGCGGTAGTGGGCCTTTAAGTTTTGCCCGTAGGTATATTGTGTGACTAATGAGTAGTCATTATGTTCAGCTCTGTTTTGTGAGCTGGGGGCTCGATCCACTCATGCTCAGCATGAACGTACAGTGTCTCTAACGCAGCCTTATAGGTCAGCCTCAGCGTTACGCCGCGCTCCGGCCCTATATAAATCGCGATATCTGATATAAAGCGCGGCGAAAATAAAAAATAAAATAATAATAATTAAACAAAAAAAGACTGTGACTACCAAAAGGAGGAAAAGGAACCTACAACACCGGCCAGGAAGACGGGAATCCGGACCCCCCCGGGAACTCAGGCTCTTCCCCCAACGAACCGGCCTTGTGTGGTGCGGACAGCCATGATGAGAGGGCCGAACGAAAAAGCGATGCGCGAACATCAGCGACAAACAGGCAAAATATAGACCCCATCCCCCCACCATCCCCGCCCCACCCCCCCCCCCCCACCCCCCTGGACGAAATCAGCGAGAGCTGGAAGTCCCTATCCATTTAAAATAGCATAGCATATAAAGCGCGCACCGGTCTCTCAGTGTCAGCGTCTCTCCCGCAGGGGATGCCCGGTGAGCAAAAGGTCCTCGGGCCGACGTCAGCCTTAGCTGACCCGCGCACGGCCGTCGGGCCAGCTAAGGCTGACGTCGGCCTGATGACCTTTTGCTTACCAGGTGGGGTTTCCTCACAAGTCTATGTCGGTGAACTTATCACGGACTAGAATATCGCGATCGCGAGTATAACGAGGTCTGACTTGATGGCTGCCGCCGGTACGTACACTGAGGACAACCTGTCGTTTGGCCTGTTAGACTGGCTGGCGACATACCTTTATTGTTTGTTTTTGTTGTTGTTGTTGTTGTTGTTGTTTTTGGGTTTTTTTTCCCCAAGTACAACGCAGGCACATCCTTTAATCCCTTCACTGTCGATAAAAATGAACACGATCCACTACACAGCTCCTCATGAGCTCTCTGCAACTGCCGGGGGGGGGGGGGGGGTGTTCATGAGGATCTAGCCCTCTTGTTGTTTGGAGTTGAATTAACAAAGATTTCAGAGCACAATCAGCGTCCACTGACAGTGCAAGGAGTAAGTCATTCGCGGCCAGCCGCATCCGATGCGCTTGCATAAGCCGCGCATCCGGCGGATGCGGCTTCCCGCGAATGAGTTAAGCCCCTTGTGCATGCAGCCACCGGCACGGTCCGGCTGTGGTCGTGGTGTCTTCAAGTTGTTGCTGTCATGCCGTTAACTCATGGGAGACGGGCCACATACGGACACGTGGTACGTATCGAAAGAAAATGAATACGCTGCTCTTCTTGTCTTGCTTTGGCGAGAAACTGATTTGGATGCGCGTAGCACGATCACCCTCCCCCGCCACTGCCGGACGTGACCCCCGCCCCGGCCGTCTCAGCCCCCTCCACCCACCCTCCTTTTGGCCAGATGACCGCCTGAATAACTTATTTGGATGCGGACTTTGTATGAGTTGTTACACATCGCGCACGATCACTAGGCCCGTGGACCTTTTGCTTATTGGGTCGTCCGTTACGCACGCACTGCCGTACGCTTCTGTTACGTGTGCTTACATAACTCTTAACTCATTCCGGAGACGTGCCGCCTCCGGATAGGAGGCGGCACGTCTCGAATGAGTTAAACTCCCAGAGCTAAATGACTTACATCCATTCGATAGAATGGAAGTCATTTAGTTCTGAGAGTTTAAAAGAAGGGGCGACCAGAGAAAAAAACTCAGATAGAGCCAGGCCAATGAGAGAAAGTGTAAAGAGACTGAAAGAAGACGAGATAGCGTAACCATAACACACCGTACCGTAACGGAACGGAACATAACAACAATAAAAATGTTTAAGCTAGCTCCTCTAGTCCAACTTTTCCCCTCATTCCATTGAATCAAAATCTTGAACTGACTCGGATTTCGATGCCTGTCCGCCTTCGTGCCTTACTTACTTACGCCTGTCACCCCTACCCGGGTATAGGCCGTCGACGAGAGACCTCCAGCGACTCCTGTCCTGTGCGGCTTCTCCTTCGATTTTACTCCAGGTGGTTCCCAGTCTCTTGATGTCTGCTTGGAGGTCTCGACGCCAGGAGTTTCTCGGCCTACCTCTTTTCCTCTTTCCCTGGGGGTTCCATGACAATGCCTGCCTAGTGATACTGGAAGCTGGCTTTCTCAGACTGTGACCAATCCATCCCCATCTTCTTCGCCCAATTTCATTCTCTGCTGTTATCTGCTCTGTTCTCTCCCAGAGTCTGACGTTGCTGATCTTCTCTGGCCAGTGGATTTTCAAAATTCTTCTAAGGCAACTGTTTATGAAGATCTGTACTCTGTTGACTGTGGTTTTTTGTCAATCTCCAAGTCTCTGCTCCATATAGGAGAACTGCTTTTACGTTGGAGTTGAAAATCCGGGCGTGACAGCTCTCTGGAACTCTACACTTTTTTCAACTGGCCGCCTTCGTGTGCAGAGCATTTAACCCTTTTCATCCTGATACATCCATTCTTTGAAATAAATTTGACCAATAGTTCAAGGGCGGTGGTGCCAGAATAGCTTGGCGCCTCAGGCGCCAGGCTATTCTGGCACCACCCTTGAACTTAAACAGATGATCTATCTCCTAGTTTGTAATGTAGCCTTCTTAGGACAATAAACAAATTTTACATCAGCCTCAGGATGTAATGGATTAATCATGAATTGCGCCCGTTGTAAACGAATCTCCGCTGTTCGAAAAGAGAAACCCGTTAGGGCCGGCGGGTTGGAAAACAGGTACATTTGTATACAACATGCATATAGTATCCGGACAAAACGTATTCAAAATAATTATGTTGAAGCCGGTCAGCAGACGTAATGCGGAACAGAACAAAATAGAACAGAACAGAATACATGGGTGGCAGTCTTTAGTCCTGGAGTCTTTTTCAAAATCCCGAAAGCTGAATATCAGATCTGGAGTTCAAGCAGCCTTTCAGCCAGCCCGTTCCACCTGAAAGGAACATACATTCTCACGAGCCCTTGCATCCCCAGGGGCTCATAAGAATGTATGTCTCTTGCTGGCCTTGGATTATGGGACATGTTAGTCTGTGGACCGCTTTCAGTCATTCCAGTTTTTGTTGTTGTTTTTGGTTTTTTCACTGTGACCCATGAGAATAGAATAGAATAGAAAAATAGAACAATTCTCGGCGCCAAGCTAATCTGGCACTACCCTTGAATTATCATGGTCGACCCATCTCCTGCTGTAGTGCTTCAGGGCTGAATGGGTTAATATAATAGTTACAAATATGATAGTTTACTCAAAAAAGCGAGAGGGATCGATCCTCTTAAAAGCCCCCCGCAATTGAGGCTTTATGTCTATGGCAGCGAGGTTTTGCTCCCTGTGTCGCAGTTTTGCGGGGGCTCGTGACGATCCACGTCATTTCGCGTGTATCTATTGCCCGCTATGTTCCGGCAAAACGGTCAGCCCGCTCGCCATGCTGTCGACACTTTCTGAGTGACATTCCTTTCTTCCATAATCCGTAACCCATGGTCACCCCCGCTCACTTTTGTTTCGCGTGTGTGCTGTTTGTACAGTGAAGTTGGACAGTTTTTATGTGTGGCAGACGAGTCTGGTCTAACCAGCCAAGCAAATGCTCAAAACAAAAAATGCGTTAATGAAAGAACGTAATCCATCTGCCGTTTTCTTTGGTTGATCGATCAGCCAGCCAGCCAGTCAAAAAGCCAACAAACCAACCGATCTGTTCGTCCGTCGATTAGCCCCTCTGTACGTACATTTTTTTGTTCTAAAACCTGTGCTCATTCAACAACCAAACAGAATCTGAAATAGCTCAGGCGGTTAAGCGTCGGAGCAGGAGAGCAAAGGGAATCGCCGGGTCGTGGGTTCGAATCCCCGTCCCGCCCCGGTAGCTGGACTCTCTATCCAGGGAGAAAAGACGGGCTTGTTCAATAACATGTCCGTTGAAAGGTCCTGGTAAATCAAAGTGGCACAGTTGCAGTGCGCCTGAGTTGATCAGTGTTCAGGTCGTACTCCATAGGCAATAAATTTCCCTGCCCCCCATAACCCGCCCGTCAAGGCCGTCCATTATCACTTCGGTGCCGTGGACGTTAAACCCGAACTAATCAAACAACAACCAAATGCCAAAAACGTCCAAGAAGCTTGGATGCAAATTGGTCTCCGCAGCAAGAGGCATAGTAGATCCTCATGAGCCCCCGTACTCTTGCAGTTGGATCGTGTTCACTTTTTTTTCCAACCAACACGTCTGCCCGTCTGTTTGTCCGTCGGTCAGTAAGTAAGTCAGTCAATTTTTCAGCAGTTATTAGACTTGAAAAGGTCCGCCGCTGGCAAGCTATGCCTTTTTCTGGACAAGAATTCCCGATGTGGGCAGTTTGTCTGCAAGGCTGGTCACGTTTTCGTTGTGACATTTTAACACATTCGGAACGTGTTGTATCCGGTTACGCGACACCATGCCGCGCGTATCCGGATGCGACGCTCCTCGAATGAGTCATTTAACCCTTTGACTGTATGCAGTTTGTTTGTTTTTTGGTAGCGATGATTCCTGTGCCCATTTTGGCTGTCGGTAGTGCATTTTGTCGCGATGATTCTTACATGAAATATCGCGACAAAAAGCGGCACTATCGACGACAAAAAGGATTTTTTAAAAAAAATCCAGCCTCAACAATGTGAGTCAGACAGACTATGATTGCTCAAGGGTTTTGTCTGCGCATGCTCCAAGCTATTCAGGCACTACCCTTGAGCGATCATGGCCGCTCACTCACACGATCACGCTGAAGGGGAAAAGTCAACCCGTTGAATGCAAGTGGACGAGACTATATAAGTGGACAAGACTATATAAGCCTATGTCCCTAAAGCCGAACCAGAAAGAAAGCCCACAGACCCAGCCAAGCGAGGAACACAGGTATTCAAAATAGAACCTGCAAGAGGCATAGATCCTCATGAGCCCCCGCGTTAGCGGGGGCTCATGAGGATCTATGCCTCTTGGTGTTGGGTGCTGCTTTTGGCAGTGAAGGGATCAAAACCAAGTTTGCGGCGGCATTTTACACCTAGGGCCTGAGCACACAACACAGGCGTGCGGTTTCGGAAAAAAAGTCTATATCGAGGAGACATGGCAAGTCCTTCGCGTGTTCAACAGAGAGGGGCGTTTTGTTGTTGAAAAAACAGCGAGTTCACCTTCTTGTGTGTTTTACTGTGGATGTGGAAGGTAAGTACTCTTGAATTAACTCCTGTGTGTTGATATTGTTTTGGTGAGCCAGGGTTACTTCTGTTTAATTTAGTCGACCGTAAGCCTATCGTCTATATACTGATAGATCTATAGACCTAATAGATCAGCGATACGCGGCATAGTTTAACACAATGAGACCTTTGCCACGGCGGTCCAAATCCTGTTTTTTTTTTTTTTAATTAGTTGCCCTCTGAAAACTACGCTACAATGCAGGATCGACCGTCAGTGATAGTTTAAGGGTGTTGCCAAAGTAGCTTGGCGCCTAATGGCGCCAAGCTAATCTGGCAGCACCGTAGAACTAACATTTTCTTACTGAATGTGTCAAGCTTGAATAACATAAAATCTATATATGTAAGAGGGAGGGGCGGGGGTGGGCCGGGGGGGGGGTGGGGGGGTGGGGGGCTTGACAAATCCGTGTGTAATCTTACAAAAGGGGAGTAATAAAAAAAAAAAAAACAACAACAACGGTCCAAATAAAATTCGTTGTCTTTTACTTGTGGATGCATCAGGCACACCTCAGCAGTACTTAACTGCGTGTGTGTATATATTTACGATTGAATTTTCTATTTATTTCTGTTTATATTTGTATTGTCCCCCCCCCCTCCCCCCATCACCAACCCTCCTCCGATGTCTACAGTAACAATGAGATGGGAGGGGGTGGGGAAGCAGGGGGAATGTGGATATAAACTTTTTGTACTTTAATGGGGGGGGGGGGGGGGGGGACTTTTCAACTGAACTAAAACGTGACTATAGCATCTGTGTGTTGTTTGTTTTGGATGGGCAATGTAACTGGTCTTCTACTGAACAACACGAGGGTTTTATTTCATTTACATCACACTAAAATGCTCGTTTGTTGCGCAAACACTTGCATGTTATGATATGTGCCTGCGTGCTTTTGGGGAAAATTGCAAGACAAGCGGGCAATGTGATGTAACTCATTGTGCCCGAGGTACGAAATACCCACATTTTGGAGTTATCCTCTGAGGACTACATTACAATTCAGGAGACAGATCGACCATGATAGTTCAAGGATGGTGGCAGCATAGCTTGGCGCCTATAGGCGCCAAGCTATTCTGCCACCACCCTTGAACTGTCACGGTCGAGCCATATCTTGCTGTGGAGTGTCGCGAGCAGAATGAGTTAACACAATCATTAGCACTAAAATGGTCATTCTCAAACTTGGAGTTGCCATAGAAAGGCTAAAGAACAGTTGAAGAGGCGGATCGGGCATGATCGTTCAAGGGTGGTGACTAAGTTGTGGTGTGTCAGGGATTAATGTGTAAAACAGCCTCCCGTCTACCCGCTAGACGGTAACTATAGAGATAACCCTTCCTACTACAGCAAGATAACCTCAGCTCAGTTGCGTGCTAAAGTACGGTCGATAATTAATTTGGTGTAGTTAGCCAGTTCTCACACAGATCGTTAGATCTATAGCTGCGACAGATGTGTGTGTGTGTGTGTGTGTGTGTGTGTGTGTGTGTGTGTGTGTGCGTGCGTGCGTGCGTGCGTGCGTGCGTGCGTGCGTGCGTGTGTGTATGTGTGTGTGTGTGTGTGTATGTGTGTGTCAATGTGTGAATGTGAATGTATTGTGTGTGAATGTGTTGTGTGTGCCCGCGTGTGTGCGTGTGTGAGTGGCGTAACAAACCAAAAAAACCGGGAAGGGCCGGGGGGGGGGGGAGGGGGAGCTGATCCCCCCGGCCCCCCCCCCCACCCCACCCGGTCCTCAATGAAAATGTAGAGGAGGCTCTCCTTCCCCCAATAATAACTTTGTACATTTATGTGGAGAAAAAAAATGTTTCAGAAAAAAAAAAATCATTTCACCTTAGGTCATTGTTTTCGAGGCTGGGCGACTATGCCTCCCCCCCACCCCACCCCCCCCCCCCTTCTTTTTGGTGGATATTTTGGAGGCTGGGAACTCACATGATAGGCACAGTATCCCCTCCCTCTCCTCCCCCGACCCCTCTCCCCAAATTGAAAATTATCTTCATACGCCACCCTATAAACACTTACTGACGATGCATTTGAGCCCATTCTCTCGTCGCGAACGAGTTAACCGTTAACTCATTCGAGACGTGCTTAAGCCGCGTATCCGGAGGCGGCACGTCTCGAATGAGTTAATAAAGCAGAACGGTAAGTATAGTCGGGCCTACATTTCTTATCTCGGCCGGTCCAATTTGTTACGTGATTGCGTATGTAACTTAGTTTTTTGCAAGTGCTCTGCAAACCACTGAAACTGACGTGTTAAAACTTAAAGCCTTCGTAGCAGAGGAAAGGAAAACCCAATTATATTACAAGAGACACAGATCTTCATGAGTCCCCGCAGTCGCGGGGAGCTCATGAGGAGCTATGCTCTTGCTGACGCCACTTTGTGTCCATGATCCTTGGACGCCTGGGGCTCCTAGGCGTTCAATAAACAAATATTTCAGAAACACAATCTGCGTCAGTCCTCAGGCTGGGATCAAAGGTTTAATGTCATAAGCTTATCGCAGTATTGCACTGTTGGTCAATTTGCAGTCAAATTTTAACGCTTCGGACAAAGTAATACAATATAACGGTTCCTTGGACATGAGCAGGGGCGGATCTGGGGGGTAGGGGGGGATCAGAAGAGTTCCGCCCCCCCCCCAAAAAAAAAAAATAATAATAAAAATAAAAAATAAAAAAATAAAATAAATTTAAAAAAAAATAAATAAAATAAATAAAATAAATAAATAAAATAAAAAAAAAATATTTAAATCATTGAGCCCGACTCACGTATTTCCCAAACTTTTGGAGGCGTCATCTAACAACTATGCATCAATTGCAGGGGATGGATCGACCATGATAATTCAAGGGTTGTGCCCGACTAGCTTGGCGCCTGATGTCACCTAGCTAATCTGGCACTACCCTTGAATTACCATGGTCCAACCATCTCCTGCAACTGGTACACAGTCGTAAGGTGACACCTCCTTAGGCCGCATTTTCCAAATTGGGAAATGCGGCCTTGGGGTTAAATGGGTTAAACTCAAAGTAGTCCTTCACCAACCCCTTCACTTAACCCCTTCCCTGCAGGTGGACGTAGAGTGTGTTTCTTAAATCATTGTTTATTCAACGCCAAAAAGCCGAAACGGTCCAAGAAGCGTGCCACATAGTGACGTCAGCAAGAGGCATAGGATCCTCATGAGCACCCGCAACTGCGGGGGCTCATGAGGATCTACGTCTCTTGCAGATGAATTTTGTTTACTATTCGTCAGCAGAAAAGTGCTTAAACGACGCCTCAAAATTAGTATTTAAAAAACAACAACAAAAATCCAAAACAACCCACAATCCTTTGAGTCGGGGTTTAAAGTAAGCTTTAACCTCAGACATGAACGCTAAATCGATCTCTTTGTAGGTTATCAGGATTAGTGATAGGTAACTGACTTGCAGGTGGGGGTGGGGTGGGGTGGGGGCGGCGGTCTGCTATGTACACACACACACACACACACACACACACACACACACACACACACACACACACACACACACACACACACACACACACACACACACACACACACACACACACACACACACACACACACACACACACACACACACACAGGTTTTGAAAGAGACATACGTTTTTAACATCTATCGATTTACAAGTGTGGGTTTGTTTTGTTCAACTATCCGCATGATTATGTCCAGTAGATCAGAAGCGTGAAGAAAATCTTTTCTTTACCATATCCTGTATATAGCGTTAACCACCTCACTGCCAGAAAAATAGAGGACAAGACCCAATGGAAAGAGGCATAGATCCTCATGAGCCTCCGAAAAAGCGGGGGAGGTGAGGGTGGGGGTGGGGTGGGGGGGGGGGGGGCTGGGGCTCGTGAAAATTTATGCAACTTTCGAGTCACATTCACATCCGTTCGTGGTTAAATCAGAAATACGACAGTTAACCCATTCAGCCCCGAGGCACAACTTCAGGAGATGGCTCGACCATGATAATTCAAGGGTAGCGCCAGATTAGCTTGGCGCCATCAGGCGCCAAGCTAATCTGGCGCTACCCTTGAATTATCTTGGTCGAGCCATCTCCTGCCATCTGGCACACAGTCACTGGGTGAAACCTCCAAAATCTGGGAAATGCGACCTTGGGGGTTACAAGGGTTAAATACGAATGTGAGTCTGCGATGGTTTCGCAGGCATAAAGTTAACCCATGTAACTCCACGGCCGCATTTCCCAAATTCTGGGGGTGTCACCGATGGCACTACCCTTAAATTATCATGGTCAATCCATCTCCCGCTGTACGGCTACATGGGCTAACAGAGCCTAATGGACAAACACGTTTACTGCATGGTAATCAGTAATTATGGTTAAGCCACTCTAAAAAGCGTTCAACTACATGGACAAACACGTTTACTGCATGGTAATCAGGAATTATGGTTAAGCCGTTCTACAAAGCGTTCAACTACATGGGCTAATAGAGCCTACTGGACAAACACGTTTACTGCATGGTAATCAAGAATTATGGTTAAGCCGTTCTACAAAGCGTTCAACTACATGGACTAACACCCTTGAATTATCATGGTCAGTCCATCTCCCGCTGTACGGCTACATGGGCTAACAGAGCCTACTGGACAAACACGTTTACTGCATGGTAATCAGTACTGATTATGGTTAAGCCACTCTAAAAAGCGTTCAACTACATGGGATAACAGAGCCTACTGGACAAACACGTTTACTGCATGGTAATCAAGAATTATGGTTAAGCGGTTCTACTAAGCGTTCAACTACATGGGCTAATAGAACCTACTGGACAAACACGTTTACTGCATGGTAATCAGGAATTATGGTTAAGCCGTTCTTCAAAGCGTTCGGCGATTAACGGTCATGGTTGAATGGCGCTGAGAGGGTCAGCATCGCCTTGTTTTGGTGTAAATCTGCGATGCAATATTTATCTACCCTGCGTGAAGCAATCAAGCGTGTATCTCCCCCACCAAGCGTGTGCCTACGAATGTGCCGAGCAAACACTCATGGTAAATTTACCCAATGATCAGGATCAATATGTGTGATGATTACTCAGGGTTGTTTTCAACTTTCAGGTCGTTATGAGAGCAATTTTGTAATGGACGGATGGATGGCTGGACGGACTGACCGTTGTTTTGTTTGTTTGTTTTACTTTGCAAGAGTCAGAGGCTTCATCTCAAATTCAGGAGCTTTTAAATTTTTATTTTTAATTCTGCATCAGCTAATTGATTTGATCAACAAATGATCCAATGACACTGATTAATAATAATAATAATAATACCGGTTATTATATAGGCGGTTTTTCCCAATTCGGCGAATGGGCTCAAAGCGCCGCGAACTGAACCCAACACGCACGCTCACGTGACACACACGCATTCACTCTGAAGACAAACACAGTACAAGATAGACACAGGACATTCACGTGGTGCGAAGGGTCAGCTCAGCTACTGAGGTTTCGGAAATTTTGATCGCTTGTATTTGAAATTTATAAAGTGGCCTGAAACCGGTACCAAAGTGGAGGGGGTAGAAGAACCGAAGTACCCGGAGAAAGAACCCCTGACGGTCCGCCCGAATTAACGGTGACACTTACTAGAGGAGAAAAATCCGACGCCGAAACCCGGTATCGAACCTAGCACCTTTAGCATTAGTGGCAGGCGCCTTAACCACTGCGCCACGGACCGCCTCACATTCATTCATTTCTGAACGTATATCGGGCCCGGGGTTGATTCCCAAGTGCTGGTTTGCAATTTTTGACCCCAGATTAAAGTGACCTACTCCAGGAAGCAAAGGCGGTTAATAGTTGGCAACATCTCCTTCGTAATGTTCTTGGTGTGTCTTGCAGTAATGCTGGACAGAAGGGCTAACTTCAGTTACGAAGTTTGAATGACTTTTCTCCTCTTCTTCCTCTTTGTATGCAGGACACTCCCTTCCGTTATGCGTTAACCATTATCATTTGGAATACACCAGTGTGTGAAATAAGTTTAAATAAAATAGTTCAAGGGTAGTGCCAGAATAGCTTGGCGCCTCTAGGCGCCAAGCTATTCTGGCACCACCCTTGAACTCAAAGCCATTGGTCGATATCCTTATCTGTAAGTACTATAATGTAGCTTGCATATGGCAGTGTACAGTTGTGAAGCTTTTAGCCTCAGTATGATGTGGGTTAAGTGGCAGTGGAAAACCTCTGGTACATACACCTACACACATGCATTGTGAAAAGAAGGGTAGAGAAGTCTTTATTGAGGTAGGACAACATTGGTAACCCACTGCAATCAAAGCCGGCCACAGAGCATATTGCTTTTATTACATTCTGCTCCACGATCGAAATCCTGAATTTTTGAAGTTGCCATCTGAAGACTGTATTACACTTCTGGAAACAGATCGAGCGTGATAGTTCAAGGGTTTTGCCAGAATAGTTTGGCGCCTATGGGCGCCAAACTATTCTGGCACAACCCTTGAACTATCACGCTGGATCCACGTCTTGCCGTGGCGTGTCGGAGTTGAATGAGTTAACGGAAGCAGCGCAGAAATGTATGAAGCCGTGTTGAATGGACTCAGGACAAACTGAATAATGAATTACCGACCGGTGTAACACGCGGAAAGTACTCTCACACGGAATTTACCCGGGATAATTTTCACGTACGCGAAAATTACCCCTGGTAGATTTCGCGTGAGAGTACTATCCGCGTGTTCACATTGTCGCACATTTGTATCTGGATCTACTGCAGTCGCTAACCTATGACGAAACTGACCACCTGAGCTTTCGGCAACTCGGCGTCCTTCGGTGCCAGCAGAGGTATTCAAAGAAAACAGCCATAGTCGTTTTGCCGTGTGCCTGCCAAAACCCCAGTGCGCAAAGGTGTTCCGGCCGACGACGGCCGCAGTGGGCTCAGCGCACGGCTGTGCGCGGGCCCACTGAGGCCGACATCGACTCGAACACCATTTCATGTACGTTTTCAGGCTCCTGGGAACAACATTCAGGGCCGGTGTGTTCATAAAATATATTACATTGACAGGCTGGTAAGTAGTAGCCCACGTACTGACATCGTGCCCTGTGCTTTGTGTTGTGCCGTGAGCAAGTATGATCTGGCATACCGTGCGGCAATGAACGGCTACGGACATAGTACAGTCCGATAATTTATCGAAGAGTTCAGTGAATAGTTCATTGTTATTAACCTGCAAAGCCTGGGAAAAAAAACCGAAACAAAACTTCAGTGTTAGCTTGTGTGTGTGTGTGGTGCATTCATGTATTCTGCGTTTTGTGTATGTTGAGAAAACAGGTTTTGACATACAAGAACGGTTACTGACATAGCTATGGATCACTTATCGAAGAGTTTATTGAATAGGTCATTCCTATAGTGCAAGAGATAAAAAAAATCAATGTTATGGAAGTAGTATTCAGGTATAGTGCGTTGTGCATTCTTCGTCTGTGTATTGGTGAGAAAACGTGAGGGAGCATATTTGCGTACCAGAGTGGTCACATTCAGGTACTTGTTCACTCAACAAACACAGAAGAGCGGTTAACCCATGTCATACTGAGGCTAAAAGCTTCCAAATTTGCAAGCTACATTATAGTACTTACAGATAAGGATATAGACCAACAGCTTTAGATCAAGGGTGGTGCCAGAATAGCTGAGGCGCCAAGCTATTCTGGCACTACCCTTGAACTATTTTAGTCACACTTATTTCACACACTGGAGTATTCCGAATGATCAGAGTTAAAACGGTGCGTGGACATCGATTCTGCATTTGTGTTCTGTAGGAAATGATATAATAGTTTCTTCTGTTTGTTCGCGAAACGGAGATCTTTGAGTCCTTACAGGTACTTTTTACCCTGCATTTTCGTGTCGATGTTTTGTGTGCTTCGCCGTAATTGGTCAAGCCAAATTACAGACCAGCGCAGATTTCTCAGTCGGTTGGGTACAGAAACTGACTGCACGTGCGTTTAGATTGCTTTGTGGAGGTCAGAGGTTTCGCGGGAGAATAGAACTCCGTTTTCACATGCATGAGCGTGACGTATCGTCGGCCTGGTTTAGGTAAGAAAGTCCTAGCCTGCTGTGTACACATGTGCCCAGTCCTGCTATTTTGTAAGTTGCGGTTCCACGCCGTGAGGTGCAAAATCACAGATCAGCTGTTTAACCCTTTCTTTGCCACTGGACGTATGTGTGGTTTATGAAACCTTTGTTACTGAATTCAACCAGCTGAATCCACAACCGTATTAAGGAACAGTTGGATACACATTTGTTCCGCTCAGCAAGAGGCATAGATCCTCATGAACCCCCGCGGATCTATGCCTCTTGCAGTTGGATCGTGTTCACTTTTTCTCGGCAGTCAAGGTTTTGAGGACGTTCAGTTGAAACAACTTGCCATTGTTGCTATTGATGATTGTATGTATGTGTGCGTGCGTGCGTGTGTGTGTGTGTGCGTGTAAAAACTTAGCTACTTAGCTAATTACCGCCCTTTTCTTGCAAATGTACTTTTCATTAATACACCCATTCGGAATCTCAGACAAGTAATGAATGCTGGGCGAGTATTGTACCAAACAGACTATGAGGGCTTGTGTTTTCAAAACACTTTCGGAAAACTCGGGCATTCAGCTCCACTACCTCCCGCATCATTCTTCAGTGCTGGTGACATCGCTGATTTCATCACTAGAAGGAGCTAAACAATACAGGGAAATTAACCAGGATATCAAGAAAAGTATGAATAAGGCAAAGAATAAGTGGATTGAAGATCAGTGTAAACACGTAGAAGAAAATCTGAACAAAAATAATAGCAAAAAAGCATACCAGCTGGTGAAAGACCTGACCAGTGTAAAACAAGGACGCTCCTCGATCATTTAAGATAGTGAAGGGAAGTGTCTTACGGAAGACCAAGACATACTGAAGAGATGGACAGAGTACAGAGTACTGCTCAGATTTGTACAACCACCGAGCTGCAGGGGACCCAGGCATACTTGTCAATCCACCCGTGACCAACAATGGCAACTATCCCATCCTCCGAGAAGAAGTAGAGGCTGCAGTGAAGTCGCTGAAAAAAGGGAAGGCAGCAGGAGCAGACAACATCCCTGCAGAGCTAGTCCAAGAAGGGGGAGAAGACACGAGAAGCGCCTTACTAACAATCTGCAATAAGATCTGGCAGTCAGGGGATTGGCCCACACCATGGACCCAATCACTTATAATAACTCTCCCCAAAAAAGGCAACTTACATCAATGCCAGAACTATCGCACGATCAGTCTTATATCCCACCCAAGCAAAGTTAAATTAAAGATCCTACTGAACAGGCTGAAGCCACAGGCAGAGGAAATCATAGCTGAGGAACAGGCAGGCTTCAGACCAGGGCGCAGCACAACTGAACAGATCTTCAGGATGAGAGTTCTATGTGAGAGATACCTCCAGCACCAGCAGGACCTCTATCACGTCTTTGTGGATTTTAAGAAAGCGTTTGACAGGGTGTGGCATGCAGCCCTTTGGTCCACCATGAAGCTATACAACATCAATGCCAACCTGATCAAAGTCATAGCAAACCTTTACAACAAGGCCACTAGCGCAGTCTGCTTCAACGGCAAAATAGGAAACTGGTTTAGGACTACAGTTGGAGTCAGACAAGGCTGCTTGCTCTCACCTACTCTTTTCAACATCTTTCTGGAAAGAATCATGACAGACGCTCTGAAAGATCATGAAGGAACTGTCAGTATTGGAGGCAGAACAATCACGAACTTGCGCTTTGCGGACGACATTGATGGCCTTGCAGGAACAGAGAAGGAGCTAGCTGAGCTGGTGGAAAAGCTGGATAGTACAGCCATTGCATATGGGATGAAAATCAGTGCAGAGAAGACCAAACTGATGACCAATAACGCCAGTGGCATTGGCACTGAAATCATGGTTGGAGGCCAACAACTGGAAACAGTTAAGAATTCAAATACTTAGGAGCCACTGTGACAGATGAGGGATCAAAACCAGAAATACTGTCCAGGATTGTGCAGACAACAACAGCACTGACAAGATTGAAGACCATATGGAAGGACAGAAGCATCACACTCTGCTCCAAGATCAGACTGATGCGCTCCTTAGTCATCTCAGTGTTCTTGTATGCCTGCGAGTCATGGACCCTCACAGCAGACCTTGAAAGGAGGATACAAGCCACTGAAATGAGATGTTTTCGACGGCTGCTTGGCATCTAATACAGAGATCACATCACAAACGAGGAAGTGGGAAGCAGAATCAGGCAAGCCATCGGGCCTTATGAAGACTTATTAGCCATTGTGAGAAAACGCAAACTGAAGTGGTATGGGCATGTCACGCGTTCAGCAGGGCTTGCCAAAACAATCCGGCAAGGCACTGTGCAAGGAGGACGAAGGAGAGGAAGACAGAGGAAAAGATGGGAGGACAATATCTCAGAGTGGACAGGACTGAAGCTGGGCGATACGTTGAGAATGGCAGAGAACGGAGAGGAATGGAGGGAGCTGGCTGTTAAGTCATCAGTGGTGCCCCAACGGTCGGCAAGACTACGGGATATAGATAGATAGATAGATAGATAGATAGATAGACCTCCCGCATCATTCTCCAGTGCTGGTGACATCGCTGATTTCATCACCTTTTTAAAGTTGCGTTTATTGCTAATCCCGTGTCATCACTCAGTAAACCGCACGAAAGTTGTATTTAGCCAGTTCTGTCTAATTAGAACAAGTTAGAAGCACTCCCGCGGACCGAAAATCATGGGCTTAAAACTGAGTCGGATTTGCCCATTTTGGTCTGCGTAACAAGAGAATCATAAAACACGACATTGGTTTTGTCTAGGGTTTCTCATAAAAGACATGCCGCACTCACTTTTATCCCAGAATGTTTGTTTGGTACAATAGCGCATGCGCAGTCGTAGCAACTCCGAATGGGTGTATTACTGTTTGCGCCGGCTCTTAGCTACGAAACCTGACCGGCCGATGTTAACAATAGCCGAGGTTGGATCGACGCCGAGGTTGGGACCCAACAACTACACTTGATGACCTACCTAACTGTACAAAAAAAAAATTAATTGTATTGCTTTTTTGTTGCCTAGGGGTCTTCAACATGTTAGGGTATCGAGCTACACGTAACCATATATCTTCTGGGCGGCACGTGTCCCTACCTACTTAAACACTGGCCCAGATGTCAAAATATGGATCGGAAATAAGTTATTGTTTGCTGGTCTTGTGATTTAAAATCACACACAAGCACACGGCGAGCAGCCGCTTAAATTCGCCCAAAACCAATCACACCCCTGTGGCGTCGCTTCAGTGTCTGATTTATTTGAAAAAAATAGACGAATTGATTCAGTAAACGGCGGGAATGAAGATAGGGGCGACAGCCTGTGTGCTTGTCTGTGATTGCACAAACCAGCACACACTTTATTAACTGAACGGTGGTAAATCACCTGAACAAACTTAGTGTAAGGAACATAAAACAATCAGCTGGGCCCCTCCTCTTTAAGTGCAGTTGCAGGTGCATATACAGACGAAATCCAGAGCAGAAAAAACAAGTTGAAAAGGTTAGTTATGTGGTTATTTTGGTTTAACGCCGAGCAGGCGACTAAGGCCATCTCACGGCGGGAATGGTAAAAATCCGGCCAGACAAAATAAAAGAAAGGTTTTAAGACAGGAAGTAAATAATTATATCTTTAAAAATACTATTTCATGCTAAAGTGTCGTACACGTTTTTAAGGGATATGTCTACAGACTCTTAAAAAGGTGGGAACAGTAAAATTCACACTGTCTAACATACTCAGATCTTGCTGAAAATGTCGGACTCTCTCAGAAAACTGAAGATTTTGTTTCGGGTGGGTGGAGGAGGGAAGGGGGGGGGGGGACATTCCGAAACAAAATCTTTATAGAGCCCGCTGTGTATTGCTTACTCCTCGTAGTGTCGATTAAATCAGCACACGACAGCGAAATGTGTTTCATCGAAAACTGCTCGTGACAGGCACAACACCATGGACGCTCCTCTTGTTTTAATAGATACCTAATGCGCAAAAGGCCATCGGGCCGACGTCGGCCCGACGGCCTTTGCGCACTGGGTAAGAGTGAGTAACCTAAGTGTGGCGGATGTGGCGCCGAGCCGTCAAAACAGATACCCCACGGCGGCTGCCGCGGAAAGGTGACCGCCTAACGTGTAAAATACAAAGATAAACGCCAAAGAAAATAATTATCAGCGAAGAAAGAAACACTATTAGAAAGGGCTTGCCCACAGCACAATTGCATACGTTTTCGAAATAAACACACCATTTAAAACAATGATTTAAAAAATGAAGATAGAAATAGACGCACACGGATCAGTCACTACTTGTCTTGCTCTGTTGTCAGGTGTGTAACTCAGGGTTTTGACTCACACATTTTGTAAATAATTTGCGTCGTAACTGTCCTTTCTAAGCGTGCTTCTTTCTTTGTAGGGAGTTCCTTTTGCGTTTTACACGCTTGGCAGTCACCCTTTATTTTTCTTTTTTGATTTTTAAATTTATTTATTTATTTATTTATTTATTATTATTTTTATTTATTTATTATTATTATTATTATTATTATTATATTTATTTATTTATTTATTATTATTATTATTATTTTTTTTTTTTTTGGGGGGTGGGGGGTGGGGGTGGGGGGATGTCTGGATTTACCGCAGTTGTAATTAATAATTAATTAACTCCTCCACTGTAGAGAAAAGAAGTGTCACCCAACCCAACTGCAAGAGGCATAGATCCTCATGAGCCCCAGCAGTTGCGGGGGCTCATGAGGATCTATGCCTCTTGCTGACACCACTTTGCATCCACGCTTTCACGGGCGGCTAATTAAGGCTCTTTGTCCGTCAACAAACAATGATTTCAAGAACGCAGGCTGCGTCCACTGGCAGTCAAGGGGTTAAACATTACCTTTTGTCACACGGACGGCCAGCTGACTCACTGTTTAGATGTTAAATTGATTAACCCTTTGCTGACAATAAGGGATATAACCGTGAGTCAGTTCCCGGCCGCGATCGATATGATTAACAGTTTGGTGTAGGGTGATGTTTTCCCTCCCCATCATCATGTTTGGAATCAACTGTTGAAGATTACGCGCAAAGCGCGGGAGACGGATCGTCCGTGACGGCACAAGGGTAGTGCTGATCAGCTGAGTGAATCTGATCAAGCGCTGCCTCGAGCTGTCATGGCTGGCTGGTGAGCTGAGTTGGCGGTAGAAATGACTGGCGCAGAGGGATTGAAATGATGCCCAATAGTTTTTGCATCGATGATTCAGCAATTCCTCAATGCGCAAAAGACCATCGGGCCGACGCGCATAACCGACGAGTAAGCTGAGCTTGCGTGAAAATCAAGATATAATCACATTTCTCAAGTGTTAGTAAAATGGTTTACCGTGACACTAGTGGTTAAAATGAGTTGGTGGTAGACATGAAAGAGGCAGGGTGATTCACCCATTTAGCCCCAACGCACCACAGCAGGAGATTGAGCCATCGCCTGCAACTGGTAAAGGGTCGTCAGGTGACACCTGCAACATTTGTGAAAGGCGGACTTTGGGTTAAATGGTGCCCATTTGTGTGCTGATCTGTGATTTTGGGCATTGCAGCCAAGGAGAGCCCTAGAATCCCAAATAACAAATCAGGGAAGAACCGGCCAACGGAGAAAAGAAACACGCTTAGAAATGACAGTTACAACACAATTTATTTAATATTTTGTTTATCTGTTTCGAAAAAGGATTTTTTTAAAATTAAAAAAAACCCAACACTTTTTCAAAACAGATAAGCAAAATATTAATATAATACTTGCGTTGTAACTGGTTTTTCTATAAGCGTGTTTCTTTCTCCGTTGCGTTCTTCTCCGCATTTTACACGCTTGGCAGTCACCTTTCTGGCCTGGATTCCAAATTACAAGCCTAATTAATACTAACGATGGCGAAATCATTGTTAAATCTGGCTAAAATAAAAAGTGCATACCCAGTGCGCAAAAGGGCATCGGGCCGACGTCGGCCGCCTTTGGCCCGCGCACGACCGTGCGCGGGCCAACGGCGGCCGACGTCGGCCCGATGGACCTTTGCGCACTGTGGGTAAGCGATTCGTCATTTCTAGCTCGACCTTGCATAAATCATATAAGACATTCGCGTTTCTAACATGTACAGGATTTACCACGAGACTAGTGCGCTCTATGCGCGATTTCAACTCCTTCACCCAGTGGACGCAGACTGCATTTCTGAAATCTTTGTAAATTCAGCGCCAAAGATCCCCAGCCGTCAAAGGAATATGGAGACAAAGTGGGGTCAGCAAGATGCATACGGATCCGCAACTGCGGGGGCTCATTAGGATCTATGCATCTTGCAGTCGGGTGGTGTTGAATATTTCTCGGCAGTTGAAGGGGTTGAAGATAAACAAGATGGGATGAACCCCATAACCCACAAAGTCCCTTCTATTTGACTCGCTGTCTGTCATTGACCTGATTCTGGTGGTGTATTATTATCTCCTATTGAAAAAGTCTCGCAGATCTGCCAATGCGCCAGTGAGTTCTATAAGGGGCGCAGAATATACGCGTCATTGATTTGTCAAATGCCATTTGTCATGACGTAAGTTTTAGTTTTACGTAATTTTATATTTTACGTGATACGAGTTTCACTTTCGCTTCATAGGCTTGAGAAAATGGTGACAAAACTAGAACTTCACGGTACAATTTCAGTCTTGCTATAATTTGTGTAAAAGCAGGTAGACCTTACCTAGCTACATGATATACTAAGTACACGGGTCACCTGCATGCTCTTCTGAAAGTACCCCACCCGGGTCTGCCTTGGGGGACTTGGGTGGGGTTAGGTATTTTTTAGTTCCCAGGGTCACCCTGGTCAGCCCCACAGGGTGGGTTTTTCTCTCTATTCTGGGGCATGTGTTTCTGTCTACCCTTTGTCCATTCACCTGTATTTGCCTTTTTAAAACTCTCCCTACTGTCTGCACTGCCTGTAGCTCTTGATATTGGATGTGTGTTGCTAAATGGTCTTAGCTTTATTTAGGCCCCATGTTGTAGGTTTATTTAACGTATTTGACCGGCTGGCGACATACATTCAATTTTCTGTTTAGTTTTTTTTTTTCACAAGCAGTGCAGGCACGTCCTGAGAAAGCCTTGTTGCTGTCGGGACGTTAAGCAATGTACAATCAATCAATCTTCTGAAAGTGCGTCGTTGCGTGTGTGCGTGTTAGTGCGTGCGTGCGCGAGGGCGCATGAGGATCTATTCCTCCTGGAGATGCGCGCATGTTTGTGAGAGAGAGTGAGAGCGCGCGAGAGAGAGAATTACGTCATATTTAGAGTATTATGTCAATGTTTGCGTGGTGACGGAGTTGCCTCTTCTACGTCACCGCCACTGTCTGACTTTCTCTAGAAGTGAAGGTGTTTTTTTTCTGTTTTAATTCTTTTCTGAAAAGAATTAATTTTTACTAAAGTAGTTGAAAGGATACAAAGCTGGCTAACGAACTCATCCAATGTCTTTCTCCAAACTAGTTATATGCAAAAGTTCAAGTAAATATGCCACAAATTACGGACTCTGATCTGGGTCAACAGACTTCCTGTAACCGCTTGTTTATGTCTTCAATGAGACATTCAATTGCAATATGCTCGGAAGCTCTCTTAGCCATCCCTTTAAGGAAGTATTTCGCCAAGTTTCAAGCTTGTATGTAGAGAAATATCGTAGATTCCCTTCTTTACATACATACGCACACACATGCATACATACATACATACATACGCACATACGGCGCTTCGCGCCAAATGTACGTTCAGCAGCGAGGTTAGCGTAACTAGATATGACGTAATTTTTATCTTGTTACTTCAATTGCTAGAGGTTTAGGCCTGCCTGCCTTTGACATCATGGACATGCTATTAAATTCGCCCCACCGCGACCCGTCCTAAAAGGGACTTTAAAAAAAAAAAAAAAACCGGCTTACATAAGGTGAGCATCAACCCTTTCACTGCAGGAGAAAACTGAACGCCAGCAAAACTGCGAGCGGCATAGATCCTCATGGGCCCCGCAATTGCGGGGGCCCATGAGGATCTGTGCCTCTCGCTGAAACCACTCTGTACCCATATCTCTTCGACGGCTTGGGCTCGTTGAGTTGATAAAGATTTCAAAAACACAATCTGCGTCCACTGGCAGTGAAGGGGTTAACAGAATCTTCAAATAAAGTGGGTGCATTTGGTTATTTGTCTTTCGAGCCTCTTTCGTGTAATGGAATCATAGAAGAAGTCGTCATTATCAATTCCTGAATTTAAAAAAAAAAAAAAAAAAAAAAAAAAAAAAAATTAAAAAAAAACTCCCACCAAACACCAACAAGTGTGAATATGGAAATGATGAGCCAGTATTATTTACGAAGATTTTTTTTTTTGGTTGTTGGTATAGGCGACACTTAACCGGTTCAGTAACCGAGAAAATCTGAACACCACCCAAATGCAATAGGTATAGATCCTCATGAGCCCCCGCAACTGCGGGGGCTCATGAGGATCCATGCCTCTTGCTGACACTACTTTGAGTCCATGTTTTTGGGAAAGGTAGGACATTTTGGTGTTGAACTGACGAAGACTGCAGAAACTGACACACCTTGCGTCCACTGGCATAATCCAAACCTTTATTTTGTGCGATTTCACTATTGGGTCGGGGCTTAATTGACGGACGGCCCTAAAGGGCGTGTTATCGGGTACAGAGACAGCAGTTGATTGACTTTGGTGTATGACGCGTGTTTGTTAGGGCTTTCATCCAACGTTTCCAACGAAACACGTGCAGTTTCGACCTATTTATGATAAGTTCCGAACAGCGTGTATTTTGCCTTGGTGAATATTGCAGACCTGTCGACGGACAACGTCTGTTGGTTTCACGGAGGGAAGTCGAGCGAACGAACATATTGATGGATGAATGGGTGGCTTGATTGAATGACTGGTTGGCTGATTGATTGATTAACTGACTGACTGGATGATTGGCTGACTGATAATGATAATCAATAGCTAGAGCTGTGGATTACTTGTAATACTTCCCGTGCCGTAGTTTATGGCATGTACTCCCTCGAGAGACCCACTCGGGGAATACGATACAAGTACTCCTCGGTTCAGATGAGACGCTTAACTCATTCAGCCCGACACACGTATTTCCCAAATTTTGGAGGCGTCATCCAACGACTATGCACCTGTTGCAGGAGATGGATCGACCACGATAATTCAAGGGCAGTGCCAGATTAGCTTGGCGCCGACAGGCGCCAAGCTAATCTGGCACTACCCTTGAATCATGGTCGACCCATCTCCTGGTGTATTGCGTCAGGGCTGAATGGGTTAACTTGTTTTTCTTGCTAGCGTTTCGAAGCTGGGCTAGAGCTCTCTTATTCTGACAAAGCCTATTCACATTACACAAACGAACGTGCGCGGGCCAACTGTGGCCGACTTCGGACCGATATCCTTTTGCGTGCTGCTTTCTGAGAGCCGTAAGGTCCGAATTCACAGACCAGCCCACATTCCAGCCCACATTCCAGCTTTCACATGCAAATGCAGACTTTTGTGCGATTATTTTCACTATGTTACACCCTGAGGACGAAGTTGTCTTTTTTAAGATACCCTCGGAGGTCTACGTCATAGTTCTGACGACAGATCGACCATGATATTTCAAGGGTGGTGTCAGAATAGCTTGGCGCCTAGAGGCGCCAAGCTATTCTGACACCACCCTTGAAATAGCATGGCCGATCCACATTCTGTCGTTCTTTTATGAGAAGTTATGAGGATGGGGGGGGGAAAAACCGCACCAAGAACAACAAAACGTAGTTTAGGACTTAACGTATTTTGTCCGCCACGAAAGGCGATTTCAAAGACGAGGAACCGATGAGGATCTGAACAAATGTTGACGGGCCCAGATGGATTCCAACCCTGCGACGTTTGAGACTAGAGTCGAACGCCACCCAGCTCTACGAGAATGAATAGAGGGAAAGCGTTGATTGAACTGTGCAGTCCAACACTGCAACAACGTCGAGATCGACTCCAATAGATTTTGATTCCTAATAAGAGACTGGCTTCCCAATGCGTACAAGGTCATCGGGCCGACGTCGGCCGCCGTTAATCCCGCGCACGTCCGTGCGCGGGCCAACGGCGGTCGACGTCGGCCGATGACCTTGTGCGCACTGGCTTGCTGGTTAGGTGGGGGACACACAAGCAGCATTTTCTCCGGAGTGCAAAGAAAACGTTAAACGCTAAACGTTTAGGGCTTAACGTCTTTTGTCCACCACGAAGGTGATTTCAGAGACGGGGCAACGAATAGGGTCTGAGCAGATTGTGTTACCCCAGCTGGATTCGAACCTGCGACCTTTCGGGCGAGAGGCAAACGCTCTACCACCCAGCCACCCAGCTCCCCCGGAGTGCGAAGGCAGGTTCAACGGTTGACATTTTAGATATACATTCTGGCGAATCCTCTCCCCCCCCCCCCCTCCCATGGCGTCCCCTGTGCGTTGGAGAAAGCCGCTGGGAGGTGGCTTTTACTCCCCTTGGATCAGGAGGCTACCTTGGCGACGGTGTGGCTTCGGATCTACCTCACCCTCCGCACAGGTACGCGTCATTCTCCAGCTTATATCGTCATCGTCGTCTTTACCACTGACGTCATCGGCGTCGTAGTCATCATTATAACCATCAACGTCGTGTCACCACCGTTGATGATGATGATGACGCTGATGTTAACGACAGCAACGACGATGATGATCATATTCATTATAATCTTCAATATCATCAACAATCCGCTTCCTGTCCTACCGCTTTGTCTTGGATTTTCTATTTTTAACTCCTTCCCAGCCATTGGACGCAGATTGTTCTGGAAATCATTGCAAATTAACGTTGACCCATTCAGCCCTGACGCACTACAGCAGGAGATAGGTCGACCATGATAATTCAAGGGTAGTGCCAAATTAGCTTGGCGCCTGTCGGCGCCAAGCTAATCTGGCACTACCCTTGCATTATCATGGTCGATCCATCTCCTTAAAAGGTGCATAGTCGTTAGATGACGTCTCCGAAATTTGGGAAATACGGCCGTCGGGCTGAATGAGTTAAATGAGCCCCATCCGTCCACGGAACATGGATATAAAGTGGTTTCACCATGAGGAATAGATCCTCATGGGTCCTCGCAACTGCATTGTGACATTACCGTCTTTTCAGATTGTTCGTTAAATCAATCATAAATCAGCGCATTAAATAGGCGCTGTATCCCAATTGAAAATCAGCTCAAAGCGCCGAAGCGTACTGAACCCAACAAGCACGCTCACGTGAATAATAATAATAAAAATAATAATACCGTTATTATATAGGCGCCTTTTCTCAATTTTTGGGGAAATCGACTCAAAGCGCCGCGCCTGAAACCCAACACACACACTCACGAAACAGACACGGATTTACGCCATTTAAGACAAACACAGTACAAGACAAACGAAGGGCCAGTCAGCTACTGAAGTTACAGAGAATTTTGATCGCTTGTATTTTAAATTTTGTAAAGTGGCCTGAGACCGGTACCAAAGTGTGGGGGGTGGGGGGGGGGGGTGGAAGAACCGGAGTACCCGGAGAAAGAACCCCCGACAGTCCGCCCGAATTAACGGTGACACTTACCAGAGGAGAAAAGTCCAACGCCGGAACCCGGTATCGAACCGCGCATCTTGGTGGCAGGCGCCTTAACCACTGCGCCACGGACCGCCCAAATCACGCGCATTCACTCACACACGGTACATAAACACAGAACATTCACGTGGTGCTAAGGGCAAGCTCAATCGAGCTACTGAAGTTTTGGAAATTCAGATCGTTTATATTTGAAATTTGATTAAGTGGGCTAAAATTGATACCAAAGTCGTGGGCGAGGAAGAGCCGGAGTACCCGGAGAAAGAACCCCGGACGGTCCGCCCGAATTAACGGTGACACTTACTAGAGGAGAAAAGTCCGACGCCGGAACCGAGTATCGAACCTCGCACCTCTAGCATTGGTGGCAGGCGCTTTTACCGCTGCGCCACGGACCGCCCCATGGCCAGGTCAGTTTGTGCTGACACGCATGGTTTCACTTGATTTGAAAGAAGCACTTCCTGGCTACGTGTAGAATTTAGGGGTACCTCAAAGTGTTACCTGGCACATTCACAAAAGATTTCATATTTCACCACCATTCTCAGGGAAAGAGCAATAACTCCAAATACGCTACCTACTTTATATTTATATCGATCAAGAATTCTGCCCGTTAGGAATGTTGTGAATTTTTTTTTAAATCGCTGGCCGTGGGTCATATGGTAAATTAGAAGAATTAACCCATTCAGCCCTGATGCACTACAGCAGGAGATGGGTCGACCATGATAATTCAAGGTTAGTGCCAGATTAGCTTGGCGCCTGACGGCGCCAAGCTAATCTGGCACTGCAGTTGAATTATCATGGTCGATCCAATGGCAAGAGCTCTCCCTGTCACCCTTAACCCATTCAGCCCTGACGCACTACAGCAGGATTTGGGTCGACCATGATAATTCAAGGGTAGTGCCAGATTAGCTTGGCGTCTGTCGGCGCCAAGCTAATCTGGCACTTCCCTTGAATTATCATGGCCGATCCATCTCCTGCGACTGGTGCATAGTCATTAGATGACGCCTCCAACATTTGGGAATACGGCCGTCGTGCTGAATGAGTTAAATATTTGATTTGCACTCCACACAGCACTTGTCGTGTTATTATTGTCGAACGCTATACAGCAAACCACGCAAGCTGGCTGTAAGTCACCGAAATACCTATAAGCTGGAAAATTACCTTGGGATTAAGGTCGATACAAATCAAGCTGTGCGGCGCTGCTTGGGAGATTTATAACGTACATTGGGCCCGCTTTTCGAAACAAATCAAACGACGCTGGTGGGATTGGTGGGGTAGAGGTTAGAAGCAATGGTTAGTATGAAGTGTTTCCGATGATTAAAATGGTGTCGCATTTCTTTTGCTCGTCAGGATGAAATTATGCGGAAGCGTGTTTGAGGCTTGCATACGTTCTGGTCATACCAAACCCACTGCTGTGCTTTCAGAAGGAGGACATACGTCAGTGGTATGATGTGAAAATGAGCCGCAGTTGATGTGCGCCTAATTCGCAATATGAAACCCATTTTATGAAACTGCTGACGCAGTCTAGGTCCCGGTAGCTGGACTCGCAATCTAGGGGGAAAGACGGGGTTGTTCAGATAACATGTCCGTTGAATGTCCTGGTAACTCAAAGTGGCACAGTTCCAGTGCGCCTGAATTGATCAGTGTTCAGGTCGTACTCCATAGGCAATAGATTTCCCTGTCCTCCATAACCCGCCTGTCAGGACCGTCTACTATCACTTCGGTGCCGTGGATGTTAAACCCGAACTAACCAACTGCTGACGCCGATTTTTGCCAGCAAGAGGCGTAGATTCTCATGAGCCCTCTTGCAGATGGCAGGGATTTGGCTGAGGGCATATATTGGAACTATGACGAAAACCGTGAGCATGTCACAGCTGTTGGTATTATTATTTAAGCCGACTGTAGTTTGAACAGAAATTGTTTATAGAAGTCAATTTAAAAAGTAAAACAAACTCTCTCTCTCTCTCTCTCTCTCTCTCTCTCTCTCTCTCTCTCTCTCTCTCTCTCTCTCTCTCTCTCTCTCTCTCTCTCTCTCTCTCTCTCTCTCACCTGAGTATATCTCCACTTTGTTCCGTAAGTCTGAGTCCAAGCTTGGAAACATCAGAAAGCTTTTCATAGTCCCAAAACCAAGGATCGATCTCGCGCCTCGTTGACGCATGGCCCTAGGGTATGAACAAATCCCAGATAACAGGTGTCGTTTACATAGACTTTTAAAAGGCCTTTGACCTAATCGATCACACCACTCTAATGACAAAGATTCAGAAATACTTGAATAGTACAGAAGTAGTTGCATTTTTTAGATCATACCTAACTGATCGTAAACAAAAAGTTCTAGTCAATGGATCTTACTCTTCTCTAAAAGATATAAAGTATGGAGTTCCCCAAGGATCCGTGCTTGGTCCCTTATTATTTTGTCTATTCATCAATGACCTGCCTCTTCATTTAACTTGCAAGAACGTACAATGTGATCTTTTTGCTGATGACACTTCCATTCATATGACTAACAAAGATATACAAGTAATTTCTGCCAACTTGCAGCATAGTCTTGACGAGGTGTCTGAATGGTGTCACAGGAATTCTATGATTGTTCATCCAATTAAAACCAAATCTATGATAATAGCCACTCGTCAAAAACAGCAGTTAGCACCCCTTTTACTTAACCTTTTATTAAAGGGCAGTCAAATAGAACACGTTAATGAACACCGCCTACTAGGGATTACAATTGACAGTCAGCTTAAGTGGAAGGCTCATACGGATACTTTATGCATAACGGTAGCCAAAAATCTTTCCATGTTGTCCAAACTGAAATATTACACCGACTCGGACACGCGCAAACTATTCTATAATGCTCACATACGTTCTCATATTGATTATAAGGTTTGAAAAATGGCTATGTCTATGACGAGCTTCATTGAATCATTAAATCATCATTGAATCATCTCTCCCTCTCTCTCTCTCTCTCGCTCTCCTGCAGGCATCATCGCAACAAACAGCTCTACCGACAGCCAAAAACTTAATGTGATCGTGATTGGACAAATCCCAACTTGTGGAGATTGTGCACGCATGGCTCCATACTTGGAAATACATCTTTTAATAATAATAATAATAATTACGGTATTTATAATGCGCTTATCTTATAATAATTATAACTCTAAGCGCGCACTCACAACTCGCGCACGCATGCGCACGCTTTAGACAACGACTCACGTACCACAAATAGTGAAATACATTACGACAGTCAGCTTGGGGTGTGGTGATATAGTGCTAGAACTGTTGAAAGAGGTGAGTTTTGAGGGCAGACTTGAAGGAGGAGAGTGTTTCTGACGGAGAGAGAGTGGGAGAGTGTTCCAGGTTGATGGACCGTATACAGAGAAGGAGCGGGAGCCGAAAGTGCTGAATTTGGTGCGGGGGATGTGGAGGCGGAGAGGGTCGGAGGCGGAGCGGAGGGAGCGGGGAGGAGTGTAGGGGTGAAGTAAAGTTTGAGAGATAGGCAGGAGCGCATTTGTTCAGGGATTTGTAGCAGAGAGACAGAATCTTGTATTGGATGCGTTGGGGGATGGGAAGCAAGTGAATGAGTTTGAGCAGGGGAGTGATGTGGTCGGATTTTTTCTTTCGGAGGACGAGGTGGGCAGCATTGTTCTGGACGCGCTGGAGAGTGAAAGTGATGGAGTGAGGGAGGCCGGAAAGGAGAGAGTTGCAATAGTCGATGCGAGATAGGATGAGAGAGACAGCAAGTTTGGTGGCAGCTTCGGTGGTGAGGTATTTTCTGATCTGACTGATGCGGCGGAGGTGGAAATAGCATGCCTGGGGCGTGGCGGAGACGAAGCTGGTCGTGGAAAGACTGAGAGGAATCGAGAATCTACCTTTTTGCATATTACAATGTGGTTTTGGAACATCTGTTACAATAATTATGTCGATAGTTTATTTTAAATAAAAAAAGAAAACCCACACAAAACACATCAAAAATCACAGCACGCGGCCGAAGTATGGGATTTGAGAAGAAGGCGTGACAAGGGACGGTGACCGGAGGGTCACGGGGGGTGGGGGGTAAGGGGAGGGGGGCGAGGGAGGGGGGCTAGGGGGGGGGGGCGAGGAGGGGTGGCGGATGGGTTGGGTGGTGGATGGGGTGTGTGTGTAGGGGGGGGGAGGGGTGGTATAAGGGGGAGAGAGAGGTACACACAGAATATCAGTGGAGAAGAGAATTAAACAATGAAATGTACAAACCCACCAATACTATTATTATTATTATTGATAAATGTATCCTGAAAAGAAGCTAAGATGTCACTGATGGCTGGCTGGCTGAATGGATGGATATTTGGATGGATACGTTTTTGTTGATTGTTGATTGACATAAATATAATACTTTCTTATTATTTAATCCCCTATTCTCTCTCTCTCTCTCTCTCTCTCTCTCTCTCTCTCTCTCTCTCTCTCTCTCTCTCTCTCTCTCTCTCTCTCTCTCTCTCTCTCTCTCCCCCACCCCCCAATTACCGGAGGTGGGTGGTTGGGGGTGGGTGGGGTGGGGGTGGGAGGAGTAATGGAGTACAACATTTGCGGATCAGATTTAAAAGTTTATCTATCATACGTTCACACGTCGGCAGACGCAGACGGAAAACATTATTATATACTGACGAGCAAAAGAAATGCGATATTTCTTATTCCAAAAATGTATACTGATGCATACCATACGTTTGGAATGTTTTAACATGATTAGAGTAGAGGGCGCTACTGAAAGACGACCTACCATATGCCTGAACACGCCGTATCCTTAATTTAGCTCGTTTTTATCTAATTGATTATTGCAAGAGATGGATCGACCATGACAGTGCAAAGCTAGTGCCAGATTACATGCACACACACACACACACACACACACACACACACACACACACACACACACACACACACACACACACACACACACGCACATGCACACGTGCACATGCACACATGCACCCACGTGCAGGCACGCACAGGCACGTACGCACACACACGCACGCACTACAATACACTACACTACTCTACACTACTCTACACTACACTACACTACACTACACTACACTACACTACACTACACTACACTACACTACACTACACTACACTACACTACACTACATTACATTAATATTAATATCAATATTATTTACCATGAGTGACTCATTATCAATCGATGGATATTTCTAGTGCGATTGCCGCCGCACACTCCTGCACCATGCATACACACATCAGAAAAACCTGGCTCTTTTGTACGCATTCTTTTTATAGACTTTTCTTCAGCCTTCAACACTATACAACCCTATCTCATAGCTAAAAAACTTCTCTGTTACAATGTAACGCCAAGGCTTATCCTATGGATTGTCAACTTCCTTGTAAATAGGACCCAGTCAGTTCGCTTTCAAACAGCTCTCTCATCCCTTAGGTCCACTTCCATAGGCGCCCCTCAAGGTACAGTTCTCTCCCCTGTGCTGTTCACACTGTACACTAACGATTGTAGTGGCACTGACTCTACCCTTCTTATAAAATACTCGGATGACACTGCCTTAGAAGATCTCTCCAATAATGATGCGACTTACTTTGCAGAAGTAGAACGTTTTAGTGTTTGGTGTAAAGATAATTTTCTAGACCTAAATGTGAGTAAGACCAAGGAACTACTGATAGACTTTCGAAGAAACCCTGCCCCTGTCCCTGTTCTGATGATCGATGATGTGTCTGTTGAGCGTGTGACTGAGTATAAGTATCTTGGAACAGTCATAGATGATAAGTTGTCCTTTAACGCAAACACCTCCCTCATACACAAGAAATGTCAGTCACGCATCTACTGCCTCCAGAAACTCAGGAAGCTGAATGTGAACCCCTCTGTCCTTCAAACTTTTTACTGCTCTTTTATTGAGTCTGTCATCACTTTCGGTTCTGTGTGCTGGTATGGAGGTCTGAGTGTGAAGAACAAGAACACCCTGGCACGAATGGTAAACATCTGCAGCAAAGTGACTGGCAGTAAGCAAAACAGTGTGGAGTCCCTGTATGAACAGCGTGTGGTGAGAAAGGGTAGGCGGATAGCTTCAGACAGATCCCATGTCCTTGCCCACCTCTATGAACTCCTCCCCTCTGGCCGCAGACTCCGCACGCACAAAGCTAGAACACTTAGACTACAGCACAGTTTCATCCCCAAATCCATCACTCTAAGCAATCTGTAGGTACATCGGCCCAAACCTAACTCCTCCCCCCTATCCCCCTTTACCTGTGCAATCAGTAGGAATGGAGCTTGTTGATTTTAGAGAAGTGATTATATTGTGTTTCATTTGGTGGTGAACATGGACATACTGGGATTGTTGTTACTGAGTGTTTACCCACTAATTATTTTATTATGGTAGACTTTAATTATGCAGCGTGTGTAATAATGTGTAATAATGTACTGAGACGTTTGTATAATAAGTAGTGAGGGTTAGGACTAGGTTGAAACACGCGTATTATGTATGCATATGTAGAGGTGGGTGTGAATGTATAAGTGCCGCTCAGTTCAGTCCATAAAAGATGTTTGTGTGAGATGTGTAAGAGTTATGTGTAAAGATTTTGTAGTGTTTACTTTATCCATTTGGAATTTGTAGCTGTGCAAGTGCAGGGAGAAAATGTTCATAATTATGCTATAATGTTTTTATGTCTTGTTTGTACTTGTACCACAACCGAATTTCTCTTTTCGAGATAATAAAGTACTCTTATTCTTATTCTTATTCTTATTCGTAATCGAGACTTGTACTCATTTAAAGACACGCACACGCAGAAAGCACTGAGACAACACCAATCCGATTACCCGACTCGGCTGAATAAAAATTATGACGACACGTGGATAAAGGCGCACAAGTCCTTCATGCTGACGTCGGTCGCATTGGCCCGCGCCGTGGCCGTGCAGGGGCCAATGCGACCAACGTCAGCATGACGGACTTTTGCGCACTGGGTCGTACACATTTCATTTTTGTGTTCTCAAATTCCCGCAGCTGTTTACAGCCACGACTTCCAATCGAAGTGTTTTCATTCCAAGTTGGCCGTATGCGCGATGTTTCTCTCTTGTGATGGTGATGAGTGTATACAAGTTAGTTTGCTGATCTTAGACTTCGCTCCATATGACTCTTTCAATGTCCCCATCTGGTGTTTTCTACGCCGAAAGGTCCAAAATTACAGACACGCACACAGTATTATTTTGGCTTTTGAACCACAGGCATTTGGTTTGATTGATTGATTGTGTGTGTGTATGTGTGTCAGTGTGTGTGTGTGTGCGTGCGTGCGTGCGTGCTTGCTTGCTTGCATGCATGCGGGCGTGTGTGCGTTCGCGCGCGTGTGTTTGTGTGTGTGTTGCGCCCGTGCATGCGTTTGTGTGTGTGTGTTTGTGTGTGTGTGTGTGTGTGTACGTGAAAGACTAAGACTAATTGGTTTTATTGTTTAGGCCATCGGCCCATCACATGAAACACAAGCAAAACGTACAACCCAAAATTTGTAAAATGCAATAAAACGTGCACATACTCCATACATTTGTCCTCTGTGTGTGTGTGTGTGTGTGTGTGTGTGTGTGTGTGTGTGTGTGTGTGTGTGTGTTGTGTGTGTTGTGTTGCGTTGTGTTGTGTTGCGTGTGTGTATGTATAGTGTGTGTGTGTGTGTGTGTGTGTGTGTGTGAGAGAGAGAGAGAGAGAGAGAGAGAGAGAGAGAGAGAGAGAGAGAGAGAGAGAGAGAGAGAGAGAGAGAGAGAGAGAGAGATACTAAAAAGATCATTAATATTTTTAGTGCAAACGTCGCGACTGAAAAAAAAAAAAAATACACGTACTGCTGGAAAAGCCATTAAAATAAAAAAAGAAAAGAAAAAAAAATTAAAAAAATAAAAGAAGAGAAAGTAACAGGAAAGGGAGAGAACAAACTTCATACAAAATTATAATTTAATTGTTTTCTCACTTTAACATACTACGATCCGGTACACCGCACGTGTCTCGTATCTCAAATTGACATCAGATTGACTCTGTCCAATCAAGATAAAGGTAACCCTAGTGAGCCAAACATCCACGGACCGATGAATCCAGTGCGCGGGCTAACTGCGGCCGACGTCGGCCCGAGAACATTTGAATACCGGTTCATCTAGTACTGCTGCCTTCTCTGACGTCATCTTCTCAACTTCACGTATTTTGCCCCCTCCCTCCCACACCCCCAACAGTTAAAAAAAGAAAAAGAAAAAAACAGTATAATTTATTTTAATTAAAAAATGTTGAACTATAAACAATAATCACTGACGTCACTGATGCCCATAACTGTGAACTTGACGTGAAACCTGAGCCGGAGGGTGAGCAACCGTGTGACTGCTAACATTCGTTCGTTCGTTTTATCCATTTTTTTTGTCCCTCTGCTAACCTCTCGCACAGGCTATTATTTTATGCTGCTGCCTACGTAACCATTTGGCGGAGAAGACGCCTAGTTACTGACACGTCGTTGACGCTGAGCGGTGTTGTCAGTAGCAGACTTCAAGGTAATAGTCACTCTCTCGCCTACTTTGGCCGAAATAAGTTGAATCCGCGAAAGGTGGGTAACTCCTCTATGTTGTGCCAGCATGGCTGAAAGGAGGACAACTCATTGATCGTGACATCTTCATCAGTGGCCGAAAAGAGAGGGGAGGGGGAAGGGGGGGGGGGGTACATCTAATGTCGTTACGTCATGTCCGCGGAAGAGTATAACCGTCGCTGAAAGCGGCATAACTGCTTCGTCATAGTCTAGCAGCTTTTCGCATGTGCAGTTTTTCTGCCGACTAAGTAGTTCGTCAAAAGAGTAACAATGGTTTGCAGGTACGAACTTGAAATGAAAGTACTAATGCCATATAATAGTTTATGCATGGCAACAATATTTGTCCTTAGGATGGAGACATTTTTGTAGAAGTTTCGAAAGCTATTTTTCGATGATGTGAGGGAACCAGTCCTCGTACACGGCCCAGATAAGGTGCAAGACATTTTTTGTGCATAACATTGAAAATTTCGAGCATACAAGTCATGTACACGTTTATTCCAGTGAGTAAATTAAAATCATCAGCAAGTAAACATGCATACATATTTACGATAAAATAATTTAAAAAGTAATATTTTTAATGCCGTAAGCATACTCGCGTCGCTAGTTTCAAAATGGCGGTCAGCGAGATGCCTTCGAAAGAAGTCAATCAGACGCGCACGGTTAATCAGCTTTACTTTGCTCCTGAAGTGAAACAGAGATTATTTTGGATTTGAACTTTGAAGTACATCTTATCAACGTCAAATACGTTATTTTTCCTGGTCTTGAAAACAGCCTTTCCCATAGAACTCGGGTCTCATTTGTGGGAGGAAAGCATATCGAAAACTACCTTAGTCGTGCATGTTGTGCATTGTGTCTGCCGACCATCTTCAACACTCTGCAGACTTTATGTCCGGATACAACATGCATGTTGTTCGTCCGTTTTCCAGCCTAACGGCTCTAAGTGTAGGTCTGCTCTTTTGTTATTAGTGGAGATGGGATTTGTAACTGGTCAAGCAACTCTTATCCGACTGGTCTTAAGCACAAGCCAGGCAGAGTGAAATCCATCTCCGAACCGTTTCCATCTAAATCACCTTGTTCAGCTAAACACCTAAATATAAAAATTGTAGTTTTTGCAACCCATTCAACCCATCCACACTCAAGTACTCACAAAAACTCACTATGATCAAGCTTTATTGGTACTGCATGAGACACAATATAGGTAGTAGCCCTCTCCATTGTATTACATGTTTTATTTATTTATTTATTATTGATTCATTTATGTATTCACTTACATATTTATTTATTATTTATCCTTTTAATTATGGATGGAAGGAATTCCTTGATGTACATGATCGCTAGTGGTATGGTGGTGGCCACGAAGGAGAGGAAATTATTTTTCAATATGCATACATCTGTGCATGTTCATAATCTATCCATAGGTCCCAGGTATCCCCGACTTATTTTATTTATTAATTTATTATTTTTTTAAATTTATTTATTTACTTATTTGTTTGTTTGTGATGTATGTTTGCACATACACATCAGCATACAAGATGAGAACATACATGTACATGTGGTAAAAATGCCTTGTACACGTTTTTTATCGTATTATTTTTCTTGTCTTTTTGTGTAGTCAGTGTGCTCACTGAGGCTTACTGCATAGTTTAGCTATTTTTGTCTCCTGCACGCCTGGCTGGAATTTAATGTGTACATTTACCGCAAGTAGTAAGAGGCGAGGCTGTGTAACACGGAGGAACGTGTAGACAAAGGCCAAATGTTGTACTCAGTGACCGCAAGTCGCCTAGTGTCGGTTTCTCCCTTCTTTCCAGAGCTCTGCTACGGTGGCAGACAGCTGGTTACTGCGGAGTATTTTCCCTTGACAGGAAATTTGATTTGGGTTGTTAATTACGTAGTCTTGTAAAAGTACGATTTTTCGTCTGCAAGGGGATTTTACAACAATATAGTGTTCGAAGTGCTCTAAGTGTTGGAAATAGTTTCAGAATTTATAAAAGCGTATTCAGCTAGGAAAGTAATGTTCTATCACATGGAAAAGTGCCTCACCATTTTGTAATACGTAATGATTTTGGTCGGGCGAGCGACTTTCCGCTACTCGTGAGCTTTTCGGCTAGCGAAAAGCTCCCGCTGCTGTCGGCCTTTGGCTTAGACGGCGGTGTGGTACCTGTTCTGCGGAGATAGGTGGATTTGAGCGGTTGTTACCCACGATCGCTTCTACAGTTGCTGTTTTCTTCGACTTTGCCGTTTTTCCAGAGTTCTCTACAAACCAGCATTTTGGACTCTTGTCATTTTTCTGAGCCCTCCTTTGAACGGGAATCCCAGACTCTGTCGTTTTTTTTTTTTTGGAGTCTTGGGACTTTGCCATTTTTCTGGCGGCTCTGCTTTGTAACGGGCGCTTCGGACTTTGCCATTTTTCCGAGGTTTCCCTTTACAAAGGGCGCTTTAGACTTAGTCATTTTTTTGGAGTCTTCGGACTCAGCCATTTTTCTGTAGTCTTCCTTGATAACGGGCGTCTCGGACTTTGTCGTTTTTCCGAGGCTTCCCAATACCAAAGGACGTTTTAGACTTAGCCATTTTTTTTTGGAGTCTTCGGACTCTGCCATTTTTCCGAGGTTTTCCTTTATAACGGGCGTCTCGGACTTTGTCGTTTTTCTGAGGCTTCCCTTTATCGAAGGACCTTTTGGACTCTGCCATTTTTCTTAGATAGTTATCCTTTTACCAAGGGCGTTTTGGACTCTGTTATTTTCGGGGCTCTTCTTTTGTAACAGGCGCCTCGGACTCTGTCGTTCTCCGAGGCTTCCCTTTTACAAAGGGGCGCTTTGGACTTAGTCATTTTTGTACAGGTCTTCTTTTAACAAAGGCCTCTCTGACTTAGTTACTTTTATAGACCTTCTTTTATAAGGGCACTTCGGACTTCGTTATTTTTGCCAAGGCTTCCTTTTATCTAATGGCCTCTCCGACTTAGTTATTTTACTAGATTCTCCTTTGCTCGGACTTTGTCATTCTTTTTAGAGATACAACTTAGATAATAGTACTTTGCTGCGCTACTGTATTAACATCTGATGACATTGTGACCAGCAGAGAATATATTTTTCTCAAACGGCCTCATGCCGGGGCATTTGTTGTCGCTTTAGCCTTATTAGCCTGTACTGCAATATATATACGAAATGCGATCTTCGTTTCACATGTTTTATTGTAGTGTTAGTATCGAGTGCGAGTGACTGTGCTTGTGTGTGTGAACTTGGCATCCTGGCACGAGCAAACATTTACATACACATTCACCGGTCACACAAACATTGCACACGGTCAGCGACGCTACAGATTTTGGTGTCGAAGGCTGGGGTGAGGTGACATTACATAATTTTGGTGTCAGAAGGGCGACATTACATACACATATAATAGGTGCATAACACCTGCTCCCCACCCCACATACAAAACCACAAAAAGCCCATTAAAAGACACACAAGTCTGTGAATGTTTATAATATATCCTTTACTTGGTATTCATGTCCCAGGTATCTTTGATTTATCTTATTTTATTTATTAAAATTTATTATTTATTTTTATTTGTTTGTAAAGTAGGTTTTATACATATGCTGATGTTCTCATACACATATGTATGGTAATACTGCCCACTCCCAACCCCACTCCACAACCACAGAACACCCACTAAAAGACAAGTACATCTGTGCATGTTCATAATCTATCCTTTACTCAGCATTCATATGGCCCATGTATCTTGACTTACTTTATCTTATTTATGTAACAGCCACGAGATGACATTAGTCGCCTGCTCGGCATTAAACCCAAATAACTATTTATTTAAATTATTTATTTATTTACTTTTGTTTGTTTGTAATGCAGGTTTTGTACAAACACATCAGCATACAAGAAGAAAATATACACATATATATAGAATTTTAGATGGCAATAGGTGGCATACCGCCCGCTTCCAACCCCTACCCAAACACACACACAAAACCGCAGAGCACCTACCCAAAGACATGCACATCTGTGTATGTTCATAATCTATCCTTTACCTAGCATGCATATGTCCCAGGTATCTTAGACTTACTTTATCTTATTTATTTAAATTATTTATTTATTTTGTTTGTAATGTAGGTTTTGTACATACACATCAGCATACTGGCTAAGAACATACACCATGATGCCTCTGTGCATGTGACCACCAGTACTATTCTGTCAGATCTGTCGCACGCAGCCAATGATCTCTTCAAGCTTTTGCCCTCTGGCCGGCGGTTCCGTGCTTTGAAAGCCAGAGCCTCTCGATTCAGGTGCAGTTTCTTTCCAGAAGCTGTCCTCAGTACAGCACCATCCATGGAACAACGTGATTCCATGATTTGTGACATATGACTGATTAGTGTTTAATATTGTGAGCACCATTCATTTGGAAGTTAAGCACTATATAAATGTACATTATTATTATTATTATTATCTATCGTTTAGTGCTCTATACAGGATGATCGCCAACTGAGTGTATGACATGATGAATGCCCTACAAGTGAGGATGTATTTTACTGTCGCCATGCCACACAAAAATCCTTATAATGTTTTACTTGGTGAATAAATGTGTTATACATGTACATTGTCATAGGTGCCATACCGCTCGCTCCCAACCCCACTCCAGTTACACACACAAAACCGCAGAACACCCACCAAAAGAATGTATATCTGTGCATATTCATAATCTATCCTTTACTTAGCATTCATATGCCCCAGGTATCTTTGACTTACTTTATCTTATTCATTTAACCATCATGAGGGTGGCCGTAGTCGCCTGCGTGGCGTTAAACCCAAATAACTATTTAAATTATTTATTCATGTTTTTGGGTAATGTAGGTTTTGTACATACACATACACAGTAATAGGTGCCATACTGCCCCGCTTTCAACCCCACCGGGTCTGCCCTGGGGGACTTGGGTGGGGTTAGGTATTTTTTAGTTCCCAGGGTCACCCTGGTCAGCCCCACAGGGTGGGGTTTTCTCTCTATTCTGGGGCATGTGTTTCTGTCTACCCTTTGTCCATTCACCTGTATTTGCCTTTTTAAAACTCTCCCTACTGTCTGCACTGCCTGTAGCTCTTGATATTGGATGTGTGTTGCTAAATGGTCTTAGCTTTATTTAGGCCCCATGTGTTAGGTTTATTTAATGTATTTGACCGGCTGGCGACATACATTCAATGTTCTGTTTAGTTTTTTTTTTTCACAAGCAGTGCAGGCACGTCCTGAGAAAGCCTTGTTGCTGTCGGGACGTTAAGCAATGTACAATCAATCAATCAATCGCTTTCAACCCCACCCCACATACAAAACCGCAGAACACCCACAAAAGACATGCACAATTGTATACTGATGGGCATTAGTGGACTGTAAAACCTATATACATGTGTATATAGAGATTTGAGATTTTAAAAGTGGCTTGTATTGACTGCCTGTATTTTAGCCTAACCTAAAAATCTCATGTGTACAGTTAATCACACTGCACATGCAGCCATCAGTTCTGTGAAAAGTAATGTTGGCCTCATGCAGTGATGCACAGGGGCACCAAAACTTACAGATAAGGCCACACCTGATAACAATAACAGAACTAATATGCATACTCAGCCACTAGTTCTGTAAACAGCATCTTTGTAAACAATACTAGTGGCCAAATGCACACATACATTATAGATGACGCCACCACTGATCACTTCAAACAATAGGCTGCCCAGTTCACATTGATAAGGAAAACCGCAGAACACCCACAAAAGACATGCACAATTGTATACTGATGGGTATTAGTGGGCTGTAAAATCTATATATAGAGATTTGAGGTTAAGAAAGTGGCTTGTATTGACTGCCTGTATTTTAGCTGCTCACCTAAAAATCTCATGTGTACAGTTAATCACACTGCACATGCAGCCATCAGTTCTGTAAATAGTACTGGTGGCCACATGCACAGGGGCACCAAACTTAAAGGTGAGGCCAAAACTGCCACCTCAAACAAAACGATACCTACACACACATATCAATGATACAGTCAACCTCCATGTGCGATAGTCAGGACAGGTTTAAAGTATGGGACTGTAAATCTTACAGCGAAATGTCAAAGCCAGTAAGAAAATAATATAACAGCAGCAAGTACATGTATTTTGTAAATCACTCAAATAAAACATGAGAACTCATCGAGGCCAATGGTGTTATGATGGGTGATGGAAACACTGAAAGAAATAGTATGTGCACAATATTATAAAGTATGTGCCTCCCCCCCCCCCCCTCCCTTTAAATGCCACCACTGATCACTTCAAACAATAGGCTGCCCAGTTCACATTGATAAGGAAAACCACAGAACACCCACAAAAAACATGCACAATTGTATACTGATGGGCATTACTTGCCATTAGTGGGCTGTAAAACCTATATAGAGATTTGAGGTTAACAAAGTGGCTTGTATTGACTGCCTGTATTTTAGCTGCCCACCTAAAAATCTCATGTGTACAGTTAATCACACTGATGCAGCCATCAGTTCTGTAAATAGTACTGGTGTCCACATGCACAGGGTCACCAAACTTAAAGGTGAGGCCAAAACTGCCACCTCAAACAAAACGAAACCTACATACACATATCAATGCTACAGTCAACCTCCATGTGCGTTAGTCGGGACAGGCTTAAAGTGTGGGACTGTAAATCTTACAGCGAAATGTCAAAGCCAGTAAGAAAATAATATAACAGCAGCAAGTACATGTATTTTGTAAATTACTCAAATAAAACATGAGAACTCATCGAGGCCAATGGTGTTATGATGGGTGATGGAAACACTGAAAGAAATAGTACGTGCACAATATAAAGGTATGTGCCTCCCCCCCCCTCCCCCCTTACTTTAAATAGCTGTTCATCACAAAGCATATCTCATTCATTTGATCACTCTGTGTTACCTGTCTCAGTTTTCTTTCTCGTTTTAATCCCCAAATATATGAGTGTCAGTGCTAATGCCAGCTGCTAAGAATCTTGCAGCAAACTGCAATAATGCAGACAAACTTTAAACTATGCAATTAAATATAGTTCCTCTTTTGTGCAATAGGCTACAGCTAGCAAGATAGGGTTTAATTTTAAACAAAGCATTGCATGAACTTCCAAGCGTGTTCACATTGTGCTGTGTATTTTTTACGTGTCAAGTGTACTGTACCATCAGTGATCATGTACTGATCGAGACTGCATGGCACTGATAGCACATCACAACATAGCTTGCCAGTACAACTGATTGAATTAAGTGTTACAGTATAATAATAATTAATCAAGTTCCGAAACTTTGTTCAGCCATGACAGTTACAACCTAGTGGTGTGGCACTCTTTTACAGCATGCAACATGTTGCACTTCGGACATAGGTTTCGAAGATAGCCTTTTTTGTTTCTTTTTTTTTTTTTTTTTTTGCTGTGGTGTCGAAATGAAACGGGCAAAGCGATGGTAAAGTGAATGAAAATAAACGTGACAAACCTTTATCAAGATGTAAAAATGCACAAAGCAACGTTGCATGTTCGCCTTTTTGGGAAACAAACACGCTTCTGTAGAACAAATCAAAAAGAACTCGCCGGTACATCGAAATTCATCGCAGGGAAATCCGCGTGTGCCGATGTTTTGATCACGTGATCAGTTTTGGATACCTTATGTTGAGTAACGATATTTGAGTTCAAGGCAAACCTTTTTGTAACTGCTTCTTCTCTTAATATACCTAAGTGTGCAAATTTTATTAAAAGAAATAAATGAAATCCTTTTATGTGACATATAGTGCATACTATCACTGAATACAGGAACAATGAGACCCGCGTAAACTACTGATCCCCTGGGAACATGGCTGCGAATGTCCTGGTTTCGTCTGCAGGCGAACTAGAAACAAAATGTGCTACAGAAAAATGTCTCCATCCTCCGGCGATTTAAAACGAGTGCGCACTGCTTTTATTCAAACTAGACTTCATTTTGATATACCCAAACCTTTGTTACTCTCTAGAAAATCACTATCTCGTAAACGGCTGATCGTCTATGAAGGGCAGCTGCTAGACTTATACGTCGGATACATCTGCCGAGTGAAGGCAAAGCACAATACCACTGCGTCCCTATATGTGAAAGGCCAGACTTTTACACGGTATCACGGGGCCGCGGCGGAGCTCCCGACTGATTCTTTGAATCATGACTGTGCCCGGCAGAGACATACGCCTCCGAGCTGGACCTGCGCCAGTAAGCAAAGGAGCCTCGGGCCGATGTCGGCCCGAGGCGTCTTCTCCGACTGAGTACAAACTACCGTGTGGGGGGAATGCCGGATGGTTGATCCAGTTCACGTCTTTTGGGGGTTTTGCTGATTGTGCTTAAATGTTGTTTACAAACCAAGGGGAATCACTAGCGCTGGACAGACAAACAGTTAGATCCCCTGCCCCCGCCTATCAGGCACCCATTCGCCAGCCCACAGAGAAATACGTAGATGATCGTCTTGTTCTATACCTGCGTATTTCTCTGTGGGCTGGCGAATGCGGGGTGCCTGATAGGCGGGGGCAGGGGATCTAACTGTTTGTCTGTCCAGCGCTGAGTGATTCCCCTTGGTTTGTGTACAATTCTGCCAGCGCTAGCCTCACCTATCTGGTTTGTGAGTAAAATGTTGGGGTTTTTTGGTGTTTTTTTTTTGGTTTTATTGTTTGTTTGTTTTTGGGGTGTGTGTGTGTGTGTGTGGGGGGGGGGGGGGGGGGGGGGTTAGGTCTCCGACCTTGCTTTTAAAGGACATGAATTTGTATTCACTTTGTCTGTCACGTACTGGGCGGATAAATACGCAAGTCGACACATGTTACTGAACTGACCATCACCCCCTGTGAAATAAGACAGCGATCGTCCGCCCATTTAATTCATTGTGCTGATACATTTTTAAGGGAGCTGAACACCCTGATATAACCATGTCCCTCATGTGTGGAACTCCCTACCTCCCCATGTCCGTCAATCCCCGACACTCTCAGTCTTCAAAACCAACCTGAAAACTTATCTTTTTAATTTGGCATAGCACTGTTAATTTTCCTTTGCTTCCCGTCATGTGATTATTGGATGGTGTTACTGTAAACAGAATGTGTTTGTTGTGTGAAAGACTGTGGTTAGTATGCCTGAACTGTTTTTGTTGTTGTTCTGATTTGTAGTTTATTGTGTGTGTTCATAATCATTTGTAAAGCGGTCCGAGCCTGCGTAAGTGGGGAAGGACGCTATAGAAAAGCGCTGTGTTATTATTATTATGCAAAGATCGCACTCAGATTACATGTTTTAAAAACAGCTGTGCACACCAAAAAATATGAAAGATTTGGAGATGGTGTATATACGTGTGCGTGTCATATCATCACAAGCTCCTATATAGCGTCCCAGTAGCCCTTTTGTTGACAGACAACATTTTAATAGGGACGGCACGCGCCGCCTCCCATCTGGTTTCACTAAATGCCGGGCAGGGGTGGGGGGTGGGAGGGGGGGCGGTGGGGGTGGGTGGGTCTACGACCTGTCCGGCCAACACTGACCTGTAAATTGATACACCCAGAGCAGTGTCAAATGTCCGTGACCCAGATGTTTAGCCATGCCGAAACAAGGCCTCGCTAGAATCTGGTGCCAGACTGCCTCTTACCCCAACATAACGACAGAAACTGTCAACGCCTCGGCCGCTTTAACAGCTCGCCGCTGCCGCTTTATCGCTCCCTGGTCGTGCCGGCGTGTTTATGTGTACTGTAAACAAATTCCCAACCCTTTCCCGAGGTCTCTGTACAGTCTATTTTTACTCTGAGGCCTTCCTTTGTAAAAATTCTCAGCTTTTCAAGTCGGTAAAGCGATCGCTGATTCCATTGCTAACGACGCCAGTGGCTGTGTGTCTGTGGGGAGGGGGTTGAGGGATGGGGGTGGGAGTGTGGCAGGGACAAAGAGTCTTCAATCCTTCATGCATATAGGCCATGCCCGACTGATCGCGGCTATTAGTTGACTGTTGCTGTTTTAAACGCTTTAACTGATTTTTAATCGGTGTATCTAATCTGACCATCATCACGAAGTATGAATATGACCCGGAATTAAGTGTGTAACCTATTTGTGTTAGTTATTGGAGCTTAAAGGCCCACTACCGCCGTAACTGTTCAAAGATACACTTCTGTAACAGATGGCGTTACGAAAACGGCTACACACAAATCTAGTTATGGTTCATTTGGACACAGGACAATCCAGTTCAGCACACGTCGTCTTAATATCAAGTAACCTGACAATGACTCCACTCCGTTCTATAAATACAGTGCTATCAGTGTGAGAAACAGCGTGAAAAATAGTTTGAAACGCTAACGGCTGTACAGAATAAATAAGTGCGATTACGCATGTGAGTGCTGTTGCTGCCTGTCCCAACTGCTGTTAAAGTTCATTAGGTGTGTCGACAAGACATAACAAAGACAAATGGTGCAGAAACGTGTCTTTAGGTTTATGCGTAATGGTACTTTAAACACTTTGGCTGCCGGTAGCCGCGGCGGCTTTTGTCGCGATGATTCCTGCCGGAATCATCATGTCGCGACAAAAACCGCTACCGACGGCCAAAGGGTTAAAGCAGAGCTTAAAGCCATCTGAAGACGGATCTACGAGTGTGCCTCATACACGTATACATCTGTGTTTTTCTACCCGCGGCGCACGGAAGGTCGACAATCAGATGCCGCCAGACATATTTGTACAGCCGTCGGGTCAGAGAGTAAGTAGAAGGAACAACGTCCTTGGAGAATACGTTATTACTATCTTTACTGCCGAGAAAATGGAACACGATCCAACTGCGAGGGGATCATGAGGATCCATGCCTCTTGCTGAGACCACGTTGTGTCCATGTTCTTTGCGGTTTTCAGTCGTTCAGTGAGCACAGGTTGTGTCCATGTTCTTTGCGGTTTTCAGTCGTTCAGTGAGCACAGGTTGTGTCCATGTTCTTTGCGGTTTTCAGTCGTTCAGTGAGCACAGGTAGAGATATAAAGATGGAGAATACAACAGATTTTTTTGACGACGTCAATTTTTCAATGTTTTTGATCACAAATCGCTCATCTAATCACACACCCCGTTTTTTTAGGTTTCTGCTTATTTTTTTCAGTAAAATAAAGGTTTCCAAAACTGATCAATGGCATTCATGACTAAAGCAAAATTAACCCCCGAGCTAATTAATCCATCGGTTATGTAAGTTTGTTTATTTTGCAATGCGTATTTTATTAATTACTTAGCCAATTACGGGTATTTCAGATAGATGATTGTGGGACGCCGTCACACACGCGC